>JAJJWX010001656.1:0-244694 GCA_023529315.1 Papaver bracteatum
TTTTTGGTCATAAATTTGGGTTCGGTTTGATCATAAAAAAAATTAATATATTTTTTTGAAACCGAACTATATAGTTCGGTTTGATCGCAAACAAAAAAATTAAATTTTTGTAACCGAACTTCTTACTGGTAATTAATCATTGCTAATCATTACTAATCATTAAGTTCGGTTTGATCGAAAGAAAAATTTTCATTTTTTTTGTAACCGAACTTGTTACCGGTAACTAATCATTACTAATCACTAATCATTAAGTTCGTGGTCATTAATTTTGGTAACCAAAAAATATTTAAAATTTCTTTCTAACTGAATTTTTTACTGGTCACACCAAATATATAGTTTGGTTTGATTGCAAAGAATTCTTTTAAATTTTTTTGTAATAAAACTTCTTAATGGTAACTACCCATTACTAATCATACTAATCACTAATCATTACTAATCATACTAATCATTAACTAATAACTAATTAATCATTAAACTAAAATATTTAATTAAGAAGGGTAAGTTTGGTATTAAGAAAAATATTTAGATAAGGGGTGACTTAGGATAACTTATAATGTCTTGCCTAAAATAGAATCATGGTCCCCACAAAAAACAATGGTCCCCAAAATAAGGTTCATAAAAAAATGGAGCGGAAAAATTTGAAGACCATTTCTATGTTGCTCGTGGAACAAAGCTTAAAAAAAAAATTCCGTGGGTAAGGGCTTTCATCATAAATGCATGCACATTTAGCAATTGGGTTTTCTACTGGGGTTCATTATTTGTATGAAATATCTTCTATTGAGTTACAAAAATGGATTTTTTTTTTCCTTTCAGTCCGTGTAATTCGATTTGATCTCTCGGATTTGTGCTAGGTTTTTATATTTATGTATTTCTTATATTCGAACCAATTGGTATGTCCCTTTTCCTTTTGTCTTACTTTAAAATTTACTAGTTTTTCACCTGTGCGATGTACGGGTCTGTTTCTTGCTTATGAAATATAAGATCCATGTTGGGAATTTCTTATTTTAGATCTTTCTCCAAGGCTATTGCAAATGTTGCAGCTCACAATTTAAACTAATCACATGAAAAATACGAAGATACTTTCACATCATATTGAGATTGTGGGGAGAATGTACAGGGAGAAAATATACGGTGCCACATCATATTGAGAGTGTAGAGAGAATATACAAGTAGAAAATAAATGTTGCCAAAACCAGAATTCAAAATTCTTGAAAGGTTAACCAATTTTTTATAAAGATTTCATGCAAAACTGGAATTAGGTAATATATATAACCAATATAAAAATATCTGGAAAATATTGGATCTCTATGTTAAATTTCTTGCTTATGAAATTTTGGATCTCTATGTTAACTTTATTTCACTAATATAATCCAGAACATATATTATTATAAAACTAATAAAAAATAATAAGCGATGATCCTGTAAACTAATAAAACATCTAATAACTTACTAAATACAAATGTAAAAAAAATTAAAATGACAGTGGTTTGTAGTGTCTAGTATATTCAAATCCTAAAGTTCATCTTCCTATATTATTTCCTTCTTTTTTTTAAATTATTATTCTTTAAACTTTTGGAGCTTATCCCTTTGTTCTTTTTATATATGTTCTCGTCTCTTTAGGTCCACACATTAAATTTATATCTTTACTTCATCATAGAAGTGTTTTCGAGATCGTGATACATCAGAATTTCAAGAAAATCTCGATTATGTAATGTAATTTTGTTGGTTTTTTTTAAACAAAACTAGTGACAAAACCCCTAGGTGAACAAACTACTAATAAGAAAAAACCGGTCATATTATATTTAACAAATAAAAACCGTTTCAAATAAAATTGGCACAAAAACCCCACTTCAAACAAAATTTTTAAAATTTAGTTTTTATTTTATTTATAAATTCCAAAATTAACCTTCCCTATATAAAACCACTTTCAAAGGAAAGTAGTTTGGTTGAAACAGAAACTAAAAACAAATTGAGCAATTTTGATTCTTCATTCGTAGTTTTTTTTCGTTTTTTCCAGATCTCGTTTCAAAGATTCGTCATCGTATTCTCGTTTCGATTCAAAGATTGAGAGAGCAATTTTAGGTTTGATTGAAGAACCACAAGAGAAGCTTACAAGTTTTGAGATCCGTAGAAGAATCCAATTCCGTTGTTGAAGAAGAGAAGATAATCGTAGCTGTTTGAAGAAGAGAAGAATCCAATAAAAACCCCGAGATCTGGTGGCATTCTGTTTAGATAAAATCATATTTCCGCTTTTCAAGTTGAAATTGAATATCGAATTGAAGAATCCAAATTGGACAATCAATCAATTTCTTGATGCTCATCTTAAGTCTTCATATTAATCTGTGTAGTATTCGGATTATTCATCAAGGAATCAATCAATTTTTCGTATTCAATTCTCTTTTTTGTGTTGATTTTTTATTTGTTTTCGTTAATTTTTCTAGTTACTCTAGACGAATAAACTGAATTTCTGTTAGCATATGATTTGTTTTATGTTTGTGTTGATGTTCTTATGAACGATTTAATCTGTTTTGGAATGACTGGTTTTCAATTTTTGTTGTTGTTGATATTCACATCTGGTGAAACTGTTTTTGGTTGCATCATTTTGTTCGTAGATTATGGATTCTGTTTCTCGATTGTTTGTCACAAAGGTGATTGTTTAAATTTTCGTATTGGCCTCCAAGAGTCTTTTGGTAATTTCAAGACTAGTATATGCTCAAGTTGGGATGATTTCTCTCCTCCTTCTATGGAAATTTTTCATATGGTTGATGATCAGCAAAAGGTGATTGATTTGATTTTGATCTTGAGCATTGGCTTTATTTAGTCTGCATAATAAAGAAGGAATTATGGAGTTACACGTGACGTCATAAAAGTGAGAGTTAAGGTTGATAAGTTCAGGAATTATAGCTTTTGATGACCAGCCACGGAGTTCTGGAATTATACCTTTTGAGAAGCCACGAATTGATTATGATGTTCCGGATAAAATTAAGGAACCGTTGAAGTCACTCCTTTGGTTACATCTTTTTCAAGGAGTTGAACAATTGTTTCCGGAGGCGTTCAACAAGTTCGTTGTGATTTTGAAGTATCATAAAGCATTTGGTTATGCATTCAAGATATCAGGAATGAGAAGTTGAGGATTGGTGCATGTTGTGCTAATAATAAAGAGGAGAAATGTGATTGGAATTTATATGCTGTGTCTGTTGATGGTGTTGTAGGAAGTCCTTTTATTATCAAGGAACTAAATAATGAGCATACTTGTGTTGGTGGATATGTTAACACACCATAGATATCGAAGAAACTAGTTAGTATCTTGATTATTGACGAAATTAAACAGGATCCTTATAAGAAAACTAAGCATATTATGGAACAGTTTACGAGAGAATACGGCTTTGACATTAGTCGTTATTATGCATACTCAGGGAAGAAGCATCGCTGAATACTACATGGGGGGAGAACGAGAAATCTTTTATGTTCTTGAACTGGTATAAAAACAAGTTGATTGAAACCAATCCTGGATCTCACGTGGTTTTGGAAGTCGAAGAAGGGACTCAAAAATTTCAGAGGATGTTTATCTGTTTTGAAGCTTGTAGTCATGGATTCAACTTCTGTCGTCCTGTATTATTTGTTGATGCGGCACACTTGAAAAGCAAGTACCTTGGTCATATGATGGCAGCAACAGGTCTAACTGGAAATGATGGTAAGGTTTTCATAATTTTTTTATGTTGGTTTTATCATTTTTTCATGTTGGTTTCATCATTTTTTCATGTTGGTTTCATCATTATTTTTATGTTGGTTTCATCATTTTTTATGTTGGTTTCATCATTTTCTATTTGTAGTTTTCATCGCATCTTATGCTTGTGTTATGTTTTTTTGTTCATGTTACAGAAATATACCCTCTTGCTTATCTTTGTGGTATCATCGGAGAATGAAGCGAACTGGAAATGGTTTTGGAAAATTTGAAGCAAGTCCTTTCTCCTTTGCGACCAAAGCTTACTTTTGTGAGTGATCGAGGTATTGGATTGGTAACTCAAATTCCTGTTGTATTTCCTGAGGCTTTTCATGGTTGGTGATATTGGCATATGGAATGCAATATCAACACATGCTTACCAAAGAATTGCAAGGTTTATAACAAATATGTATTGGGACTGTTTAAGAAATGTGCATATGCTTCTACTCATAAAGATTTTGAGAGAGTTGGGATAAGTTGAGGAAGGTTGAAAATCGAAATTGCAAGACTATCTAAGTAGAGCTCTGTTGATAAATGGGCAAGTTTTTTCTTCAAGGGTCGACGATATGGTAGGTTGTGTTCAAATATTTCTGAGAGTTTCAATGGTTCGATCGTTGAAGAGAGAGAGAAGCCTATAGCCGTCATGGTTGATGCGATCAGGGTGAAGCTTATGGACCAAATGTGTACACGTCGCGATGATTGTGCTAACTTAATGAATTGGCGTCAAACTCTATGTCCAGATTATGAAGTTCTTCTCCACGACAACAAGATTCATGGCTGTAACTACCCAGTCACCAAGTCGTCGGAATATGTGTTTGAAGTTCATGCTTCATTAACACAGACAGTCGATTTGAAAAGAAAAACATGTTCTTGCAATCGATGGCGTATTGACGGTTTCCCATGTGCCCATGCTGTCCGTTGTATCATGGTGAAGGGAGAAGACCCTTACAAGTATGTTGAACACTACTTTACAATAAAGTTCTATCGAGAATCATATAAACATGCAATCAATCCTGTTCCCACAGTTGAAAATGTGTGTGATGTTGTCGCCGAAATCAATGGTTTTTGGTCCGAATAATGGACCACAGCCAGACGTCCACCGAAGAAGAAGAGGATTCCTAATACAGAGTTCAGTTCCCAATAAGAAGATGAGAACATGTGGTTCTGCAATGTTTTGGCCACCCATAATAGGAGGACATGCCCTTCTCGTCAGATTTCATAAGAACTTGTAGTCATTTACTATTTCGTGTGACTACAAGTCATTGAATTTCGTTTTTAGACTACAATATGTGTTTCATTTACTATTTGATTTCTGTTTTAGAAGTTAATGTGCTGCAGGTGTTTTTATTTTATAATTTGTCTATGAATAAGTAATTTTGATCAAGTTTGTCGGACTTTTTGTTTGATTAAGTTTGTTGAATTTTGTATGCCTTTAGAGGTTGGTGGTGAATTAGGTTTCATCATTTTTTTGATGGAACGAGAATAGGTTTCATCATATTTTGGTGGAACCCTTTTTGGTTTCACCATTTTTTTCTTGTCACTTTTTCTTCTATATTGTTTGACAACAGAGTAGATGATGTTTTGTGTCTTGTTTATTGGTTCCCCAAATATATGATACATCATTTATGGATCTTGTTTTTATAAAAATGAGACATCATATTTCTGTAGACAAGCTTTTAAAGGAACACAACTGAAACCGCACGAAATGTTTTTTATATAAACTATGACCATTTCACAAGTACTTTAAACTTCAACTAAAATTTGAATCTGCAAGAAGAATTATAGTATCATCATTACAAACTACATTTCAAAAGTAATTTAAACTTCAACTAAAACTGAACGTTCAGGAGGACGGGCACAACATGAGTATTATTCTATATTGTCAAGTAGTATCTTCAACGCCAACTTTGGTCTCATATTATGCACCTTTTCTCGTATATCATCTTCACGAGACATGTTCCCTTTCAAGAGGCTCTTCATGTAATAGCAAACATGCAGGCCACAATCGTTCCTGAAAAACCAAAACAATGTTTCAACTGTTATAAAGTGACTAGCTGAGAATATTATGATATTAGTAGCTATATGTAAAGCATTCGGTTTTTAACTATTTACAAGTGTTGTAATGATTTCAAGCATATTCATTTATGAACTAATAAACTTCAAAACATAGCTTACCCCATTTGTTGACAACATGAAGGGGTGTGCAGAGTGTACGGTGTTGGTTGACTAGTCTGCTCGTCACGCGGGAGCTTTGCGTCGTGCTGTGCAAATGCTGCTATTATTCGCTGTCTCATGCTTTCAACACTTTTTCCGCATTCTTCTTCGGTGGAAGCCAAGGAGTTTTAGTGATAAAATTCTCCAGTTTCAAAATCAAAAGCAAGCAGCGTCCAATGGTTTACATCGCCAATTGATGTAAAGAACGGAACGAACAAAAAACGCACGCTATAATCCATGTTGTCGATGAAACCTTCTATTACAAGACCGCATTTCTTTTCCTAATGAGTGACATGTCTGAAACAGAATACCAGATAACAAGCTCCTTAATGAGTTACAAACATGCAAGTTTGATGAAACCAAACTTGGTTCCATCAAAATTAACCATATAAACAACATCATTTTTTGCTTTCCACAACTATTTTTTTTCTGCCAAAAAAATTACATTAAAGAATTTTAGAGTAAACTTACATATGCAAATGTGCTTAGAAACACAACTCTGGTACTTTGGAGAACCATCTTGTTTCAACTCATTTTTTTTATGTTGTTTTGTAGCTTCGAGAATATAGAACTCAATTATGTCTCCTGCGACGTCACCTTTTCTTATTAAACTATCCATATTCTTCCCGATATATGCAAATGAAGATTTAAATGCTCCCACGCCGTTGAGCTGTTAATTTTGTTTTGAAAAAGCTAGTCAATGATGGATCAAAAAAGGAGAAACAATGCATAACTTGGAACAAAATTTTGATGAAACCAGTCTTGGTTTCATCAGTTATTTCCCACTTACCTTTCACTGTTCTTTCTGAAAAAAGTGGTCACGAGGGGTTTCTCATTTCTGTCGAGTACCCTCAAGATCTTCAAGTTATCAACTGGTTTCAACTTCACCCCCTGTACTTCCTGAACCTCCTTTTTATCCTTGCACTTACTAGCTACAACCTTTCTTTTTTTTTTGCACTGGTTTTGTAATCTTGCATCTTGATAGGTGGTCCCAAATTCCTTTTGTCTTCCCTCATTCTCGTAACCATGTTACTCATCCTCTGTTCAGCACTGAGTTCTCCCTGTCCTTGCTCTTGATTGTCATGCTGCGACAGATCTAAATCAAATCCAGGTTCATTTTCTAACTCGAGTAAATCATTCGCCATTTTTACGGCTGAGTAGTAGTATACGCTTCCAACATTTGGCATTGATGACGAACAACTTTTCTTATTGTATTCGTCTTCCATTTTCCGAATTTCTTCTTCATCAATTACAAATTGAGTTTCATTGTCTTCTTGCTCAATATTTATCTTCAACGAAGTTTCTTTCTCAATTTCAGATTCGACCCGTTCTGCCACCTTGATATCCTCGATAGTGTTCGGAGTCAACTCAGTACCATCTCCTTCTTGTTCTTGCTCGGTTACTATCTTCGTCGAGGTAGCTTTATCCATTTCAGATTCCACCCGCTCTGCCGCCTTGATATCCTCGATAGTATTCGGAGTCAACTCAGTACCATCTCCTTCTTGTTCTTGATCGGTGTCTGGCTTCGTCGAGGGAGATATGACCTGCTCTTTTGCTGCTACTCCTATTTGGTTTAACAATTTCGAAAGGTCCACAGTTGAAAAGACACTATCTAGTGTAACGGGATCTTCACCTTTTGAAGATTCTTGTTGATGTTCCACATCTTGTGGTGTTTCTCCTTGGGTTGAATCCTTTTCAGGTTGCATCAGAAAATCTTCAAGAGTTTGAGCAGAATCTTCCCATGTTTTGAAACTTGAAACCTTTTCTCCAGAAAGCAAACCCCCACCTTGTTCCATCACAGCATTGTCATCATGTGGTAGCCTTTCTTCAGACAGTGAAACTGTTTCTTGTTCTATCATGTTAACATCCCTTTTTATCACCTGCAATATTAAGATATCTAAGTCATTTTTTTCTTCATCTTCTTATGTTTGAAAACCCAATGCTATAAAATCTAAATTTCTGAAAGAAAAGAAAGAAATGGCCAATTCGTCATTAACTTGAAATGATGGAACCAACTCTGGTTTCATCAAAATTTCATCAAAAAAATGATGAAACCAACTCTGGTTTCATCATAAAAATGATGAAACCAATTCTGGTTTCATCAAAAAAATGAATTAAAACAAACATTAACTTGATGAAACCAACTCTGGCGACAACAAACCAAATATGACAGAAATGGTACATAATACCACACAAGTTTATGAAACACTACCAATAAACTGAAATTTAAGAAAGAAGTTAGAAATTTAAACTTTCTCCTCAATTAAACTCATACAAGTTTCTTAAATCTTAGAGTCTACAATGTTATTCATAGGCAATGAAACCATTTATGTTTCCATCAAAAAAGAAATTTCATAGCAAACAATGCACAAAGCAAACTAATAAAACTAGATCTAACATATTACCTCAACATCTTCTTCACGGTTCGAAACCGGTTCAGGTACTATTGGAACATCCGTTTGTTTTCTTTTACGTCTCAAATAAGTGCTCTGTACCGGTTGTTGTTCCCTGTCCTCGGCATCATATTTCTCCAGCAGTGATTCTTCTTCTTCGGAAAGAACATTTTTAGCATTGGTCCTAAACTTTTCAATCAAGGCTCGTGCAAATTGGTATTTGGCTTTGTAGGAGTTAGCTTCACTGCTAGAACCAATATTTTCTTCAACTGGAACTTCATTTTCTTCAACTGGCACTTGATTTTCATTATCACCAATCGGAACTTCATGTTGAACATCATCTTCAGCAATAATTTCCACCAAGTGCATTTCTATTTCGTCATATGGAAGCAAGAATGATCCCTTTCGGTGACCAATATTCTCCTATAGTACACAAGAAAATTTTCATCAAAAAAAAAAGGATGAATCCAAAACTGGTTTCATCAAAAAAGTAAATCAAAAACTGGTGGAACATGGCATGATATACAATTGAGACATGGCATGATATCTAAAACACGGCATGATATACAATTTAGGCATGGATGACATCTAAAACATAGAAGATTTCGAATATTGTCTAACAAACATAAAAGATTTTGAACATGGCATGATATACTAACCAAATTAAACATATAAGAACCTTGAAGTTATCTAAGAAACAAAAATTCAGCTAGAATTTATGATGAAACCAAAATTGGTTTCATCAGGAAAGTAACTATTTACCTCAGACCAAAGTTCTTTTTATCGACAAGATTATCAAAGTTAGACAATACTTGGTGACAGATGTCGCTAAGGTTCCATCTAGCAAACCTCGGATACTTTTCGAGCCCATCCTTTCTTTGTGCAATCTTTGTCATCTCTGCCAACCAATACTGGAAAAATAAAAATAAAAATTCAAATGAATCATCAAAAAAAAGTCGCTTATTAATCAACAAACCAATACGGAAAAAAAAATAGTTAACCTATGAAGAAAAAAAAAGAACAACTCTTAACCTACCATAGGATATATGACGCAACCAACTGCGTTTTCTACTTCTTTTCTGTTTTTCATTATCGAATCAAGTAGATAGTCATGGAAGACTACTGGCCAACACACCCTGTTCATATCAAACACAATGTACAAGTACTTTTCTGCTAGAGTTTGCCCACTTTTGTTGGGGAAAAATACTGAAACCAAAAGAAACATCACGAAAAACTTGACAAAGTCATACGCTCTGGCTTCATCAGCTGCGGCTTCCATCATACAATCTTCAATAATTTTTTTACTCGTCTTTTTATTTCCTTGAAAATACGTACCCACGAAGACGTTCACCTGTTTGAGCAGCTCTTCGTCAATGTTATCTGCTTCTACATAATCCACCATTTGGAGACCAAAATTCACAGCAAAATGTTCGAGAATGGTCCGCAGAGTCATTTCCCTTGATCTTGTTACTTTGAAACAATACGGGCGCTTACCATCCTGTCTATTTTCTATTGAACTTAAAAACATAATTACCGCTTTCGTCTTTTTTATGAGCTCTTCTTCGTTCATTACGCCATCATAGAACGGCTCAAAGAAATGCCAGAATGGACATGATTGAAGCGCTTTCAAATGTAGTTGCTTGTTTTCTATCAACGCCTTAATTTTCTCTGCTAACTTGCACAAATGATGCAATGAACACCTGTATGGTTTTGTTTGTCTTTTTTTACCTATTGTGAAACCAGAAGTAAACCATAAGAGAATAATAAACAAATAATAATGATGAAACCACAAGATACACACTTGAAAAATGACGAAACCATTAGCACGAACAAAGTGATGAAACTGTGCATAATTGAAAAGTGGTGAAACCACAAGATACACACGTGAAAAATGACGAAACCATAAGCACGAACAAAGTGATGAAACTGTGAAAAATTGAAAAGCGGTGAAACCACACGATATACACTTGAAAAATGATGAAACCATAAGCAAAATTAGGTCCACAAACAATAACTCTAGATGTAAACCAACAACTAAAAAATGATGAAACCAATTTTGGTTTCATCAACAAACAGAATCCATAATCTACAGAACAAAATGATGCAACCAAAAACAGGTAAAAACAACAACAAAAAATGAAAATGAAATGTGGTTTCATCATTTATCTGTTTACTCCAACAACAATAGAAAATTGTTTTCGCCATTAATTGAACATGATGTAACTCGATTTTGGTTTCATCAAACAGAATACACAAGAAAAAAAAACACCCAAAATTGAAATTAGTTTTCAACTGAAACCTAAAGCTAACAAATGAAATCTATAACTAATAGATGAAACCTAAAATTAAACTACAAAACCCAGAAAAATGACGAAACCTAAAAAAATCAAAACCCCAAAAAAAAAAAAAAAAATGAAACCTAAACCAAAAAAATCTGGTTACATCAAAAAATTGAAGAATAATGATGAGATTTCTTACCTTTTGTTGCTGGTTTTGCAGTTTTCCTAAGCTTATCATCTTTATTTTTCTCCTGTTGATTTTTTTTCTTCGCCATTGTTGCTGTTCTTAGACAATTTAGGACAGATTTTGATGAAACCGTTGAAATACGAAAGCATCGACGAAGATAACAAGTTGAAATCGAATATCAGTTGACTAATTTCGCTACGGGATGATGATTTTGTTTCAGATCTGAGAATTTTGTGGGTAGTTTTGAAGGAGATGCGGAAAAGAGGGGAAGTTTTTGTTTCTTTTGTTTCTTATGAAACGTTATAAAGAAATAAATGCAGGCGGTTGTTTGGTCGTTTTTTTTTTTGGTGGGGTAGTTTAGACAGTTTAGGATATTTGGGGTTTTTGTGTCATATTTGTTTGGACGGGTTTTTTATAGATGGGTTATAACCCCTTTGGGGTTATAACCCGCGTGCCGTTTTTTAAAAGTAAATTAGATATCGAGCATTTTATTTTCTCCTGTTTTTTTTATTTCTTTTCTCTACAAATACCTAAATATATGTATATTGAAATCAAACATAAATAAATTAGAATCTAGTCTAGATAGATAACATAGATTAATACAAAATGTGAATAAAGTATAAAAACAATTGTACCAGTTTACCTGCAAGTGCATTGAAATACTCCCTCCGTTTCAAAAAAATAGGCAAGTTTGGTTTTCACAAAAATTAAGAAAACCAATCATTGTAGCCACTTTTTCATGTTTTTTCCTAAATTATCCTTTGGTGCCTACTCATTTGGTATTAGAGAAAGGGGAGAGAGAAGTGGTCCCATTTTTGTATTAGAGAGAAAAAGAAGAGAGAGAGAAGTGGTCCCTCTATGTGTATAGTAGTAAAATTATAACATTTGACTTTCCACATATGGAAACAATCCTATTTTTTGGACATATCCAAAATAGTAAACCTGCCTATTTTTTTGAAACGGAAGGAGTAGGTCCTAATTCGATAAAATTAAACTCATGGAATGAATATACTCGTCATCTTTGGTAAGGAAACACTATTTTGTTTGATCGATAAAATGCCTATATTTCCCGTCAAAAATCAAGACCTTAAGTCTATCATTAGAGTATGCCTATATTTCCCGTCATAAATCAAGACCTTAAGTTTATGGGATATTTTAACTTAGGTGCCCATAAAATGGTACGCCTTTGTGTTTGGTGCCTAATTTTGTCCAACTTTGAGTTAGGTGCCCAATGGGTCCCAGTCAAACGGTTGACTTAACAGATGACCAGTTGACCGTCAACCACTGGGCACCTAACTCAAAGTTGGAAAAAGTTAGGCACCAAACGCAAAGGCATACCATTTTATTGGCACCCTAGTCAAAATATCCCATTTTCATATTATTGTTTGGATTTCGTCTCATGTCAATCGGGAAATTGCACCTGGTAAGTTTTTTAACATTATGACGTTATTAATTGTTTATTTTCTTGGCCAATACAGTTGATGAACATGATTTTCAGAAACAACGAAAAGTGTTTGCTACTACTAAAAGATCATGTTATGATACTTCACGGATAACAAAATCAAAAGAAAGTGCACAGAGATCAGCCGAGGCATTCAGGTCGGAGGAACCGTTCTTTAGATCATGGGATGTTGGGGTATTTGAGCTGGTGGATAGGAAAAAAATCGAAATGAATGCTTACATTTTCCGAGTCTTCAAAACCAACTTCAAAGATAAAGCTCAAGTGGTTGCCATTGATTCTTGTAGTACTGAAAGTGAAAATGAAAGTATTTCTACCCAAAGTGAGTCTTCTGCATTTTGGGTCGGAATGGATTGTCTTTGATAATTAAAAAAAGGGATATTTTGACTTAGGTGCCCATAAAATGGTATGCCTTTGTGTTTGGTGTCTAACTTTGTCCAACTTTGAGTTAGGTGCCTAGTGGTTGACGGTCAACTGGTCATCTGTTAAGTCAACCGTTTGACTAAGACTCATTGGGCAACTAACTCAAAGTTGGACAAAGTTAGGCACCAAACGCAAAGGCGTACCATTTTATGGGCACCTAAGTCAAAATATCCCTAAGTTTATTATTCAAGTCATGACTATTTTACTTAGCTAACTTGATTTCCGTATAAGTTGTATTAACTATAACATGATATATCTGTTCTCGCTGTCTATTGTGTAGTATCTGCTAATTATTTTCAAAAGAATAATAAAAATAACGTGAGCATAATTACGTTTTTCTTTAAGAAAATCATGTTGATGGGACAATACTTTCCTTTGTTCTATCGCTAGTCCATTTGCCGTGCCCATTAAAAATGGGGATATTGATGTCTCTCGATGTTATTATAAGTTTCTAAATAAAGTCAAATAAGTATAAATAGAAAGTCAAATAAGTATAAATAAAAAGTTTCTTGCATAGGTTCACACGCGTTTATAATCAAGAAATTTAAGCTCGGAAGATTCCCATGAATGTATTGTGTGCATGTGAATTTATACATGAACAACAGCAAAGAGCGTGAATTAATTTCTAACAACAAATAAATTAGGATTCAAATCAAGTAATTGAGTAAGCGTGCATATTTGGGAACCATAAGATGAAAACCCAAATGATAGGAAGCGCCCGTGAATCATAGATGTGCTAAGAGGATGCAAGCGTTCCCTTGGAAAATTATCAAATGGAAACCTCAACCGGTATTGACATGTCCTACTTGACTAATGAAAATAGTCCACCCAAAAAGGAAATGATTAACCCTGATAAAAAAATTAATTTGAGTTATCATGGAAATTTAAATGGGTTGTGAAATCTTTAAATCCTGCAGTTTTTGCAATAAGTAGTAAACAAAGCATTTCTCGAATGAGAAACACTCGAATTTCAATTCCATCAACATCTCATTCATCGGACTACACCGAAAAGTGAAGTAAACCTACAAACACCGACAAAACACGTAAAGTACATTTCTTCTCACAATTTTTGCAACTTCCCTTGATATTTTAATACCAGAAAAGCATTCACCGTCACATTTTAACACACCAAAAGTTCATATGGTGTATTTGGTTCCGTGGTCTATCTTTGTATGTATCTGTTTTGCTTGAGCTGTCATCTCAGTTTTTGGCATTCTTTTGTTGTGATGGCAACAGATTAGTTCAGCTGAGAGAGAGCTGCCGGAGACAGATAGATAGTGAAGAAATAAATTGGGCATCTTGTCTATATTGTGCAATGTGCATCTTTTCTTTTCTGCCGGAGTATAATAATATCTCTCTTAAATGCTAATTTTCATTTTTTATGCTAATTCTCAATAGTAAGGAAGGAAAAGTCGGTATAAGATCTCAAAAGAATTAACCTAATTATGAAAGAATATCCGTTCTCATATGCTTTGTTCCTTCCATTCTCCGACATATATATCAACCATATTTACCTGCATCTTTGGGTTAAAGAATCAGTGCCATGCAGCGAAGCGGTCAATACTGGTAAATAAGCTTTCTTCCGACGTCTCCCTGCTGTTTTCTAGTAGTAGTGGTAGTGGTAGTAGTAGGAGCCGATAATTTTTCTTCCGAAGTGAATGCAATTGTCTGAGCCTAAATGAATAAAAAATTAATTAACAATGAGGAGAAAATGAAAGAAGAGATATCCAATTTTCTTAGAAAAGCTTAATAATATCTCTAATTTAACGTAGCTTTCCGTTTATTGTCCCGTTACTCACCATAGTGCAAGAAAATACTAATTGATGAGAAAGAAAGATTCAATTCGAGGACATATAAATGGGATAATATTATGGATAATGCATGCAGCTGAAAAAGTTCTAGCTAGCTTTTCTATCAAAGGCTACCAACGAAGTGACAATATAACTCCTTAATTTAGTAATCAACTAAAGAATGTCAGCAGCAACAGCTGAACTCTTTTCAAAAGATAAATGGATTAATTGAAGTGTCACCTTACTACTAATACTAATACTGTCAAATCCTAAGAAATGTGATCAAATATACATTGTCTACTGGTCTCTTATTTCTCCAACACACTTTAACAAACATAATTGAAATTTATTAGAGTTCATTAACATCATACTTTAAACAACTTTATCATCTCTAACAAATCGTTAATTAGATTGTTAATAACTAAAACCAAAGAGCTGTGGTAACAAAGAATACCAAAGATACGTATTTGGTGCACTGAGTAGAGGGGTTGATCGTATAAGGAATATTAACACTACATTTGCTTGGGAGCGAAGCAGCATTACCATAGTAAATCCCAACAATACTGGTGGAGGGACGGTCAGGAATGGACAGAGCAGCTGCAAGGAAAGACGTTACTCATATACAACAGTTAGACTGAAAAGCAATCCCCTGTCAAGTTCAAAAGCATGGTGCCATCTTGGTAGTCACTGTAGCATTTGTGATGGCAACGACGGCTGCTTATGCCATCTTTATTTTGTTAAGAAATTACAAAGAAAAGAGATTGGAGCAAACCTCTGTATTTTGGTTGCAGTTGCGATTTTAGTAAGGGTTATTTGGTTTTTAGTACTTACATTTTGTCCAATGTTAGTGTTTGGTCTAACATTTGTCCAACTTAGAGTTTGGTACTTAAAAATGACGTTGACCCTCGTTGACCGTTTATGACCGGTCTTTAATTAATTTTGTGTAATTTATTAATAGAGTTTACAAGTGTACCCTTAATGTGGGCCTAAGATCTAACGTTCTCAAAAATTCAAACACTACATACGGTCCAGATGCAAGAGTTCCTAGATAACTTTATACTACCAACCAGCCCCATTTCACGCATTGTAATAATTTTAGTTTTTTTCATCCACTCGTTTCCTTTGCGGCATTTACTTCCATCGCCATTAATACCAAAACCCAAGCTTGATCGTGTAAAGTCGCAGACGCCGTTTACATTCTAAATTAGCCCCATTTTTTGTTCTTTCTCACAATCATCACTAAAAAGCACCTACATGTTTTCTTTCCTCCCCAATTAATTCCCTAATCACCCAGTAACAAGATCGATTTACTCAGCCAACTAAACTTGAAAATCACCTCTGCAAATTAGAACAAATACAAAAGAGATTAACTCAAAGATAAAAAACCTTATCACCACAAGGTCCACAACTCAGTAAATATGTATATATAAGTTGATATTAAGTTAATGTGGGGATCTGAAAACCCTAACAAAGAAATTGAAGGCAATTTTGGAATCTGAAAATCCCCAAAATGGTTTGACAAAGAAGAAGTAATAAGAACAATATTTTATAAAAATCTTTGTTGGTTTTTATTGAAAGAATTGAAGTGGTGATAAGTTTAATTGCAGGGGTAGTGGTGTTGGTAATTTAGGGTTCGTGGATGGGGGTGAATCTTTTTAATTTGGGCGTTTGTATCTTTCTAACAGGCGTAGCAATGAAAGTCTGAAACAGTTGAAGAATGGTGAGAAGATTAGAGATAGAAAATGGTGGTGGCAGCGGTGATGGGTTTGGATATTGCTACCGGTTGAAGAATGGTGAGAAGATTAGAGACAGAAAGTGGTGGTGGCGACGGTGATAGGTTTGGAGAAGATGAGAAGATGGGTTCTCAAAATTATTGGATAAATATTAGGAAAGCAGAGGTTATAATAGTCAATTCGTTTAAATTTTTTAATTTATTTTATATTTTATTGTTTTATTTTCTTTTTTTAATAGGAAGTTAGTATTTAACTGAGTCAACTAAAGTCAACGTTATTTCTAAGTACTAAACCCTAAATTGAACAAATATTAGACCAAACACTAATATTGGACAAAATGTAAGTACTAAAAATCAATTAACCCTTTTAGTAATACAACTTAAATCATAGATTTTTCTTCACGGCTTCAATATTTAGATTGTATAGCCGCTAAAATATGATGCCATTGCACTATATTTGTCGTCCAGAACATGTATAGGATACCAAATCCGCATCACCCAATCTTATTACCGCCCTCGTATAGTTTCTGGACCCTGAATAAGCAATGGCTGTGAACAAAAACCGCCAAGTTACCTGAAAGCGTACGTAGTAAGATAAATTAAAAAAATCTTTCTTAAACCCAGACCATGCACAACACACAATTTATGCCATATTCGATTATTGTTACTCTCCTTGGAACTTATTTCTACTGGTCCCCACTCTCTATTTGAAAGGTAAAAAAATCTCATTATAACCCAAAAATGAATTCATTGATAGGCAATGGCTATTTGAACTCAGTGTAGCTTGGTTTATTTCAATCTGATTCTGCTCCTCTCCTCATACTCAGCCACGGAACCAGGAATTTGTGTTCGGGTGGGCTAAATTTTTTTTCTTCGTACACCCAGATTATAGCAATCTAAATGCCTCAAATTTAAATACAGTGATAAAAAACACTGCATGCTGCTTATCATTTTCTATATATTAAGGTTCAACTCAGTGACAATAATAAATTGCGAAGACAACATATATAATAAAAATAAATATTATTATCTGAAATGCGGCCGAAGGCCGCCCGAATTTTTGAATTTTTAAAATGTTACTTCTATATCTTTGTATGGTTCTCAAATCAGTTCATGAAATTAAAAACCGATACATCAGAATATTTAAATGTCAAATTTTTGTCATTGTTTATTAAAAGAAAAGGAAAGGGGAAAAATATTATGTAATAGAGATTTTGATATTTGGGTTAATTTTTAGTTTACGTACAAATGGACCAAGTTTTAGTAAATATTTGGAAACAATATGGGCTAGATAGAGCAAATTGTGATGGAGTGGGAGTAAATTTCGCAGTTGAATTTAATTTCTAAGCACTAACCGAAACAGAAGATGACACAAAAGTTTAAAAGAAGTAAAAAACGCAACATTATAACAATTAAATTGGGAATAAGTCATATGAATATGTCATACTAATGGGCTAATGAAAAGTTTTATCCTGGGCTAATATATAGTTATATGAATCTTTTGACCCTTACCTCCGTCACTGGTGCTTTAGATCCAAGTTTAAACCTAGAAATTAAAAAGAACTGCAAGATGAGAAGAAAAAAAGGTTGGAGAGAGTCACCAGAAGACTAGTTTTCTTGTATGTTTATATAGATAGAGAATTATTAGTGGGATATGTGGGGTGTGGTTTCTTACTTTTGTATAGATAGAGAGTTTATCTTGGGCTAACTATAATTTTGACCAGGGCTTTTTCATTTTTTTCTTACGAATAGACTGGCTAAAAAGTAGTTTCTCGTATTTTTTTTTTGGGAGGGGGGGCTACAGCCTGGGTAAGCCACCCCCTAAAATTATCTATGAACCCTAAATATGCAATGGCTATGAACAAAAACTTTCCAAAATACCTGAAAGCATAGTAGCAAGATCGCAAAAAATACATCATGAATCCAAGATATACATCGATGATGGAATCGTAGAAAAAAGAAGACGCAGAATGGAAAAAAATTAAATTCATCACCATATCCATGTATGGATCTTGCTGTTTTCTGATCTTATAGAATTCATAACAACAACAACAACAACAAAAATCATACGAAACCATTGAAGAAAAATACGAAACAAAAATAACCACAGATTAAAAAGAGAAATAAATTCATCACCTCATCCATATACATCAAAAGTGAACCCAAAGATTATATTTCATCGTTTCATTCACCATTGCGAGGATATGTCACTAACAACTGCAAAACAAAATAAAAAACAGTAAGTATCTTTCGCGTCTAGGAAACAAAATTGTTTTGATACTTTTATTCTTTTTAGGGTTTTGTTAACTTGTGCACCCATGCACAAGATAACACCTAATCATTGCATTGGGAAAGTGCAAAACCAATTAAAAAAATAAGAGAGATGGTGTCACTTGCATTGAAGAAAACAAAATTAACATAGATTTACACCATTTCTCCTATTAAGAGTGAAGTTTTGCATTCTTTAATGCAAGTGACACCATCTCTCTTATTTTTTTAATTGGTTTTGCACTTTCCCAATGCAATGATTGGGTGTTATCTTGTGCATGGGTACACAAGTTAACAAAACCCTTCTTTTCATTATGGAATGAACGATCCTATTTTTTTTTATTGAAACCATGTCTATTACGCTTTGTGCTAATGGTTTTTGTTCTCTTTTCTTAAATTTTTTGCTTAATATTATGTCATTATTACTTCCATCATGATTTTCTACTAACGATTTTGTGTATCGACTATTGGAGATGATTATCTTTGTTGGTGAAGAGGATGTACGTTTCGATCAACAGGTAAGTTTCAACAACCACCTGGGTTTTGATTTCGAATTTTAATCATGATTTTATTTGATAAGGGTCTATTAGTTCCCCTAAAATTGTAATCATAATTAGTTTAATTGTGAATTGGTTATGATTAGTTTAATTATCGTCCTTGAAATTGTAATTCGAATTAGTTAAAATTTAAGAAGTGTAACGGACATTGGACAATGGACTTTTTTTCATTAAATTTTACTATGATTTTTCTAATATGATATGATGTGATTTTATTTTATTTTATTTTATTTGATGATTAATAGTTAAATCATGATTATTTGAACTTTCATTTTAGAATTTAATAAGGATTTTTTTAAGACCATTTTGTTTTTGGTAATTTATAAGATATGTAAGATTTAGTTGTTTTATATAATATATTTTCTCGAATGTGATTGGCCGGAAAATATATTGTGTAATAAAGAGATCCTACACAAATTCTATTGGTTGATATTCTATATGGTGGACCAGAATCAACCAGAAGCTCCGATTAATCATGTCACTCGAAAAAACTCTATTTTTATATAGAGAATTATGTTTGGAATACGAAATCTTGCCGACACTATCCATGATAGTTGCATAAGTTATGAATGATACGACAAGACCAAGGTGCGAGCCATAGTACTGGGTCTAAGGGGTCTTTATATATCATAAACTCTTTACATACCGCCTCTATGTACGATCTTAAAACAACCTTTCACAATTTTCTCACTGGTGGGGTCCATAAAAACCCCCAAGGATTGTGTGAGGAGTTATTTTAAAATTGTCTGGTTCCACGGTATGTGTTGAACCATTCTTATATATACGGAGCAACATCCTGTTTCATATTTTTTTGTATGATTTAACAAGATCATAATATAATCTATGTTAAGCATGGGATTCATGACACTGTCATGACCTTGAAGGCAACAAAGCCGGTATTCAAAAATAACATCAAATGTAACATCTAAGTTGGGAGCAGACTACATTTGTTGTGTGTACCCTACTAACCTGTAATGAGTGTCACATCAAATGTAACATGTCCGATGAACTTGATCCCGTGCAACGCACGAACAAGATACTAGTTCTTAGAATACGGGGTGTAAAAGTTTTCTTTGTCCAGGGGTGCAAAATGGGTTTGAGTGGACATTTTGCACTAGAAAAAAAGCCAAAATCTGTAGTATTGGGCCTAGTTAGCAAGTCGGGATTCGGCATACGTACGGAACGGTAAACATACGGGTATTATTCGGATTTGTAAAAATCAAATTCGGTCAACTATGCGGTCTTTGGTTCGTGGTTCGGCAGTAGTACGGAACGGTATACGTACGTGTATAATTCGTTTTCCAGATATCAGTTCGGCCTCCAAAATTCGGCAGACATATATAGTAAATTGATAAGTATTTATCACCTTAAGAGATTAATTTTTAGATATCTTGGGAGTAAAATGAGAAAAAAAAAACATTTTAAAGTGATTTTGATGTGGTTAAGGGAAGAATTTAGTGGTTTTTATGTGATATCTACAAAATATACAACACATTTGTCAAAAACAAACCATCATAACAGTGGTCTGGTCGTTGAAATTGGAAACAGTACGTTGCAGGCTCGAATCTCCCCAGGCGCAACATTTTTTCATCCTTTTTCATCCCATTCAATAAGCAAGGGAATGACCTGAGTCAACTCGGTCCGAGTCAAACCATGGTGAGTCATGACAGACGGAGTCAACTCATGGTGAGTCATGCCAAATTAGCTAGGCGAATTATTCGTGGATCCGAATTATTCGCAAATTAGTCGGGAAGCTCACATTATACGCGTACTAGGGTCGGAGTTAGGTCAGGACGCGTACAATTCGCGAAAAGTACCGGTTTGGAATAATTCGCGAATTATCTGCCGAATTGCTAACTAGGGTATTGGGTGATAACATAGCTTTAATGGCAGACATTCTTCTTTTCATTTCATCTCTAAAATAAAACTTTCATAAAGAGTTCAATGATCGGGTATTAATACAACACACAACCCGACACTGCTCAAGTGATAAGCACATAAGTGCTACATTTTATACCCATATTTATATTAGCTAGGACTCAATATCTTGGCTAACAACATTATTTTAGTGCTTTTACAGAAAGTACAAGTAATTCTTATTGTCGGGAGCATAAACAACTAATGCATTGGCACATGCGATAAAAATGACAAAATGTAGATGGCCTGGTATTTTCGTATATCAGCAGCATTCGTGGCCAGAGAATGATGCAATTTGGTGTGCTTGACTACAAAATGGGGTGGATGTCAAAAATTGGCAGCAGAAAAATGAGATTTGGGCGACTTTTTTCCCATTCAAACGAGAATATATTTTCATGGCGTAATAATGATCATGCCACAAATGAGATTATGGGATATATATTTTAATTCCATTGCTATATAATATAGAGAGAAGAAGAAAATAAAGTGGGTCCCGTTTGCATATATCTATGAGGTAAATGACATTTTATTATCTTTAATTGTCGATTGATACTATAATATATATTTTGCAAGAAGAAGATATTCAATTAAATGAGAATAATGATAAAAGAGCAATTATTACCTTGTATATGAAATGAGAATATTAGATCATGTGCTCATACGATGTCACGGTTATGGAGGTGGGGACTGGGAAGGAAACTAATCTTCTCATATTTGGAATTATTTAATGTGTGGACACGTGGCGATCACTAATTGGGTGATCTCATGAGTATGATGTAGTAAGTTGTCATTTGGGGGGAAATGAGATCTGAATATCCACTAATTAATGGAGTGCAAGATTTGCAATTTTTTTGGGCATGGGAGAAAGCAAGAGATAAAAGGAAAGTGGGTAGGACTGTTTCCGGAAGGCCGACGACAGGAAATCAACAAAAAAGAAGAAAAATAAGCTGGGTGACAACGGTTTTTGTTTCTTCTTGGAAATTTATTTGTGGGTTTTGAATAAATCTATAATCCATGTCTAGCTAGAATTTGTAACTAGGGGTTTATGGAGGAAGCCATGATTTTGCAATAGGCTATAATAATAAATTGAATATTTGGCAAAAGGCTTTTATGAATGCAATTTTCATTCCTAGAATTTTGTCCATCGATTTACATAGAATATATGTTGTTGTTTCACCCTAATTTTAATTCGTTTAATTAGCTTCACCTAATTATTTGTTTCTTGTTTGATAATTTATGCTTGGGATTTCCTTGATAAGTTATGCTTATGGGTACAGGTAATATTTGAGAAGCTATACATTTGATGGGTGTATTCATATAGGACATGGAATGGACATAATTGGAATGTATGATTTCATTTTGTTCTTTAATTGAAAATATGGTGGAATCCGTAAACCCTGGTTACTGGGTCTCTTCCTCATTGCATTTAATTAATTATTTTTTATTTTATATTATTTTGAATTAATTCTAAAAATCCCTAAAAACAACATTCTCAGTTAGTCAATTAAGAATACTGGTTATTGTTATTTTCACCGCTCCTCGTGGACCTTGGAAGAGAGTCTTCCCAGAGTTCAGAGCCTTCACAGTAAAGCCATTAGAATCAAGAGTTAAAGAACAATTTTTATCAGTAGTAAACTTATGTATGGATAAGAGATTGTGAGAGGCTTAAGTAACCACTAGGATATCACTGAAAGTAAATGAATGATCATTCACTACACCAAATTCCAGGATTCGTAACGGAGCTGAGCCGTTACTAAAACGGGTTGTAACGACTCTCGCCTGTTTCAAAAGTGGGTGTTACATTTTTTTCGTAACAGCAATGCAGCCGTTACGATTTTTTGGTTGCAACGGCGGCCGTAACAGCTGAGGGCCGTTAGGAATTGACACGTGGTAACGATTCTAAGCTGTTACTAAATTTTTGTAACATTATATCCGTAACAGAGCTGAGCCATTACTACGTGGAAGTTTAGTAACGTGTATGAGCCGTTACTACGTGGCATTTTGAAACAGCTTAGAGCCGTTACGAATTTTTTTCGTTACAGAAAAAATTTTCTGCCGGTCAACCTTGGTCAATATTGACTAATTTTGACCAGGTCAAGACTGACCGGCAATTCATTTACTGCCGAAAATAAGCTGGAATTCTAAATACAACACCTGCATACATCCATCCACACTCAACAACAATTTATTCAATCTATTCATATCACATTCATTCAACTCATATCAGATTTATATTACAAAAGAACTGAAATTTCTCTAAGTACCCAAATTTTTAAAATTTCTTTAAGTACCAAACTTCTTTTTTTCTGTTAAGTATCATCAAAATTTCTAAAGAAATACATGGAAGGGTTCCAAAGTTCTAAGGGAACACATAAACTTACTAACTGCCTACAAAACAAAACATGAATAACAACAACTTACAAATCTTGAAGATGCTTTGTTCTCCACCCTTGCAGCTAAGCTTTATCTCCTTTGCAGGCTTGCTTTTGTTGAAAGCTTGGGTCAGTAAGAAAGAGAAGAATCCAGACCTGCATAGTTTAGAGTCGAATATATGAGGTCATTTAAGTCAGCCACCAGAAAATATTTATCTACTTTCTTTTGATAGTAATTCTTAGAGCAAACCCTTAGAGACATCTACAGTTAATCAGTTATAAAAGGATGAAAATAACAAAGATGGACTTCATTGATTTTTTTGGTTTTATATTTGCTACTATATAAGCTAACCTACATTTAACAAGAAAATAACCTCTGGTTATCAAGAATTAGGGAATTACCTCTGGTTTGAGGTTACAATGAACAACACCTTCAAGATGAAGGAAGCCAACAACATTACGTTATAATCTTGGATACTGACTTTACGCTTCCTGTATGACCAGTTAAAACACCAATGCGGACCTTTTCTTCCACGTTCCAAATCTTTATCTACATAACCAATTTTTTTACAATACGTTAGTTTAGTTCTATAAGAAGGTTTAGTCATACATACATCTCATAAACATAAGTTGTTTAGCCTTTTCTTTATCAAGCAAACACACATAACTGAATCAACATAACTAAAAATCATTTTAACTTACCTTTTGATCTCCTGCAGATGTAAAAATGTGAGTGTCATCCTGCAAAGAGATAGAAGTTGTAGGTTCAGTGAGTGATTAATAATATCCTAATCCAACATAATCTCACTCTAACTATATTAAGCAGTTGATATACTTATACGTATCACTTTCTTAGCATAAACATCATCTCTGCATCTTATTTCAGAAGCAACCCATTCATTTTAAGCATCCATACACTCAAAATTTAGCATAACATATAAAATTATGTTCTTTATCTTTTATGTGTTCATTGTTCATAACTGTTATAGGTATAACAACATCTATTACTCCTACCGATGCTTAAGAAATCGAACCATATTTTCCAAACCATAAGAAAAATGAGAGACACAGCAGAGTAGATGCATACAAACTTACCTAAGGGTGATATCAATCCTGCTTCAGTAGCAGTATCAGGAATAGACAATGGATCTTCTGTGATGACCAACTGATTTGGAACACCAACTTTTCCTACAAAAGAATATATACACGTTTTAAGCATTATCATGTACGCAAATGTTTATTTGCAAAATTACGCTACCAAATCTGTCCAGAATTTACAAACATAGAAATATGATAACAAAATATTTTGTAGGGTGATTCGCCTTCAGCTAAAAACTTTCTTCTCCAAATGCCTTAATTGTCTAGGAGTACAATAAAAATTACCATGACAATCACACAAGTTTATATTGGTCACATCCTAAAGCATGGACTGGCGGTTGCTAACATGTTTTATGGAACTGGGAGGATCAAGGACTGTAACTGGATACTTTTCCAGATAATCTTACATAGATTAAAAATAGTTGGCATCATACAAAAAAAAGAAAGACAAATTTTGAGGTTGAACATGCAAGTGCTACTTATATAGTTGTTCTCAAGATGCTTGCCACATCAAAAATTGTTCCAATACCTTGAGAAAATTGCATTATCTGTGTATCCCAGCGTGCTAAACCTCGGTTTGAAGTTGGAGTTGATGGGGTACAATGCTAGCCATATTCTAAAGATTGCATAAGACGAAGCATTCAGGATAATGAATCTCTAAAAAAATATTCAGATTATAAATCCGACGGAAAATGGCAAACTCCAGACACAACATATAAAATTTTCATTTTCATTTGTTTTTTATCTACAAATGCCAATTCTGGTATTACATAGAAGTACTTATCAGCATACCTGCAATGAAACTTCTACAGCTTGACCAAGTTCTTGCAAGTGAAAGAATCCTTCTATGGTACGTACTAACGAACTCATCCATCAACTGAACAAATGTTAATAATTTTTAAAAACTTCAATGAAACTAACTGAATAAATGTTACTAATTGAAACATAATTCATCACAGACAATTGGAATGAAAGCATTAAATTAAGAATCAACAAACTCTAAAGCTCAAAAGAGAATCCGATTGAACATTTCAAATTACCTAGAAGTTTCATTTATGATGAACATTCTCTTGAAAGTCTCATGTTCACACCCAAATTCATCACATAAAATAAACAACTAAAACCATCTAGAACAAGACATAGAAGAACCTCATGTAAAATCAGTTCAAATTTTTTATTCACTTGTCAACTTTATAACAACTTTCATTGGGCTATACAAAATAACAAAATCATGCTCGGAAGTTGATAAGATATGCTAGTTATCTAAATTTTGGGTTTTAAGGATACCTGTTGGAATGATTGCAGCATCTAAACCACCATAAAGCATCACATCCTGCAGCATCTCCATAAATTAGAAAAGACATTCAGTAAACAGGTAAGGATAATTCTGGATCACCCTTTCAATTTTGAAACTATTAAAACCAGCTCTAGTCTATGATTGACAAAATTAAGAATTAATTGCAACCTGCTTCTCCTCTAACATATCACATAAAATAAATTGAAAAATAGAGTTTTGTATTATACCATTGTTCATGCTTTCCTCGGTATCGCTAGGATCATTATCGTCCTGATGAAAAGCGTCGTGCCATCCTTGTCCCTTTGCTTGATTCCCAGTACCTTGACGAAGACATGCGTTGACTCCCTACACTTGGACTTCCAGCTGTGTGTGCACCATCAGCTGATACCACTATAAATACTAATGCCGAAGAAAAGAAACTATAAACATCTGGTTATAAAAAAATTAAATCATTGCAAGCTTCTCTAAATTACGAAACTGTAATGCTTCACGGTAAATGTACAATCAAACTACAAATTTTCTACCCAAACAAATAATCCCAAACAAGAAAACATGAGAAGTATTTATGCCAAATAAAAACTTTGCTCTAAATCCATAAGATGTAACTAATGTTTAATCATTCAAATATTTACAATCCTCTACTAATCAAACAGAAGTCCAAACTCAGCACATAACACAATGAATGCCTCTAGTAAACTCATTTTATGACTATTATGTATATCCGCAAATGAGGTAGTACTTAATTTTAAATGGATATTTTGAGAAATGATAACCCCAAGCTCTCCACTTCAACCCACATAGTCAGTACAGTAGATGCTTGTAAGGAAAATCAACACCAAAGAACTTAAAAAGAGTCTTAGTTAGGCATACAATTACTCCACTAAACGAATTTTCTACCATATAATACAAGCCTTCTAATCAAACAACACAATTCCACATGCCATAATCCAAAGCTACAAAAAAAATAAATCTAAGGAAGACATACAAATAAATTACTGCCATCAAGTTATCAACACACATAGAAAATTCCTCAAGCCTTTCTACCAAACAAATCCTACCATCATTCATCACCAACAGCAAAACCTAACCAACAAAACAATTATCATATCCTACTCAACTGTTGACATCAACTGTACCTGATGTTTGTAAAATCAAACACACTGAATTGAGAGATCCACCTGAATTCAACAAATAAACAAAAAAAATATTAAAACCCAATGATTAAAAAACAAATAAAACTGAAAAAAAATTAAACTGAAACCCTAACTTATCTGATTTTGTTTGTAAAATCGAACCCTAGAAACTCTGAAATGAGAGATTAACCTGAAATCAAAGAATAAACGAAAAAAAGTTAAAACCCAATGATTAAAAAATCAAATAAAACAGAAAAAAATTAAACAAATTCACCTGATTTTGTTTGTAAAATCAAACCCTAGAAACTCTGAATTGAGAGATTAACCTGAAACAAAGAATAAACGAAAAAAAATTAAAACCCAATGATAAAAAACAAATAAAACTGAAAAAATTAAATTTAAACCCTAACTTACCTGATTTTGTTTGCAAAATTAAACCCTAATTACACAAAATCCAGAGACGCAGAAGGTAGATCGAATTTCTATTAGGTTTCAGATGAATTCATTGTGGAGTGAATCCACCAATCGAATTAGTATCACTACTAATAACTATTCTTCGATCAATCCCTTTTTCTATCGATCACTAAACCTTCATCTCGCCTCTTAAATCACAAAGAAGAAAAATAAGAGAAAACAGAAAATGAGTTGAGAATGAAAATCAATCTCTTCTGGGTTGGAAGAACACAGAGATCTACAAGGAGAAAAAAATAAAAGAAGAGGAAAGCGAACCTAAGGATGTTCCTATCTGTTAATCTATGTTTGGGTAGAGAGATTGGGAGAGAGCAACAGAGAGGAAGAGATAGAGATGAAAGATGGAATGAGAATAAAAACTAGGGTATTATGTTTGAGATGCATCTCGAGAAAGAAAATGAAGGGCAGAGATATGAGTTTAGATAGGGGTAGAAACATCCTCCAAGTGATTTGGTGTGGGGTGAAAAAAAACTATCGCGTATGTGACTCGCACACCTACAAACTCCAAGTGTTACGACCCAACTGTGACCAATCTTGTGACTCGCACGCCTATAAAAAAATTCATAACGGCTGGCCTCTATTACAAATTATTGAAAAATTCGTAACGGCTAGAGCCTGTTACAACTATTTTGTAACGACCGTTTGTAACGACAATTTTGTAACGGCTAGTAAGCCGTTACGAATTGCTGTTACTAATCTGGGAATTTGGTGTAGTGATTGACAACTTTACTAGAGTGTCATGTGTGAGATATAGACATACCTGCTCCATTAGCTGTTTGGATGATTTCAGAACCATCATAGGGTGTATATTCTTGAAGTAGCAGAGGCTGAGAAGTGATGTGACAATTTGCTCCACTATCTGCAATCCATTCTTCATCATCAAAAATATCAGCAGCAGATAGCATGGCACTGAGATTAGCTGGAGGATATCTGCCTTGATAAGAGAAATTAAGCCTCTGCGGACAATTTGGAGCCAAATGATTTGGAGAGTCACATAGTTGACATGGTGATGGTTTGTCTTGAAAGGAATAGCCTATACCATTTGGATTTATATGAAAGATGGCTGGGTTTGGATAGCGACCGCCAGTGTAACCTCTGCCACTTTAAGCACCACTATAATGGGAAGAAGAACCTCTATAATTGGATTTATTGTTATAAGCAACAAAAGCCTTGGCAGATGGATCATGTTTCTGACTCTTTCACTGACATCAACTTCTTCACTTAGTAAGTTGTTATGTAATTCAATACATGATATGGGAGGATTACAGTGTCTCATTGAAGTGGCAAAAGGAATATAATCATAGTTTAAAGCCTTCAATGTAACAACCACTAATTCCCTATCAGAGATAATTTCTCCAGTAACAGCTAACTGATCTGATAATAGTCTAATCTCATTAATCAAAAATGGAATCGATTTAGTACCTTGAGTGATTGAGAGAAGCTTAGTACGCAACTGAATATGATGAGTTTATGAAGTTCTTGCAAAGCGTTCCTCAATTCTTCTCCAGAGTTCATGTGAAGTAGTTGCTCATGAGAAATAGGCAATAACCGAGTCTGATATTGTCGAATTAAGCCACATAATGATGGTAGAATCCTCATCAATCCAATCTGTATATAGGGGATTTTCAATACCATTAAGTTTATTTCACGGATTTGTATTGTTTGTACCGTGTATAAAATATACTGGAGGCCCGCAAATCAATGCTAGGAGGCATGCAAGGGAGGTTTCATGTGGATTAATGCCAGGAGGCATGCATGGGCGGTTCCATGTGTATTAATGTCAGGAGGCATGCAAGGGCGGTTTCATGCGGATTAATTCCAGGAGGCATGCAAGGGAAGTTTCATGCGGATTAATTCCAGGAGGCATGCAAGGCAGATTAATTCCATTTAAGTTTATCTCAAAAACTAGGTGTGCAAGGGTATAAATAGGGGCACCCTGGTAGAGAATAGAGGGCAAGCTAATACATAAATTTTTTTATGGAAAATCCAATTAATTAAATAACACTCCTTAGGGATATTCATCCGTGGACATAGGCACAATGCCGAACCACGTTAAATCCTTTGTTTTCTTTTTAATTCATCTCCTAGCCCTAAATACACACCAAATCATCAATTACATCGTGTTTAGTGCCTAATAATATTTTTGGGTACAAACATTGGGGCCAACTAAGGGGATTCGTTTAAAACAATCGTGTTTTATCATTGAGATAGGTGCGTCAAAAGCTCAGAAATCATGCCACGAATTTCCATGCAAAAATCAGCAAAACAGAAAAAAATTATAGTTGAAGAAACTGTTGCGACGTTGAAGAAACCGTTACGAAGGTTGAAGAAACAGTTGCAAAACAGTTGAATATAGCGTGGAAAAAACAGTAGCAGCAAGTATTGCGAAATCCAGAGAACAATAACAGTTATAACTGTTATAGAAACACATCTGGTTCATCAAAATCTTGTTCTGTCAATAACTTCTTCGTTTGAAGTCCGAATTGTGTGATTTTTGGCTCATTAAAATCGTTTTTCAATTCCTTACTACATGAAGCAAAAGAATTTATGTTCGGGAAACTTTTATATGCACTTGGGGCAGCAACATGATCGAGTTTGGGGTTCATGGATAACGACATGATCGAGTTCGTGATTCGTGGATAGCGACATGATCGAGTTCGAGATGAGGATTACATAGACCCTTCAATATTTATCCTTGCATCACTTCGCAAGCACCTAAAGCCTCACCTCGCACGTGAGTACATAAATATTACTTTTATCGCAAGCATAAAAGCTCGTCTTGCACACGAGTATGAAAGAATTACATCTTGGCAAGCATAAAGTCTTGTCGGAACCACGATCCCAATTCCCGATATTGGTCCAAAGACCCATACTCAACACAATCAAGCCATCCTTCCTGAGCAGCAAGCGCTAGCCTTGTTACGTTGCGAGCAAAAAGCCTTTCCCTAGCCGCAAGCACACACTACATTCTACTCAAGACTCGACTAGCTATCGAGTATCACAAGTCCACCACGTGGAAAAAAGTCTCTCCTAGCACGTGAGAAAATTTTATTGCAGGTTATCACAGTTGGGGGCATCTTTGTAATGTCTTTACTCATGCTTGGGGGCGACTGGCGAGTTACGTCATCGACGATAGACGCGAAGGAAAAACAAAATTCTTAACCCCCAACAAGTTGGAGGTTAAGAGGGGGCGATGTTTGTACCGTTTATAAAATACACAGGAGGCCCGCAAATCAATGCCAGGAGGCATGCAAGAGCGGTTTCATGTGGTTTAATTCCAGGAGGCATGTAGGGGCGGTTTCATATGGATTAATGTCAGGAGGAATGCAAGGGCGGTTTCATGCGGATTAATGCCAGGAGGCATGCAAGGGCAGTTTCATGCGGATTAATTCCAGGAGGCATGCAAGGCAGATTAATGCCATTTACGTTTATCTCAAAAATTAGGTGTTCAAGGGTATAAATTGGGGCACCCTGGTAGAGAATAGAGGGCAAGCTAATACATAAAAAAGTTATGGAAAATCCATTGTAATCCAATCAATTAAATAACACTCCTTAGTGAGATTCATCCGTGGACGTAGGCACAATGCCGAACCACGTTAAATCCTTTGTTTTCTTTTCAATTCGTCTCCTATCCCTAAATACACACCAAATCATCAATTACATCGTGTTTAGTGCCTAATAATATTTTTGGTTACAAACATGTATATTGTGGAGGACAAGGATGAGAGCCATCAAAAAATCGCATCAGCTTTAATTTGTGAATTACAGGATTCATGAGATTATTCAAGGTAATGTAATTGTCCTCTTTAAGTTTGAGATGAACAAAGTTGTTTAGTTTATTAAGAGGAATGTTTGAGAATGAATTAGAAGTTGGATTTTCCATTGATTTGAGACCTTGAAAACAATTATAGATCTGAGATTGAGAGAAATAATAAAGAAGAAGAAGATCGGAAGATCTCGGAGAATGAAAAAGGTTGATATGTAAAGAAAGAAAGCAGATCTGAAAGTTGGATTTGCATAAAAAATTGAAACCAAAGTCTAGATCGAAGACTTCAGATTACTCAAGAGATGAAATGAAAAGAGAAATTGAAAGATTGAAAGAGGATCGAAAATTTGAGTTAAAACTAACCCTATCGTGTCTGATACCATGATAACATAGCTTTAATGGAATACATTCTTATTTTCATTTCATCTCTAAAACAAAACTTTCATTACAGCATAAAGAGTTCAATGATCGGGTATTAATACAACACACAAACCGTCATTGCTCAAGCTAAGAATAAAGCACACGTATAAAAAAAGTGTGTGAACATCAGTCACACCTGAGTCACGTGATAGAGAAAGAGGGAAAACAGAATTTAAAAGTTAACCAAGAGTTAACCTTCACTGCAACTTGTGTTATCCTTCACCACTTCAGTACTTGTGCCAATATCCCCCCTCAAGCTCATGGGTGCTGCAACAACTGTGAGCTTGTCTCGAAGTATTTTGAACCTAGGACCATGCAAACCTTTAGTAAAGATGTTAGCTAGTTGATCAAGAGTATGAACATAGAAAACATCCAAATCTTTGGCTTGCACCAATTCCCTGACAAAGTGATAATCAAGATGAACATGCTTCATTTTGGAGTGCATCACTGGATTGGAAGCAAGACTGATAGAACTGATGTTGTCACAACCCAGCTTTGGTGCACCAGTAAGTAAAAATATAAATCTCTGAGAAGAAAAAAATCCATACAACTTCAGCTGCATTGTTAGCCAAGGTTCTGTATTATGCTTTTGTACTAGACCTGGCAACTGTAGTTTTCTTCTTGGAGGACCAGGAGATAGTATTGGAACCCAAAAAGATGCAATAACCTCCAGTAGAGCGCCTATCATCAGGGCAGCCAGCCCAATCTGCATCAGAAAAATATATATAAAAAAGTCTCCTTTGGTAAAGTGTAGACCATAACCAATAGTCCCTTTGATATATTTCAGAATCCTCTTGGCTGCAATAAGATGTGGTGTTATTGGATGTTGCACATGCTGACAAACAACATTCACAGCAAAGGAAATTTCAGGTCTTGTCCATGTCAAGTAGTGTAGAGCACCAACCAAATATCTGAAAGCTGTGGGATTATCTAGTAAGTCACCATCTGTCTTGTTAAGTTTCTCAGAAGCTGCAATAGGAGTATGACAAGGTTTGGCTCCTTCCATGTTATACTTGTGGAAAAGATCAACATCATACTTAGTCTGAGAAATAAAAACAGAAGTGGAATCCATTTTAACTTCAAGACCTAAGAAGTAATGAAGAGAACCAATATCTTTGATGGGAAACTGCAGTTGAAGATGAGCTATAACAGTCTTGAGAAACTTAGCAGAGCTACCAGTAAGTAAAATATCATCAACATAGACTAAGGAAACTAAAATCTGAGTACCCACTTTATGAACAAAAAGAGAAGGATCTGATAGTGAGTTCAGAAATTTCAACTTGAGTAAAGCATTGCTGAGCTTCTCATACTAGGCTCTAGGAGCCTGTTTAAGTACATAGATAGCTTTGTATAAGACTACATGGTTTGGTCTAGATTCATCAACAATGACTAGAGGCTGAGATATATACACCACTTCCTTTTAAGTCTCCATGTAGAAAGGCATTGTTGATCAAGTTGATGTATTTTCCAATTGAACTGCACTGCAATGGAAAAAATGATCTTAATAGTGGTTGGCTTAGCAACGGGGCTGAAGGTTTCGTCAAAATCAATACCTTGTGTTATCCTTCACCACTTCAGTACTTGTGCCAATATTGGGATGGGTGTGCAATTGCAAAGCCATGCTCTAATTAAGCTGACTCCTCCCCTTGTATATGATCGATACAACTGATATATATATTCTTGTATTGTCGATACTAGGCATATCGCCTCGGTTAAAGGCTGAAATGTAATATGTAAAACCTTAAGATCGTACTCATAAATCGAACATGTCATTATAGGGCTCAACTTGAACAATGGTCCAAATCGGGAGCCAGGACTTTTCGGTCTTCGAGTCTAATAGTAATCTTTTATGAGATGTATTTATAAGACAAAAAACCAATAGTTTTTTTTCTTCTAAATGTGTATACAAGTTCAACCCATTAGGCAAGCTTAAACCCTATTTAACAGTGAGTCTAGTGTTAGCATGACTGCTAATTAGGTAATAATTTGCTTGGGGTGTACCAATCTGTTACCGTTTTGTCTTGTACCGATTTTGGTGTTCCCAAACTAATGTATGGCATGCGCCTAACCTCTAACTTGAGCTCGGTATATATGGGCTCGCTCACAGCTCACTTACAAAAAATGAGCATGGCTGCTCTCAGTGGCGGAACCAGAATTTAGAAATGAGGGGGACTAAAATGAAACATTTAGATATTTGTGGACTAAACATTAATAATTAGGTGGACTAAATACAAATTATACCATAAAACAAAGGGTGTTTTTATAATTTTTCTGATTTTAGGGGGGCTAGAGCCGGGGTTAGTCAACCCTTGGCTCCGCCCCTGCTGCTCTGCATGGGTTGTTATTTTATGGTACGCCTGACCTTTCTCTTCCAAATTTTAAATGTATTCCCTATGTCATAGGTTACTCCAACTTGTTCTTCCACTACTATACCGGATCAAATGTGATAAACTATATACATGACGATGACAAAGTTCGAGCATATATATATTATGTGGTCCAGTTATCGGCCGACGATCTTAATTAAGCGATTAGCCAATCAAATGTATAGGCTTAGTAGCAGTCGAATAATAAATTTAGATAACCCTATCTCCGGATGATTCCGCTTTCTAGTTAACCCCTTCCCCATGTACTGCTCAATAATTATTTATTTTTAAAATAAATTATCACTATCATTAATTGTTTAAAATAAATTATCATTAATTCAATTTAGTAATGACCATCTTTGGCAGGGGGGCAAAATTCCACCAAGGAGAATTTTGAAGTTGCCTACTACTTATGCTTTTTCCTCTTTGGATCGCTTGTTTAGTTGCCATTTAGAAGTTGCCTGGTTCTTGGGTTGGGTGCACTGATTTGTGTTTTTATTTCTGTATTTTATTTTCTTCAATATATATTTAATCTTTCTGCTAATACTTTTTTATTCAATTTAGATTCATCTATAAAAATATACTATGAGTAATTCAAAGTAAATTTAGATGATTAGTACATTTTTTTATTTTGTTTGGAAGTAATACGCATGCTACACCGATTAATTTGTTAATATCTAGTACCACTTTTCATTCCTTGTTTTAGAGGAGCCGAGGTATGTTGCCTTCTTAGAGCTAGCACTATGGTGCACTCCATCTCTTCCCTATCCCTTCATTTCCCTCAAAATTCCAAAAAAGCAATCACTATGATTTCCCATATCCCTACACGAGTAGGGATATACACCACCATCCTTATAAGGCTGAACATATTTGTTCAGCCTTGTAGGGAAGGGAAATCGTACGCGTACTGAGTACGCGTTTTCTTTTTCACTTTACGCGTACTCAGTACGCGTATTTTGTTTCTGGTTTTTCACTATTACCCCTTTTTCACTAAAATTCGTTTTTTTTTACCTATTTGATTTTTTTTTTACTCTAAATTTTTAATTTAACTAGATAAATATTTTCCCATTAAAAAAAATGCGTACTGAGTACTGTTTGGCACTATTCATATGGGTACTCAGTACCCGTTTGATGTAGGGAAGGGATGGCTAAGCACCATAGCAAGCTTGCCTTTTATGTGCCATCCCTTCCATTTATTTGAGGGATAGGATGGTGCTAGCTCTTAGAGCGTCCACAATCATGGACCATACTAAAACCAAAACCATAACCAAATACTAAAATTATATGGGTTTGAGATGAAATGTACGCAGCGGTGGAGAGCAAAACTATACACGGGCGGAGATGAAAATGTACGCTTGAAAAGAAGAAGAAAAAAAAAACACACGGGCGGACATTTGGTTTACGCCGGTAAACAAGCGGAAATTTGGTCTACGCCTAGCAACCAGGCGTACAACATATCATGAGCCCCCATGGGGCGTACTTTGAAAGTGATCCCCATGGGGCGGAGATTCAAAGTGCGCCCCATGGGGCGAACCTTTGGTTTACGCTTCACATGAAGAAAAAGAAAAAAGAAAAAAACACGGGCGGACATTTGTTTACGCCTGGTTGCGGCGCGCACATTTGGTTTACGCCTGTCATCAGGCGCACACTGAAATTACGCCTGACTATATTTAGTTTTAGTCGAGGGTCGAGACCAAATTTGGTCCAGATTTCACTCTCTTTCCAACTAAAACCAAATATATGGTTTTAGTACAGCCCCACTGCGATTGGTTTTCTGGACTAAGTGGGGTTTAGTCCACTTTTTAGTCCATGACTGTGGACCCTCTTAGGAACTCAAGAGAACTCTCCATGATAGGGTGATAGCAGTGATTGTGAGAGTAGCCGTAATAATAGCCATAAGGAACAATGGAATTCACCGCCTCCAATTTGTGAGGTGATTGTCAAAAAAAAAACTTGGCCGTGCATCTTCATGATGGTTAGTGATAGGTGGATTTGATAACCACCAATTCGACAAATCAGTATTTACACCAATGACCAAACTTGTCAAAAACATAAAATAAAATTCAGAATTTGCGGAGTCTTGTTTTTACACCAACTCCATCATGAGTAACTATTCGCCCTTATTTTTATTTTCGTCACTTACTCGATTTCCCAAGGCTACGTGATGGACCGATAGGTAGTTAGGTACTAAGTAATAATTAACGACTTCTTTTTTTTCCCTTTCTTTAATCAGGAGATGATTAACTAATGTAACTTTGATGTAAATAGCATCTTTCCATTTTCATCTTGTTTGGATTTTATTCTTTCTTTCTACTTTTGCATGATCCTCTTATTTATTTACATTATCTTGCTGTAATTATTCTCCTGAAATAGTTTTGGTCATCAACAAAATTTTCTTCTCTCAATTTTCATCTCTCTTTCAAATGAACTAGAACTTTTTTTTATCATTCAAAAAAACAACTACAGTGAAATTAATGTATGTAGTGTATGCTATTACATCGACTCCTTGATCATTTTTCGAAAGGAAAAAACTCATGGTTAATCGACTAGCTACTAAGTGGTATATTTTCTATCAATTTTATCATTAAATAAGAAGAAAGTTAATCATGATGGTTGTTTGAAAGAATTACTACCTACTACTGCTCGTCAAATCTTGACCAGATCTACATTGTTTCTTTCCTTAATTGTTTATACGCTTTCTGTATAAGAAATCTGAAATACTTTGTATGTGATGATGTGGATCATAAGTTCATAACCACAATTAAGGAGATGATTAGCACGTGGGATGGGGATGTGAAAGTGTTGCGAGACAGTGTTCGTTGACATGGCATACTAATATCATGATCCAACATGGATTTTTGTACTTGAAAGTAGACCTATTGTACTTCATGATAGACCTACTCTACTTGGAAATAGACCTACTCTACTTGATATAAGAGTTATATTGAACGTGGGAGAGGCGCGTCGAGAATAAGGTCCCCTCTATCAATATACAAATCAATTCAAGACATTGGATAGAACTATAAATCTCTCAGAACTTTCTAGGAGGAACCTCTAAAAACGATCAACTAACTACTGCTATCTTTCTTAACCTTTTCATGTCTTCTTCTCAGTCTTGGTTTTAAGAGGTAATACTTAGGTACTTCAATCATTGCAACATTTTCAATTATTGGGTTTCATCATGATGATCTGTTGTTCATTGTTGTACGTACCTGCTCCTGTTTTGTTTTTCAACGACATTATTATGCGCAGTATCTAATTGCCATCTGATTGCTAGATCTCCTAGGAAAAACTTGTCATAAGATAGATCCATCTAAGTTCTAACAATTAAAACTCATGATATGATTGATCATGTACCAAGAAATCTATGTGAAAATGAAACCAAAATTAACAGAGTTCATTAGTTCAAGTAGATATGTTCTTCTTCCTCCAACTCATTTAAAAGATGGTGATTCTCTAGCTTGTCCTTTCATTTAAAAACCTTCAGGGGAAGGAGCACACATGAGATTGAAATGCGAATGTATGTCCGACATATACTTTCATATCCATAGCAGTACATATTCCTTTCGCTCTAATAGTAGATAACTAGAGATCTATCATTAAAGATGTTTGCTTTTGTCGCGTTCAATGCTTTTGCTTCTTGCGATTTGGATTAATACTCTGTTTACTTTTGTTATCTTTAACTTTACATTTGGAACTCACCCGCAACAGCCATGTTATTATAAACTTTTGTAGGTTTTTCAACTTGACGAAGTCAGAACCCGTTGGTCGATTGGAGTCCTAGGGTTAGAGAATTTTATCGATCTAGTTCGTCGTTTAAAGTTCGATTTCATTGATTTAGTTTGACACCGGCCGTTGAGTTCTGAATTTGTTGATAAAGCCATGGATGATGGAGAGTTAGATTTCTCTAACCAAGCTATAAAGATGGACCATCAATTACTGACAATGGATAGTTTTTTGGAGGATTTCCTTGGTGATAGTCATGCAGGTACTCAAACCTATACTTCCAACCCAACTGGAGAAAATGTACCTCACCCACAAAACTCTTTCCATCCCCGTACTAAAAACTTTCCTGTTGAAGAGAAGACCACTACCGAGGAAACAGATGACTCTGCTGAAATTAAATCTAAAAAACGGGCACCTTGTAATAGGGAGTCTGTGCGTAAGTACCGCGAGAGAAAAAAAGCCCGGCAAGCTTCAATAGAAGATGAACTTATCAAATTGAGAATTGTAAATCAGCAGTTGTTAAAAAGGTTGCAGGGACAAATTGCACTTGAGCAAGAGGTGGCTAGGTTCAAGTGTCTGCTTGTGGACATCAGGGGAAGGATTAAAGGCGAACTTGGATCATTTCCTTATCAAAAACTCACTGCTAAGGGTATGGGTGGTGGAATTTCGCGAAATATGCCTCCCTCTACCTTGTCTGGAGCTTATGATGTGAACCAGTGTGACCTTCAATACCCTGGGATAGATAATCAAGATGTTGACGGAACTGGTGGAAACGAAGGTTTTGGGGCTTCTGATGGTAGTTATTTACCATGTGTTTGGAATAATAACTCAGGATGCAATGAGTTTCTAGATTTTGGACAAGCAAATGTCAGGCTGACCGCTAATCTTAATAATCCTTCCACTGCTGCCAAGAAACGAAAAGGAAAAAACTCAAACAGAAGTTTGAAAAGGTAATTAGGGAAATGTTCATTATGATCCTACTTTGATCAGTAATTGTACTTGCTTTAGTTCTTATGTTATCTCTTTGTTTTATCATTGTAATTAGCCATCTTTTATCGATTAGTAGAATTACGTACCTACGTGGGCGCCTCTTGCTAATTGCTTTCATTTTCTGGAAGTCATGAATGGATAAACACTTGCTATTGGCTTTTGCAATAAAATTATTCTTAATGGCCTGCCTGATACTCTCTGCTGTGTGTTGTGTGCTGTCACATTTTACCCCCCCAAACCAAAACATCCCATTTCAAAAGCAAATATACTTGGTGAACCGCCTAAAAAAACTATCTGAAAACAACTCCTCACATGCAAAGCTTTCAGTTGGGTCTCATGGCATTCAGCCAGACCCACCATTTCTCAACGGGTTCATCACAGCCCTTAATCGGGGCATATTGTTTTTGTGTTGTTTGAAACACCGGTTCATTAAGAAACTTTCCTTTCATTCATTTAGTATAATAATAAGGGATATTTTGACTTAGGTGCCCATAAAATGGTACGCCTTTGCGTTTTGTGCCTAACTTTGTCCAACTTTGAGTTAGGTGCCCAGTGAGTCTCAATCAAATAGTTGACTTAACAGATGACCAGTTGACCGTCAAGAATTTAATTTTAATTTTAATTAATAAAAAAATTACTTAACGCCGTTAATGGCCGTCAAACATGTGGCAACGTGTTTTCACAAAAATCCTTGAAATCTTAATAGAATAGATCCAACGGTCCTGATTATCTGATTTCTATCGAATTCATCCTTACCCATGACGTCAGCTCAGTTAAACATATCAAAGCTCAACAAAAAAAAAAATGAATCGGAGAATTTCATTCATCATTTGCCCACTGTTCAGGTGTGCCGAGCCAATCCATCATTCTAGGCCTGTTTCCCCTTCCACTCGTAGAAAATACACCACCACCTCTTTGAACCCCACCACCTCTCTCGCAGCTGGATTCAGTACCTACACCAAACAATTTTCTAATTTACGTATATAATAGAACAAGTGAATTATGTGAATTTGCAGTTGGCATTCAACAAAACAAGTTAAAGAAGTACAAGAGTATTCTGCTTACCTGAGATTGTGCACTTCGAGTTGGAAATTGAACTGGTTCTCTAACTAGCCTCGGCTCCTCAGGATACATGATACCAATACCAACGATTTGACCTCCTCTTCTATGCACTGTTTTTCCTTTTGCATATCCCCTTGAACCTCTACCCCTTAAAGGCCTTCCTCTGCTGCTTCTAGGAACCTCAGTGGTAGTTGTTCTACCAAAAGCAACTGTTGTGGTGGTAGTGGAAGATGTAGTTGCATGTTCATTTACAGGTGCAGCTGCTTCATTTGACATTTCAGATGTAGCTGCAGGTGCAGTTACTTCATTTGGCATTTCTGATATAGTTGCAGTAACAGTTGTTCTACCACCTATAAATCCTCTGCCACCTCTTCCACCTCTACTTCCCCTACCTTTTCCACCTCTAGTTGTTGTTGGAGTCGTAAATTCTGAAGCTTCCTCGTGTGCAGATGTAGTTGTGGCAGCACCACCACCTCTTTACCTTTTAGTACCCCTGGTTCTTGTTGCACTTGGACTTGCAGTTGATGTTTCAGTTGTGACACTTGCAGGTGGTGGTGGTGGTGGTGGCCTTGTAGCTGTAGGTGGCCTCATATGAGGACCTGTGAAGGTATCTGGAGCTGCAGATACACAAAAATATACTTTCGTAACTACTTACTAAAGATTAACATGTTAAAGTATGAACACACACAAACTAAAGTATGCACATAAAATGAAAGTTAAGTACACTTTTTACCTTGATCCAAATTCTCAGCAGTTGCACCAGTGCAAGTTTTCCTGTTATGACCATAAGTATAACACTTTCCACACATATACCGTCTAGAATTCCTACCATGTATCTCATCATTGTCCCTTCTTCTTTGACTTCTAGGCCTACCTGTGGGTCTAGTAACTTTAAAAGGCTTACACTTTACCACTTTACCTTGTTCGTCAAGAACCGTTTCCCATAAAGCTTTGTCCTTGAGTGGCTTGATTGATGGAAGATACAACTGTTTGTAATTATCCACCTTCATGTATGGATGGACATACCTACCATTGAAAAAACCAAGTTGTTCGTAAATATGAACTGCCTATACAAGTAATAAAAAACCAAAATATATGCAAGGGAAAGACAACTTACTGCTCAACATTTCTGGGCCTAATATGCACGCTTGCACAAATTGCATGAACACATGGAATTCCACTTATTTGCCATGCATTGCAGGTAAATATCCGGTCAACGACCTAGTTAGCAATTCTGGGTACGGGTAGTAGTTCGGGACGGCATACGTACGGGAATTATAAGGATTCGGTTATATCGAATTCGGTCAAAAATCCGGTCAACGGTTCGTTGTTCGGACGATGAGTTCAAACGCATAATGACGATGTGCATATTCGTTTTATAAATGTGAGTTCGACACTTAAAATTCGGCTTACATATATGATAAATTGATAAGTATTATGTCCTTATTACGAGACTAATTTTATTTGTATATCATTTATAAGATGGAAAGAAACATTTTAGCGTGATTATTTAACAAGAAGTAAACAATTTAATCGCATAAATGTATTAAAAAATGAGTTTATAGACTTTTAAAAAAAATCAACACATAAAACACTGGTTAAACAACTACCAATAAAAAAAATTAACTGAACATTTGTATTTAAATATAAAGCATATACAAAATCAAACAAAAACCAATCAACTGAACTCTGGTGAGAGAGTTACCCATTGGAGATCTAGTTCGGAAATATCATTCGGATTCTGTCAGTTCGGATACGTTCGCGAATCATTCGTGAGGTCCATATAATCCGGGAACTAGGTTCGGAGTTCAAATAGTTCGGAAATATCATTTGGATTCGGTCAGTTCTGATACATTCGCGAATCATTCAGGAATGATTTGGAGAATTACTAACTAGGGTCCATGACTGTGGTTACTCTAAGAGCTTATTTAGCAACTAGGGTCCATGACTGTGGTTACTCTAAGAGCTTATTTAGCAACTAGAAATAGTTTTTGAGACATCAGAAGCATAAAAAAAAACGGAAATGCTACACTCAGTCCTAAATAGCGCCCCACTCTGTGCCCAAAGTGACGTGGCCAGCCTAGCTGTACAAAAATCACGTGATTCTTCTTACTCTAAGTTTTCTCTCGCCTACTCATGTGTTCTTCTTTGTCATCCTTAATGTTCTCTTTCTGTTGGACAAAAGAAAAATGGTAATCCAGTATCAAAAATCCGTAAGGAATTTTTTTGAACCAGTGAAGTGATTCCTTGTTCTTCGCTTTATATACAGAAGGTTTTAGAAGGAGCATCCATTTAAATTCTGCTATCAAAATCAAATCATTAGCAATCAGAAAACCATGCACTTTCATCATAACCTAATCGTGGAAAGTGATTTGAATTTTGATTTGATTGACTTGAAACTAATATGGGGATTGAGAAATAAATTTAAAAAAAAAAAACAAAGTTATTATTAGGAAATCTAGTTCTAATTACAAGATCCTGATTTTGATCTATATATACGAGAGATGGGTTTTTGGCATTTTGAAAACTTGAATTGCATCTTTTCACTTTTACTGCTTAGCAAAGACCTGTAAAACTATTATGCTTTATATTGTTTGATTTTGAGAATGATGATTTTTGGATTTGAGCGAGATGATTTGCAGTTGTTACTGTAGAAAAGGAGGATTTTGTAAGTTAAATAGGAGGATAAATAAGGTTGATTTTTGTTTAATCATCTCTGTACCCATAGAAAACGAAAAGAAACAAATGTGACTATGTGAGAGAAAAAAGAGAATCACGTGATTTCAGTACAGTAGGCTAGCCACGTCAATTTGGGCGCAGAGTGGGGTGCTATTCAGGACGCAGAATAGCATTTCCGAAAAAAAAATACTTTGAAACAAATATATATTTTGGCTACTAAGATAATTATGACATTTTGTTTTCTAGTAAGTTTTGATGTTATTTCTTCCTATAGTATCCAAACACGAACGAAGATGAGATAAGGTGTTGGATTTTATGTGTTCACTATATTCTATTTCGCTCTGTTTACAATCTCCAAGCAGAAAATGTTCCATTTGCTTTAAGAAAATGACACTAGACAGTCTAGTCAGAAGCAGAGTTAAAGAAACGGTCAAGTGCGTGGGATAGGAATCTACACCAGTATTAGATGTGTCTCTCGACTACCACATTGTACTACAGTACTTTTTTTGATCGGTATTGTACTACAGTACTTCAAAATAGGGTAGTAGTGTACTTCACAAAAAGATGGATTGGAGCGAGTGTGAGAGCGACACTTCCCAATGTTACCATGTAGGATTTTTTTTTTTTTTTTTAATCGTTTTGTTTATAAAATTTTAAGATTTCGTATTTAAAATAAAAATAAGTATCACGAATCAATATAAAAAACTAAACTAGTGACAAAACCCTAGGTGAACAAACTAGTGATAAGAAAAACCAATCATATTATTTTTGACAAATAAAAACCGTTTCAAAAGAAAATGGCACAAAAACCCCAGGTCAAATAATAATGATCAAATTTAGTTTTTTTTACTTTAAAAAAACCCAATCGTACCCTTTTAGCTTTTCTTCTTTTTTCTTCTTCTTTCGTCTCCTTCTCCCACCACCGTCATCTCCACGAACACCAACAATAATGGATCTCCACGAACACCATCATCACCAGCAGCAACAATGGATCTCCTCCGACCATCATCACCAGCAGAAGAATAAGAGTAAATTGTGTTTCTATTACTGTATAAGTGACGATTTTGATTTCTCTTTTCAAGCAGCTGCATTTTCTACTTCATGGTGGGATACCTATTTTACAGATGAATCGAAGGTGAGAGTTTGCAAGGCAAAGGTGATGATGGTGTTCATTTCAATTTCAATTCAATATTACACAACAAGTTAAACCTATTCAACAACAATGAAGCAATGAATTTGGGGGTTTCTTTATGGTCTGAAATTGATGAAGTTCTCGGAGATTTCGTGGGGAATTTCATGGAGAAGAAGATTGTCTCGAACTGATTTGGTGTTAACGAAATCAATGGATTGCAGGGTTTGTATACTGACTGAAATTGGGTATTCTTTGCGATCTCGATCTGTGGTGTTCTAGTGTTGAGATTCAAACCAACTATTTCATTTTCTTTCAACAGTGCAACAACAAAGTTGGGTTTTTTTGATGTAAACTGAATTGGGTTCTTCAACTTCACCTTACTCGAAATCAATTGTTTTAGCGAAAATAACAAAGAGGTAGCTTTCTATTCCTTTAATCTAGCTTCAGTTTTCGAAGAACGAGTTTGAAGAACAAAAAATTTGGTGGTCATTATTTTCAGTTTCCATTTATTACTGAAATGAAGAAGGATCCCAAAAGAAGTGCCTCATATTTATCCCGGGTGTTACAAAAGCTAAAGGAACTGTACCCATTGAAGATTGCTAATTCCCAAGGAATCCGATCTTGGTCTGCGAATGGAAGAACTGGTTTGATAACTCAAACTTTCCATCGCTTCATTGGTCTATATAGCCCCATCATATCCTTGACCATTTTACTAATGGCTTTCATTGTTACTAATGGTTTTGCAGGAGAACTGTATCTCTCGTTATTCAACTTAAACTCTCAAGAAACAATGATAACTGTGAGGGTCTCGTCATTAGGTCTGCTTAATTCACTTCCTGTTAAAAACTCAACTGCAGCTTCACCTGATAAAGCTTCAGTTGCAATTGACAGCAACAAGGAGAGTAGTTCAGTGATGGTTCAGTAGAAACAAGGGAATTTTGTGGAGCACTGTTAGAAGGAGTTGGTGGTCTGAAATGTGTCGGAGTAGGGAGAACGAATTGGCAGATACTGGGGCTTATATTGAACGGTAAGAAGATGGGGAAAGTGATGTTGTCGCCAGACCTTTTATGGAGATGGATATTGTTTACATGGGTTGCTGAAAGTAGTGGTGTCTGTGATTGGTTCTCACTTACTTGGCGTTGATTTAAGTTCTCGAACCAATGGGTTAATTTCAGTCGAAGTTGGTGGTTGTATGCAAATATGCAGATGTGAATGGACACAATTGTAAATGGAGATGGAATACATGGATTTCGGTTGCGAAAAAGAAATGAAGTTTCTACTACCATGGTCATGGATATGAACAAGGAGGTGTGAAAAGTAGTGCTACTATGGGTGTTGCTTTAGAGAAGTGGGTTTGTGGTCATTAGCATATTTCAGGGTCTTGTTTGGTGTTGATGTAGACTGATGCTTCCATGGTAATGAGTTACTGCGGTGGAAATGGAGCAGTGCCTGAGAAGAAACTGAGAAGGAATTGGTTGTGTGTTGTAGTGAAGTGTGATGCTACTTAAGTGAACGCTTAGGTTCAGGTTGCGGTTGAGTTACAAGTTATATAAGAGCTGGTTGCATCAGCTGGGAGGTCACGCAGCAGTAGTGGTGATTATAATAAGCTGATGATTGCGGCTCAAATGCAGATATTTTTGGTAGTGTAACAGTGATCCAGAGAAGCTGAAGAAATTGGTGCCTTAGTGAACAGGAAAATGGCAGCGAGGCATTGTTGGTTGTTGCTGCCATGGGTGCGTTGTAGTTGAGAGATGGAATTGGCAGAGTTGTGTTAATGACTGTGCAGTGAAGAAGGATTTGAAAGGCGTGGAATCGGCTAGGAGATGATCAGAAATAGACGGAACTCGGCCTGGAATCATGGTTTGTAATTTTTCTTGTACTTGAATTCTGAAGAAACCAATTATGGTTTCATCTTATTTATGATGAAACCAAATATGGTTTCATCGTACTTATGATGAAACCAAAACTGGTTTCATCCTATTTTAGCTATGGAGATGATGGTAGTGGTGGTACTGGTGCCAATGGTAGTCGAAGATGGAGGTGGTATGTAGTGCTGGTGCCAGTGGTGACAACAGTGGCAGATGGCGGTAGACGGTTGTGGTGCTAATGTTGGTGCTGGATGGTGGAGGTGGATGGTAGTGGTGGTGAAATGATGCATTGCGGCGAACTGTGGTGATGGTGGCGGCGCGGTGGTGGTAGTAGTTGGTCACAGTGGTTGGCGATGGTGTTGGTCGCGGTGGTTATTGGTGAAATGACAATATGTGGAAAAATGATGAAACCAATTTCGGTTTCATCTATTTTTGATGAAACCAATTTTGGTTCCATCATTTTTTCAGTTTGGTTTCATCATTTTTCACGAGAAATTGGTTTCATCATTTTTTCTCATTTCAGTTTGGTTGCATCATCTTTTCTCATTTCATTATTTTTTCTCATTTCAGTTTGGTTTCATCATTTTTTCTCATTTCAGTTTGGTTGCATCAATTCAGTGGTGGTGGTAGGTGGTTGCGGTGGTAGTTGGCGACGGTGGTGGTGGCGGTTTTTTACGGTGGTGGTGGCGGTTGGCAGTGGTGGTGGTGATGGTGGCAGAGGTTGGAGTTGGATACAGCGGTGGTGGTCGGCGGCGACGGTGGTGGTGGTGCGGCGGTCGGCGGTGGTGGTGGGTTGGAGGCGGTCGGCGGCGGTGGTGGTGGTGGTGGCGCGACGGCGGCGGCACAGTGGTGGTTCTGCTGGTGGTGTTATTTTGTGGTGGCGATAATATAATAGAAATTAATGGTGGGGTTGATTTTTATTTTTGTTGGGGTGATTTAAAATTAAATGTGGGGTTGTTTTTATTTTTGTTGGGGTGATTTAAACTAGAAGGCTAATATTGACAGTTTATGTTAAATGGGGTTTTTGTGAACTATTTATTTTGTTGGGGTTTTTGTACATGGATAGTGACACCTTTGGGGTTATAACCCGCGCGCCGAAAACAAAATATATATATATATAAAAAAATCTTGCATTTTGTCGGGCTTCACTCCCTTCTTGCCTCATCCATCGCATTGCAAATTTCTATGTACTTGTATTGATTCACAACTGTTTCTGGTCTCGTTCTTGGCTCAGGTACGGCACCACAACATCCCTAATAATTTTATTTTCGTTCAAACATTAGCGCATTTATTTCTTAGTTCTTCTTTGCTCTTGTAGCTACAACTTTGAAATTCCTTGCAATTATTCGGTGTTGATCTTGCTCGATTTCGTTAAATTTGTTCGCCTTTTCTTCTCCTACTAAATTTCAGTATCTCTTCATCCATTAGATGAACTGAGGTTCCCTTCAGGATACAATCACACTCGTCCTAAAACCTCTAAAATCCCAAGCCCAATTCCCACCTACCTCAAACCTCTATCAACACCAAATATCCCAGAACCCAACCAACTCTTCCATCCCTAATCATGTCAATCTTGGCATGGAACTGCCAGGGCATAAACCGACCACCAACAACACAACATCTACGAGGATTAATCTCTATATATAAACCCACCATCTTATTCATCTCAGAAACATTAGCTAATAACAATCAAATTCTTCGCATTGCTCAAACATTACAATTCCAGAACCATTGTTTTGTACCCAAAATTGGAAAAAAGGAGGTCTCTTCCTATTATGGAATAATGATGTCAACCTACAACTCCTAAAGACTTCCCAAAGTTTTATTCACGCTATTGTCACCCCCCCAGCCCCATCCCAACCATGGATTTGCACCGGTATATATGGTCCACCACAACCTGCCGCAAGAAAATATTTTTGGCAAGATTTCCCATCCCTATTCCCCAGCACATCTACTCCTTGGATTCTCATCGGAGATTTTAATGAAGTGATGGACCAATCCGAAAAGAAAGGCGGCATACCAGTCACCTATGCTCAAACTCGGCCTTTCCTTAATCTAATTGATCATATGGGATTCTTAGACCTATGATTCCTAGGCGACCCTTACACTTGGACAAACAATCAGCAAGGCCAAGACAATATCCATGAACGCATCGATAGAGCAATATCAAACCAACAGTAGAGAACTGCCAATCCTCACGCGGAAATCACGCATTTGCCACGAATAGCTTCAGATCATGCCCCCATTCTTCTACAAATCAAAGCCCTGGACTGGCAAGGAAACAAGAACTACAAATTCGAACATTTATGGCTATCTCACCCGCAATTACAGCAAGTGGTCAACTCAGCTTGGAAAAAATGCATGACTCAGACCCCTCCTTAAATCTCCAACTGAAGCTCGTGTCAACTAGTGAAACCCTGAAGGAATGAAATAAGGTAACCTTAGGCCATTTACCTACTCTAATTAAAAAATCAACCGCCAAAATCAAGCAGGCACAACATCAATGTGCTACGCAGACGGGCCCAGCGCTGGACCCGTGGATCCTACAAGAAAAATAGCTTCACATAGATCACCTCACCCTGCTCGACTACCATGCAACCTACTGGCAACAAAGATCTAGAATACAGTGGTTGCAATCGGGAGATCGAAACACAACATTCTTTCACACCAAGGCTATAATTCATCGAAGCTGCAACAACATCCAGCAACTCCAAGATCAACAAAATAATTGGATCCATGATAAGGACACAATCATCAAAATTATACTAGATCACTTCGCCGATCAATATACAGCACCAAGTACAAGAATTGATGACCAGTTATTTGAAGACATTACCCCTAGGCTAACCCCTCAACAATGTTCTCTTCTTACTTTAGAGGTAACCACCGAGGAAATCAAAAAAGCGCTCTTTTCCATTGGCTCTGAACGTTCCCCAGGACCAGACGGCTACACTAGCAGGTTCTTCAAAGTTTTATGGGAAACTACCCGGACACAGCTAATTGATATGGTACACAACGTTTTTAACTCCCTTAACATACACCCACTCATGAATCACACTAACCTCACCCTTATCCCGAAAGTAGATCACCCTTCTAAACCCTCTCAATACAGACCAATAGGACTATGCAATGTCACCTACAAAATTATCTCAAAAATCTTAGTCAACCGCTTAAGACCTCTTCTCCCGTTCCTCATAAGCCCATACCAAAGTGGTTTTTTGCCCAAAAGATCTATTCATGATAACATAGCAATCGCCAGTGAGCTATTCCATTATATCAAATCCTCTAGCCGAACCAAGGACCTAAAAGTGGCTCTCAAGCTCTACATACAAAAAGTTTATGACTCTTTAGATTGGGGATTCATAAAACGAGCTTTTACCAAAATGGGTTTCCCACAACTCTTTGTGGACTACATCATGCTATGAATCACTACAGTAACATACTCAGTCAACATCAAAGGCACTCCGCACGGATACGTAACCCCCACTAAGGAATTAGGCAAGGTGATCCCCTCTCTTCTTAAATTTTTATTATCTGTGCGGAAATCATCTCAACAAATTGGGAAACCTAGAATCGAAAAAAAAGGTAGAGGGACTGCGCATCTCTCAAAAAAACCCTCCCAAATACTGCATCTCATGTACGCGGATGATTTTTTAATAACATATAAAGCAACAATAGAGGGCATAAACCATCTCCAACACTTATTGCAAGCTTACAGTACCTCAGCAGGTCAACATATCAATACCTCATAATCGACAATAATCCATCACCCAAATCTCGAACAACATCAGGTAATCAAACTTCAACAAACTTTCGGCATGCCAACAATATCAAACCCACCCACATACATAGGAGTACAATATAAACAAGGAAGAACATCTCAACATATTTTTCCCCCTTCTTCAGCGACTAGCTCGAAAAGCAAAAGGTTGGATGACGAAATTCCTAAATCAGAAAGGAAGATTAGTTCTGATTAAAGCTTCTCTCACACCTACAACCAATCATCTCATGCAAACACAATTGATTCCAGTTCATATCCACCAAAAAAAGCATCGCATACACGACTCAACTGTAAGGAAACTTCATCCAATAGGATTTGATAAACTCATCAAACCTAAATCAAAAGGAGGATTGGGAATTCGAAGCAGCAAAGAGCATAACAAGGCCCTCCTTATAAAGAGAATCTGGAACATACATGAGAAACCAAACCCTATGTGGCATCGATATACAACGAGAAATACCTTAAACATCAACCAATCCTCCAAAACATCCCTCCTCCTCCCTCGTCCACAAACCCCCTATGGAGAAATCTAGCTTCCCTCATACCAACCCTGAAAAAACATCTCTTTCACTAGATAGGAAACGGCTCCACCACCCCAATCCAAGAAAACTGGATCCCTCAGTTCGAAAATAACATAGATCCAACACTTTTCTACACCATAAAATCAGTAGCTGATATCATTGACCCATTAACCCGGTCTTGGAACCACGAAAAGATGAGCATCCTCCCACCAAACACAGTATAAAGAATAGTCAACCTTTATCTTCCACATGTGAACCAGCCGGATATAATAATCTGGCCCTTCACAAAATCAGGAAAATACACGACGGCTTAAGGATACAAATGCCTAACAGATATTTTAGACCAATTGCAGCACAACCCACCACCCCCTCCAACCAACTTCCTATGGATGCTCCCCTGTCCACAAAAAGTACAGATTTTCTTGTGGAAGGAACTTAATGAGGGTTTACCTACCCTCCAACTACTCAATCACATCCGCCTCGCCAACTCCAATCTTTGCCCCCAATGCAATTCTGACCCTGAAACTGCAAAGCATATCCTGCTATATTGTCCGATCTCTATGGATTCGTGGAACCTACTTCTTCCCCAGATATCCACTCTGCAGAGCACCCACCAAGGAATACCCACTTCAATAAACCCACAAACATATATATCCTTACTTCTTCGGGCTAAAATCGGTAATGAAACCACCACCACATTCTGTTTTCTCTTCTGGTCCCTTTAACTAGCTAGAAATGACGTCGTATACAACCAAAAGCAAAAAAAACCCAGCAAACATACTCCAAATGGCTACCCTCCTACAATAGGAATATACATGGGCTCAACGGAACCTCCCACCTATACTACCAGGAATGCAATCTTCTACAAACATTATGTATCAGATTCCCAAGTCAATCACGATTTCAGTAGGATGGAGTAAACCCCACCCGGATTGGATCAAAATCAACACAGATGGAGAAGCTAGAGGACATCCGGGACTGGCAGGAGCAGGAATTATTTGTCGAAACGAAAATTCTATCACAATCTTAGCAATTGCACAACCACTAGGGATAACAACAACTCTCACTACGGAATCTTGGTCCATGCTCATAGCGTCATGAACAACTACAGAACGAGAATGTCCAAAGGTGCAATTCGAAATGGACTCTGAAAATCTTCTTAGGTTTTTAATCTCAACAACCGAACCACCTTGGTACTTAAACAATATGATAGCATAAATCAAGCATAGATTGGCCCAAATTCCGCACTGTACCATAAACCATATTTATAGGGAAGGAAATCAGGCGGCGGGCATGTTAGCAAACAAAGCAGCGGGTGAAAGCACAACGGAAAATCTATCCACAACAATTTGGGACCACAAAACACCAACGTGTATTGGTCCTATTTTAATGGCAGACTCTATGGGTACAATGTACCCTCGTGTTATTATTTCCTAACTTCAATACAATTTCATGCTTCAAAAAAAATTAGGAAGATATGAAGAGTCCGACTTTGTGCACCCCTGCTTTAACCGGGGTGCACATTCCTCCCCTCCTAAATAGCTATATATTCTCCACCCTTATCTATTTAAGCTAAATTATTTTATTTTTAATAATAACTTCTTTAACAAATATCGGGAATTAATTACCTATCCTATATTAATGCGTACATCTCTCTTGGTCTGGACCTCCATTATCATTTTCTCTCTTTCTTCTCTTATCAACAACAAGATGATGGAAGGTCTGAAAAATTATAGGATATCTTTGTAGTCTTTCTCGTTGGATCAACCATCGATTTATTTGTAGTTTTTGGTATATAATTTCTCTTTTCTCTAATACTCATTCTAATCAAGGGATATCTATATATCTTGAAATTACAGGCAATCAGTATCAAAAAACATTGTAAGCACACCCACTTTTGATTTTTTTTGACATGATGCAAGCGAACCCATAGATCAAAATAAATAAAAATCACAAACGGATTCAAATCGCATAATCACAAGCACATGAAGGCACTGAATCAAATCGGATAAAAAAATTAAAGTGATTACAGGGATGATAATCATAAACGGCACTAGCTTTTATTCCAAATTTTGTTGTTGTTGACCTAATATTCCTATTTTAGATTTACTCCAGATTTGGTTGTTCATAGTAGAATTAATAATCCAATTTTTTCATCCATCAAGGAAATTGTAAAATAATGGCTAGCCTAAATTTGCGATCTTCCATTTTAATTGTCAATGAAGAAAATTCGACAGTGAATACTGAACAAGTTCAAGGTGAGAGTAACAGGGAATATTAGAAGAGAAAAAGAGAGAAGAAAGAGAAAGAATACTATTTTGAAACTTGTGTTTTTATTTTTTTTCTGAATAAAATTGTTAAAGAAATTAAAATTTAAGTAGCATTATCTCCGTTAAACCCCACAAATATGGAGGGGAGGAACTAATCCAACTCCGTTAAATATATTTACTGAAAATTCAGACTCCGTCAAATTTATTTTCATAGTTGTTTTTGTTTATCTTTGATATCAGGACCTCTAAATAAAACACTGAAGCTAGTGCATCTAAAGAGTTAACCGAGTTCATTTTGATATGTTCTTCCAACTAATTTATAAGATGGTGATTGTTATTAAAATTAACATAAATATTTTAAATAAAAATGCCTATTTTTAGTTGTCAGAATTAATAACACATAAACGACAGTTTATTTCTGTTATTACAGTTATTTTTGTATTCCGCTATCTTTAACTGTAACTGTTTGTGTCCGTACAATTACGGCTGTTTCTTGATGTCATTTTGATCAGGCCTGTGTTTATAAAAATCTCTTATCATCTTGTATTTTTGTACTATCTTTAATCAATAATACCTGCAACACTATTTCTCTATGGTATCAGAGGGAAAACAATAGGTTTTCCTTCTCGATCCTAGCTTCCGCAATTTTAATCAAACAAACCCTAATCAACTTATAGATGAAAAATTATGTTTCTTTCTTAACTTTCTTGATTCTTTGTTCATCTGAATCTTTATTTTCCCCGGCTACGGCTATTCATGATTCAAACATTTACAGATTCAGATCCATTTACAATGTCAAATACTTCAGATATTACATTTATTCCAATTCATCAACTTGCCAATCTCATACAATTAAAACTCTGAGATGATAATTTTATCACTTGGAAAGCATTGTTAATGACGGTAATTCGTAAATTTTAGATTCTTTCTTTTCTTGTTGGAACAAATGTATGTCCTGCGAAGGTTACTGGTCGCGGTACAAATCCAGTTGAAAATCCTCAATATGCTGCTTGGTGTGACAAAGATCAGACGATATTCTTATGGATTCAATCTATTATTTCTGAATCAGTTATTCCATATTTTGCTGGTTCGACTACTTCTCATGAACTATGGAATATTATTGAATCTAGATCTGCAAGAACATCAACAACTCATAAAATTCAATTGTGTACTCAACTTCAAGACATTAAACATGGTTTAAGATCTGTATCTATGTTCTTGGATGAAGTCAAGAGAATTTATAATGAATTAGCTGATGTTGGATCCAAGATCTCTAATGAAGAACTTGTTGTTATCATCCTTGGAGGTCTAAATCCTATTTTCTATTCTTTCTGCACATCCATTCGAATTTGTAATCCTCCTGTATCTAGTATTGAACTTTTCAATTTACTGATTAGTGAGAAGTAGTAGTGTCAGGCCATCAAAAACATACTTTACCTACTACTAATACCTTTTATGCAACTAATACTAATTCCAATCAAAACTCACTACATGCACATTTCAATCCAATTACTGGTCATAGTGCTAATTACAAAGGAAAGAAACCGTTTAATCCCAAACTACAAAGCTGGTACTTTCAACAATACATATCATTCATCCAAACCTCAATATTCTCCTGCACCTAGTCCTGCTTCACCAACTTCAGTATCCATACCACAATCCTTCAACAATAAAAGACCACTATGTCAGATATGTAATAATCTTGGTCATACTTCTTATGAGTGCAACAACATGATGAATTTTGCATATCAAGGAAGACAACCTCCACAGAATCTTCATGCAATGCTTGCTGCTGCCAATGTTGGTGGTGAAAATGCTTGGTTTGTAGACTCTGGCGCTACTCACCATATTACTTCTAATACTTCAGGGCTTGACAATGTTGGTTCTTATTTTGGTGGGGATCAACTCAATACTGCTAATGGACAAGGTATGACTATCAATGTTATTGCTTATACTTCTGGGTTCTTGCATGGTAATAAGGTTGCACTACCTAACATTTTAAATGTTCCAAATTCGGCTCAAAACTTAATGTATGTACAAAAATTAACCAGTGATAGTAACTGTAGCATTACATTTACCTCTGATGATTTCACTATGAAGGATCTCAAATCAGGGAGGACAATTTTCCAAGGGCCATCTAGGCATGGACTCTATCCTATACAATTCTCTTCAACTCCAGCACTTTATGTTTTGTCCTGCAACAACTACTCAGCTTCATCAGAGGGTTGGTCACCCTTCATTTTAATCTTTACGAAGAATATGTCACTCATTTGGAATTCCTTTATCCACAAAAACATTATTTTGTACTCGAATGTCACCTAAATAGATCACATAAAATACCTTTTTTTGTTTCTATTTGTTTCTCATTCTAGTACACTATTGCATTCATTGCATATGGACCTTTGGGGACCAAGTCATGTTCCTTCAGTTAGTGGATATAAATTTTATTGTAACATCATTGATGATTGTACCAAATATTGTTGGATATATCCTATGAATAAAAAATATGATTTTAGACTCATTTTCAAATTTTTCAAACTTATGGTTGAAAATTCCTTTAATCTTACTATCAAATGCATTAGGTCATATGGTGGTGGTGAATTTATACACAATGAACTTGAATCCCTATAGTCCTCCTCTGGCATATTTCATCAGTTCAATTTTCCTCATGCCCCTGAACAAAATGGAGTGGTTGAGTCTAAGCATAAACATCTTGTTGATCTTGGAAGAACTCTTTTACTTCAATCAAATTTATCTCATTCTTTTTGGGTTGAAACCTTTCAAACATCAAATTTTCTAATAAATAAATTACCAATTGCTTCTATATCTTTTTCTTCTCCATTTAAAAAACTTTTTCATTCAAAACTAGATTACTCTTTTCTCAGAGTATTTGGTTATGCTTGTTTTCCATGGCTTAGGCCTGACACCTCCAATAATATTTGAGCCTAGAAGTCAAATGTGCATCTTTATTGGGTATTCTTCTATTCACAAGGGATACATATGTCTTGCCCCTTTCATTGGAAGAGTTCACATTTCAAGGCATGTCTCTTTCAATGAGACAGTGCTTCCTGCAATGCAGTACAAGCTGCCTGTATCTAATTCTACCCCTGCTACCATTGACCCCAACTTATTGACTCTCTACTGTTATTGATGATAATACTTCTTTGCCTTCTCATGATGAAATATCTACTACTTCTTCCATTTTACCTACTTCTTCATCTCTCACTGAAGTTTCAACTATTCCCAATAATACACCTACTGTCATTTCAGGTAATTCTGACAATATCTCTTCTGTTGTCTTATTTGGAACTACTTCTTCCATTGTTCCTTCTTCAAACACTCATGATATGATCACTAGAGCCAAAAATAATATTTACAAATCAAAAGCTCAGCTTGCCACCAAATATCTTCTTGCTACAACTTATATTGCTCATGTAAACACTTCTACTCCTCCTACTTGTTTTACTCAAGAAAATAATCCAAAATGGAAAGATGCTCTTCATGAGGAGTATAATGCTCATATTATTTTTGGTACTTGGTATAAAGTGCCTCCACATCCTTCTCAAAATCCAGTAGGTTGTAAATGGGTAAGTACCACGAAAGAAAGAAAGAAAAACGAACAAGATTTAATAGAGGATGAACTTACAAAATTGATAATCATAAATCAGCAGTTGTTAAAAAGGTTGCAGGGACAAGTTTATCTTTAGCAAGAGGTAGCTAGGTTCAAGTGTCTTCTTGTGGACATTTGGGAAAGGATTAACGGTGAACTTGGAACATTTGCTTATCAGAAACAAAGTAAACGGTAGTGGTGATATTTCTCGAAACATCCCATCCTCGACCATGCCTGGATCTTATGATGTCAATTAGTGCGAAGTTCAAGTCTCTGGATTATATAATCAAAATGTTGACATATCTAATGGATTTCAACATGAAGGTTTTGGGGATTCTGATAGTGTGTTTAGAACAATAATCATTCAGGATAATGAGTTTCTTAATTTTGGACAAACAAGCATCAAGTTAGCTGCTAACGCTAATAATCCCTCCACTGCTGCCAAGAAACGAAGAGGGAAGAGCTGAAACAAAAGTTTGAATATATAACTATCTTTGAAAATGTTTATTACGATGATCCAACTTTGAGGAATTGTAATTAAATGATTTATAATATGTTTGTAGGATTAGAATATCGCAATAACAATATCCTTGTGAATATCGCAGGATGATTACAGAAGTGACACAACTGATGATGACAGCCTAAACACGAGAAATATGTGAGAACCTTGCGATATTTAGGAATGTTGCGAATATAACATTTGTATACTTGCAAGAATATCGCAAGCCAGATCCGAAAATAAAGGACAACTTAGCTGTCATCCACTATGTAATACCCTATATAAAGAGCCGAACATGCTTAAAGTGAGGAGATATCTTTTTAGAGTAGTGAGAAAGTTTTGAGGAGAGAGAAAGTCTAGAATATTGTTTGTATTCTTGATTTCATTTCTTTTAAAACTTCATAAGTCAATTAATAAATGTGTAATTGTTGATCTAAAAGATGTGTTGATTATCATGAAATCTTGTGAGGGATGTATTATGGGATTTCCTGCAACTACATAATGGCTCTAGAAAGAGGGAAATGAAGGTGAAGATTGATATTGTGATTTGAAAGAATTTGGAGTAATTGGTGAAGAATTTTATATAAATTTCAACTACTCATTAATATTGAAAAAATGGCCAGAAAAAGGAATGCTTCAAAACAACCAACAACTATTAGAAGGAGTAAGAGGCTTGCTGGTAGAGGGAGAAATGAAATTGAGGAATCTTCAAGAATGAACACAAGAAATAATGGGGAAAATCAAGTTCAACAACCAATTCAACATATACCAGTACAAAATAGAACTATGGATTATGACAGAGTGAGTGTACACACTTGGCAATCAGATTCAGCAGATGAAGTGGAGGAAGAGCAGCAATTAAGAAACGGTGGACGAGTAGAGAGAGACCGAGAAGTATTTGGAGGAATAATTCATGGAAATGAAGAGATTGAAGCGTTGGAGGCATTGAGGAAAAGGATACACGAAGAAATGAGACTAGAATAATAAGAACGTGCAAATCTGACAAGAAAAAATCATGAGTTGAGGATGGAAAACATGAGATTATAGAATAGAAGGTCAAGAAGCACTAGAATATCAAGTTCAAGATCAATTAGAGGAGAAATAAGACGAAATTCGCCTGTAGTAAATGCTAATGAAGATACTCGAGAGGAAGTACAAAATCCTGACAAAGAACATCGTGAAAGAATAGAAATAACTGAAGATCATTACATTCCACATGGCGAAATTCTCCAAAATGGAGAAAGCAACAGAAATCAGGGGAATAGGAAACGTCAGGAACGAAATAATCAAGATGGCGAAGAAAATCAGGTCGAAGGAAGGAAAATATTACATGGGAGAGAAATTCAAAGAAATCAACAAGTAATTGAAGATGAAATCGAGATACATTATGTTGAACAAGCACGTCTAGCTTGCGAAAGAGAAAGGCTGAGAGCAAAAGTGGAGGAACAAGAGCTCCAAGAGGCAATACACCAGAACAATCATGATAATCGAGAAAGAATACGTGAACAAAACCGCAATAATGGTAATATCAATTAAGAGTATGATAGAGTACAAAGGAGAGATGAAAGACAACAAAGAGAATTAATAAGGAATGAACAAGATCGCAGAGGAGAAAACGAGAGGAATAATCATGTGCGGATTCATGAAAGAGAAGATCGCAGGAGAATACAAGATGAGGATAATGAAGAAGAAGCACAAAATTTTGCAAGACAAGATAGACATGAACGAAGAAGAAGAGAAGCATAATTAAAAAGACCAATGGAATTAGTTCCTGGTGTAAATGAACAAATCTTAAGAGAATTGGAGGAGATGAGAGGAATGCTAAATAACAGAAGAGAAGGAGGTAGGAGACAGTTAGATGAAGCTATAGAAGAAGCTGCAAAAACTCCATTCACACAATAAGTACAATTAGGAGGAATACCCCCAAAGTGCAATCTGCCCGCGTTAACTAGCATTTTTGACGGGAAAGCTTGTGCAATTCAATACATCAAAGCTTATGTGAGATGTATGCTATAATGGGAAAACCATGATGCTGTGTTGTGCAAGTATTTCGCATCAAGTTTAACGAGAGAGGCATTAAAGTGGTTCGAAGGTTTTCCAAAGAATACTATAACATCTTTCAACCATTTGCAGACTACATTCTTAGGGGCGTATATAAGTAACAATTCCTCGCGACCTGGCATTGAAGATGTATTTGGGTTAAAGCAAAGAGTTGGCGAAAGTTTGAAGCATCTAACCATAAGGTGGAAGACAATATTTAGTGAAATGGCTGGCCGTGTGGATGAGAGATACCCCATTCTATCATTCATTAACGTAATATTCGCAACCAATCTGCTGTATATTCAAATTTTCAGAATTAAGAATACAATCACAATGACTAAGTTGCGAGAGCTTCAAGAGAAGTATATTGCTCTTGAGGAAAAAAAAATGAGATGGAATCATACACAGTTGCGAACACAAGTTCAAAAGCAGCGAATGCAAGTTTATTTTCTAAATTGATAAACACAGTGGCGAGCACTTCGCAAGCACAACAAGAGAAGATGATGGGTGATAATCAACAGAAGCTGATAGCTATGGGAAGTCATGATCAAGAAGAGTTCGAAAGAGAAAGAAATTTCTATATAATCGTGGTGGAAATAACAAGATTCAAAGACTTGATCAGCAACAAGAATCTTATGGGGGTCAAAAGAAAAACTATCATGGAGGACAGGGAAGTCATAAGATGATATCACTACGGGAAAAATCATCATTTACAACACTGTATTAGGGTTGTAGTACCCCTACTACAACGCTTTTTTGTGTATTGTGTAGGTGGGGTATTGTAGAAAGTCCAAGGTTTTCTACAATACTTGACTAAGTGTTGTAAAGGGTGATGTGATTCATGGTTCGACAATATTTTGCCAAAGTTGTGATTCTATTTCAATTTTTTTTTGAAAGCCTAACACAACCCTTGCTTGTTGTTGTGGGATTATCTTGTACAACACAAGATGTGTATCGTAAAGATATGTAACACAACACTTGTATAAGTTGAAGGTCTATCTTAGACAACCTAGGATGTGTATTGTAGAAATATGTAACAACTCTTATTACTATTATGAATAAGATTTGCACAACACCTGTTAGGGTTGTAGAACTATGTTGGAAAACACCTAATTATGTCGTAAATGAAGTCTTTCACAACCTTTGGTTTGTGTAGTTCAAATATGGAACACAACTCTTATTACAAGTTGTGTGCATATCACTTTTGAAGAAAAAAATTTATAGCTGAAACCAAATTGTTGAAAGTATTTCACATTCATAATTTCATATTAACCTGCCAGTCATATTAACCTGCCAGTGTAACAGATTTACATTCATTAAAGCTACCCTGCCAGTGTTAGACACACATCCAAAAAATTGTAGTAATATAGATGTTTGTTACAAAAAGTTGACTCCAAAAATATTATGAAGATTAAGATGTCAATGAGAACACTATTCGACAACATCTCTAACATACTTGAACTCTGGAGTCAGCATGTAGACATGAGCATTATCCACATCAGAAGTTCACTAACTTCACACACAATGTAGGCTCGTCAGTTCAAAAAAGTACTTGCAAGGTCATCAGTCCGACAAAGATCTAAACCTTCAGCCTGCACGTGCAAACCAATGCCAAACTTTAACAAGGCAATACATTTCATTATAGCAAATAGTAAGTAATTAACTTAAGTTTTTCGTTGCCAACACATTATACATTTCAAAATATAAGATTGTGCTTCCGCATTGTTAACGACTAAGGAGTGAATTGCAAAACAGAGAGGATCCTAGTTGATACAGATAATATTTACAGGATATAACAACAAAAAATTTATCAAAAAAGAAAATACGAGGTAGTATCAAACCTTCAGTTCTACGCCAGATGCCCCACCCATATTCTTTGTTATCTTCTTCAGATCAATTCCACGCATCAAGTTCATTCTCCTTTAAGTGGATTTTAAAAATATCCCATCAAGACTACAAGAAGATGTGGAATAAAAATCATGAGACGCTGTCTAAGAGTAAATCATGAAAACTGAATCTGAGAACTCTATTTACAGAAATTTTAGATTTACAATTTCAGCTACAAAGTTGTTTTACCCAAAAAAAATCTACTAATGTAATAATATCAAACAAGGCATAGAATCATGAAAAAAATAACTATTAATCCCAGCACACAAGATCACAATGATTCAGGAGGTGAACATTGCTTAAGGTGAACGTATCACATACCTTCTCATTGTGATTTGGAAACTCAATCTTCCTGTCAATAAGAGAGCATTTCAGGGCAAAAAATAATTATGGCTGATAAGGTAATTGTGATTTGGAAACTCAATATTCCTGTCAATAAGAGAGCATTTCAGGGCAAGAAATAATTATGGATGATAAGGTAATTATGGTCAAGAAGGTAATTCGCAGCCAACTCCTCATTCTTGTTGCAGGCAAAGAAAACCTCCAGTACAACTGCTCGAGGAAATCCCATTCCCTCCAGATGCCAACACAACATAAACATATATACGTACCAACAGTATTACACGTTCAATGGCATCACGCTCTTCTGGTGTAACTACTATAGTCTATGGAACTGCTGAGCCCAATGGATTCCTGAGGTCATAAACCAACTAAATTAGCAATACTATTGTTATTAGTTTCAAGTGACATCAAAAGAACAAAGGGGAAGCGAGGTCTCACCCTTCATCTCCTTCAACAGGTTCATTGATCAACCGAAGGAAATCATCTTGGTGCTCTTGAATGAGCCTCATTAGGTGTGGGTTTTGCTTTCCAAGCTCCTGAATCATCGGATGTAAAAAGAATGGTGTTAGAAAAACACTCGAGGGATATTACGTGGGTCCCAGACAATGATAAAAGCTAATACCTGCAATATTTTTGGATTTTGCTGCACCATAGCTCTCAAAGCTTGAAACTGGATGAAAGAAGACATCATCAGATATTTTTGGGAAGAAAATTCTCAAATTGTTTTCTGGGGAAGCCATCCAAAGAGGTAGCGTAATGTTTTGTAGCAAAAATATTGAGATACTTGTGGATTGTTTCGAAGAAAATCCAAAGATCCTGCACCAACAGCAATAGCACCAAGATCGGGAAGTCCCTGTGTGACACAAGAATATAGATAATTACAATCTAAAGATCCTAAACTCTTGAAGAGATGAATCTACAAAATGCATACCTGTGGAAATAAATCTAACGGATTTGCATTAGGCCCAGCGGAAAGAACTAGTAGTGTCGGTTGTGGTGCTTGGGAAGGATCATTCACAGCTGGCGCTGCTGTCGTCGGTTGGGCCACAGGTGGAACTAGTGCTTGCTCGGGAATACCCTGAGGTAGAAAAGTAGATAATATATTATGAGATCAATAACCTAGTTATTTGATCATCTAGACCTTTGCTCATTAATTGTTGGTGCGCCAGGATCTATTGTCTAGATATTAAATTGTTTTTCCTCTGATGATTAGTTGATCCAAATACTAGATACATTACTTTAAATTAGATATTACGCTGCCTACAATAGGTATAAGTGAATTCATGGTTTATGTGTGGTGGTGAAAGTATAGGATGGTCTGTAAATTGTGAATTGATAGATTAATTAATCAAATTGGGAAATTGTTTCTCAAGCATCATGATTGTTAATTAATTAATGTAAGTATGTACAAACATATAGATAGATAGTATACGCAGGACCTTAGTGGGGTTTGCGGTAGATGACTCTATTGGAGATATGTGTAGTTCAAGCCGAGATTAAAGTGCAACACACAATTAGCTAAGGAGAGAGTGGAAAATAACGCATTTTTGTTGATGTCTATCTCTAACTAAATATGCAGTAAAGTCACGATCTTTGTTTAGTGTGCGCTACTGGTTTTGTTGGTTAGAGTTTTCTTTTAGCCGCGTTTCCTATAGATTGATGGTTCTGTGAGAATGCCTTTCTCGTGTTTACTGACATGAGTTCTTTTATTGTCTGTGACTATATACCACACACTTGACTTACGTTAATGCTAGAACGTTAATAATGTAGCACAGAGAAATAATTTAGCACAAATGAAAAGAAAATTCTACTTTTCAAGCATACTGCTCGGATAGAAAAGCCAACTTACAGAGTAAAGATAGTCAACAACTCTCTCTGGATTATTAAATGAAGCCCGTAGAGCACGGATTACAGTATCCATGTCCCAATTACCCCCTCTCATGTCAAGGATTTGTTGAATGGCTGCCTCAAAGTTATTTCCAGCGACAAGATTGGATGCCGCTTGCCCATAGATATCTCCCTCGGTGCTACTTTAACAAATGAAAGTAAAATTTCATTTAATCATTGATTGTAACAAATCCTTGAGGCAATATACAACTAAAAGAGTTAACAACTAGGAGAACATCTTGTTTTTACTTGACGTAAATGACAGAAAAACTTATGCAGCAGTGACAGTAGAATATTGAGCGGTGGCGGGTGAATATGAAGGTGCAGGAGCTGGAGCAGGTGATAACTGGATTAAGAGTATGCTAGCAAAACCAATATTATCAAAATAACAACACCCGCTGATTAACATAGAGGAAACCCATGAATAGAGGGATCAACAGACCTGCACATGAACAGCATGTAAGCAAAAATCAGCACCATTTAACGCAGTCTTTGCATCGGTTGTTGCAATGACGTTATCCGGTAGCTTATGCTCAGGAAAATACTTGTTGTGCCAACAACAAGACAACAACATCTTTCACTACATGCAAATTAAAATTCTGAATCTCATTTCACAAGATTATTATCATTCAAAATATGTTTTTAAGTGGAGCACACTAGCAATTACCAGTTATAGTGACTTTCATTAAGCGATAAGCAAACGACGGGGTCTCGTAAAAGCATTGTAACCTCCATTTCATCTTTATTGTTTGCAACATGTGCATCCATTGTTGTACCAAATGACCCACCTCCAAGAACCACAACCTAATTACACATTGAACCAAAATTCTCTTCATTTTAAGTCATAAAACACCAATAATGCCTATAAATGGGAAATTTCCCCAATTTTCAGAGCAAAAAATCCAATTGGGGCTGTAAAATTGATCCAATTTTGAAATAAAACAATGAAATTGATTGAGAAAAGGGTGAAAAAGATTGAACCTTTTTGGTGCGTTGAAGAACATCAGTATTGTTTTTGCTTCTCCAAGAACGAGACCATCGAACTAATTTCTCCCAAGCAAGTTTCACAGTCTTTTTTCGATCTTTCTTACGGCTCTCAGAAGTAGAATTAGAAATTGGGTTTAGGTTGGGGATGATTTCAATTGGTGGCGGTTTAGGTTGTGGGGGATCTATAGCTCCAGAAGAAGAATCGGAACAATACAAGAGAAGGGGAGAATGTAGATAAAGTAAAATGGGTTTTGACTGGTTGTTCTGAATGAAAACCCACCATTGAAAATCAGAAATTGATAAAAAAAAAAAGGGCGAATGTTCTTAGGGTTAGGAGAATTTACCAGTGATGAGAAGGAATTTGTTAGGACCATGACCATAATTTCTATAAAAAATCATAATCCCATTCCGGATTGCCCTACTCACATTACATAACTGCATCTTCTTGTTCATCTCGGATTCAATTGAAAATTAAATCAAAATCTTAATGAAAAAAAGAGTAGATTTTTCGTTGAAGGAAAAAACAGTGTGGAATTGTTGTTGTCTGAGACCCTTTAATCCCGATTTGATGCAGCATAACCTTCACCTGATTTTTGTCAGAGACAAATTCTGATTTTTGAAACACTAATTTTTCATTTATCTACTAAATCCCTGATTTCTTTATCTCTCCGTCTCTCTTTATACATGACAATCAAATATGAATACTCATTAGAACTCTGCATATCTGTATGGAAGAAGTAAATATCAAGAACACGAATTACATCTGCAGAAGAAAAAAAGAAGAGAGGGAGGCGGACGCGGAGGCAAGAAGGCGGACGCGGAGGCAAGAAAAGAGAAATGAAGAACAAATTAGGGAATAGTAGCTAGATGTATGGGTAAGAGTGTGGTGATCCACATGATGTTGATTTACAGCCGTTAGATTAACATTTGGACAATCCCATTGGTTTAAACAAAGCATACGGATTGAGAAGAAAACACAAAATTTGGTAAACCAAATAGGACTTCCGACCGTTAGATTGGCTTGTGATCCGCATGATTTGATTTCCTAAAATTTGGTTCGTTGGATTAAAAATAATTACAATAAAACCATTATAAGCATAAACTCTAATTTGTACTCACTTAGGCTTCAAATGTGACTACGAAGTATGAACCGTAACGGTCCGAAGTGGGTTCTGACTTACAAATTAGCAGGAGTGGAATACTATAAGTTGGAATTCAACCATTTATGGATAAGATCTCGTCGAAATATTCTCTGAAACCTTAAAAAAACTCTTTTCTGAGGACTTCGAAAAATAAGGTGGCTCCAATCTCGAAACCTGACCGGGAGTGGACTACTATAAGTGGTATGAAGATCAGTGTTTGTTCGAACTTCAAATGTGGTATAACGACATACAAAATATGAAAAAGGAAGCTCCGGGAGGGTTTTTACTTCAAATTTAGCATGATACATCATCGAAATAGATAAATATGAAGCTCAGTGTCATTTCGAACTTCAAATTCGGTATAACGATAAACAAACTATGAACTATGAAGCTCTGGGTGGGTTCTAACTTCAAACTTAGCATGATACATCATCGAAATTGATAAATATGAATATCAGTGTGAATTCGAACTTCAAATTCGGTATAACGACAAAAAAACTATGAACCATGAAGCTCTGGGTGGGTTTTGACTTCAAACTTAGCAAGATATGTATATCATCGAAATCGATAAATATAAAGCTCAGTGTTGATTCCAACTACAAATGTCGTATAACGACAAACAAACTATGAACCGAGAAGCTCCGAGAGGGTTCAGTCTTCAAACTTAGCAGGATATATCATCGAAATCGATAAATATGAAGCTCAGTGTTGATTCCAACTTCAAATGTCGTATAACGACAAACAAACTATGAACCGAGAAGCTCCGAGAGGGTTCAGTCTTCAAACTCAACAGGATATATCATCGAAAACGATAAATATGAATCTTAGTGTTGATTCCAACTTCAAATATGGTATAACAACAAATAAACTATGAACCAAGAAGCTCCGAGAGGGTTCAGACTACAAATTTAGCAGGATATATAATCGAAATCGATAAATATGAATCTCAGTGTTGATTTCATCTTCAAATGTGGTATAACGACAAACAAACTATGAACCGAGAAGCTCCGAGAGGGTTCATACTTCAAACTTAGCAGGATATATCATCGAAAACGATAAATAAGAAGCTCAGTGTTGATTCCAACTTCAAATGTGGTATCACGACAAACAAACTATGAACCGAGAGGGTTCATACTTCAAACTTAGCAGGATATATCATCGAAAACGATAAATATGAAGCTCAGTGTTGATTCGAACTTCAAATATGGTATAACGACTCCGAGATCGAAACATGGCCGCTAGTTGACTACTGCAAGTCGGAAACTTCGTCAGAACGATGAATCCATTCATTTATAGGTAAGATTCCTTCATAATATTCTTCAAAACCTTAAACAAACCCTATTCTGGAATATTGTATGCGTACCTTGTCTCCGAGAACGGAACCTGGACGTGAGAGGAATACTATAAGTCGAAACCTTGGTAAGAACGACGAATCCATCCATTTATGGGTAAGATTCCTTCGAAATATTCCACGAAACTTTAAACAAACTCTATTTTGGCATTTTGTATGCATAACCTGGCTCCGAGATTGAAACTTGGCCCTGAGTGGACAATTATAAGACGGAAACTTGGTAAGAACGATGAATCCATCCATTTATAGGTAAGATTCCTTTGGATTATTCCCCAAAATTTTAAACAAACCATATTCAGGCATATTTTATGCATACCCAGGTTTCGAGGTGGAAACCTGGCCGGGAGTCGACGACTATACGTCAGAAACTTGGTAAGAACGATGTGGATCCATCCATTTACATGTAAGATTCCTTCGGAATATTCCCTGAAACTTTAAACAAACTCTATTTTGGAATTTTGTATGCATAACCTGGCTCCGAGATTGATACACGGCCCTGAGTTGACCATTATAAGCCGAAAACTTGGTAAGAACGATGAATCCATGCATTTACAAGTAAAATTCCTTCGGAATATTTCCCAAAAATTTAAACAAACCTTATTCTGGCATATTGTATGCATACCATGGCTCCGATGAACTGAAGATGAAATTTATCATATTTGAACATCCCGGGTTCAAATATTACTAGAGTTAGACATGAGTTTCTCATTCGGGTGAACTGAAGATGACATTTATCAGATTTGAACATCCCAGGTTCAAAGATTACGGGTGAACTGAAGATGACATTTATCAGATTTGAACATCCTAGGTTCAAAGATTACTAGAGTTCTACCAGAGTTTCTCATTCGGATGAACTGAATATGAAATTTATCAGATTTGAACATCACCGGTTCAAAGATTACTAGAGTTCGACTTGAGTTTCTCATTCGGGTGAACCGAAGATGAAATTTATCATATTTGGTGCAATAAATATTATGGAGACTGAGAAAATGACTAGACTACCCTTATTGGAAATAGGTAAAGTAAATATTACAAAATGTGAAAATGACGATATTGCCCTTAATGGAAATAACTACAATAAATATTATGGAGATTGTGAAAATGACCAGACTACCCTTATCAGAAATAAGTAAAGAAAATATTATAGACTATGAAAATGACCATATTACCCTTAGTGAAAATAAGTGCAATAAATATTATGGAGACTGTGAAAAATGACTAGACTACCCTTATCAGAAATAGGTAAAGTAATTATTACAGAATGTGAAAATGACCATATTACCCTTAATGTAAATAAGTGCAATAAATATTATGGAGACTGTGAAAATGATCAGACTACCCTTATCAGAAATAAGTAAAGAAAATATTACAGACTATGAAAATGACCATATTACCCTTAGTGAAAATAAGTGCAATAAATATTATGGAGACTGTGAAAAATGACCAGACTACCCTTATCAGAAATAAGTAAAGAAAATATTACAGACTGTGAAAATGACCATATTACCCTTTGTGAAAATAAATGCAATAAATATTATCGAAACTTTAATAATGACCAGACTACCCTTATCAGAATTAAGTAATGTAAATATTACAGACTTTGAAAATGACCATATTACCCTTAATGGAAATAAGTGCAATAAATATTATGGAGACCGTGAAAATGACCAGACTACCCTTATTGGAAATAGGTAAAGTAAATATTACAAAATATGTGTAGGAGCGGAATATCACAGCAAATAATAACTTACGAAATTGTGGAGAGAAAATACATTTTGCGAGAAAAGAATATTTTGCGAGCAAGAAGGACATTTTGCGAGCAAAGGAAGCCACGAAGGTTCGCAAGATAATCTTCAAATCCGAAATGGCGGGACAACACAACTGTCATCTATTGTAAAATCATATAAATAGCCATTTAGGCATGAGAAGTGGGAGAGACACAATTGGAGAGATGAGGATAATTTTAGGAGGAGAGAGAAAATTTTAGAGAGGGATTTATTTTCTTTATCATCTTCTTCCCCAAAAAATTCTAGAGCTCCAAATATTCATTAATGGAGTCTCAATTGTAAAATCATGTAATTACATACAATCACTAGTGAAGCATCGTGGATGTAGATCAAATTGATCGAACCACGTAAAAATCTTTGTGTCTTTTTATAATTTTAGTACTTTAATCTTCATCTTCACATCAAATAATTGAGATCATCATATTGGATTCTTATGAGGGTGTAGTTGTGAGATAATCCGCAACTACAATATGAAAATGACCATATTACCCTTAATGGAAAAAAGTGCAATAAATATTATGGTGACTGTGAAAAATGACAAGACTACCCTTATCGGAAATAGGTAAAGTAAATGTTACAGAATGTGAAAATGACGATATTACCCTTACTGGAAATAAGTGCAATAAATATTATTGAGATTGTGAAAATGACCAGACTACCCTTATCGGAAATAAATAAAGAAAATATTAGAGACTATGAAAATGACTATATTATCCTTAGTGAAAATAAGTGCAATGAATATTATCGAAACTTTAATAATGGCCAGACTACCGTTATCAGAAATAAGTAATATAAATATTACTGACTTTGAAAATGACCATATTACCCTTGATGGAAATAAGTGCAATAAATATTATGGAGACTGTGAAAATGACCAGACTACCCTTATTGGAAATAAGTAAAGTAAATATTATAAAATATGAAAATGACCATATTATCCTAATGTAAATAAGTCCAATAAATATTATGGAGACTGTGAAAAATGACAAGACTACCCTTATCGGAAATAGGTAAAGTAAATATTTCAGAATGTGAAAATGACCATATTACCCTTGATGGAAATAAGTGCAATAAACATTATGAAGACTGTGAAAATGACCAGACTACCCTAATTGGAAATAAGTAATTTTCAGAGAAGGCTTCATTGTTGCTTGCATGCTCAGTCACTAGAGAATTACTTTTTGAGCATTATATTTTGTTTTACAACACTTATAAAGGGTTTTCATAAAGTTAGTGTATAATTAGTGTATTAAAGAAACACAAACTTAACAAAACATGTTATAGTGTAGGATGGTTAGTGGTGTAGACTTCCACGCTTGAGGCTCAGGATCGAATCCCCCAACCTTATTTTTTCCAACATTATATATTTTTACTTCAACAACACTTATAAGTGTTGTTGTAGCTTTCTATTTAAAAAAAGTAAAAAATATCAAAACTTGTGAACTGAAAGGGTGGTTGATGAGTTAAACTTCCATGCAGTACGTTTATGTTCGAATCTCCCCTCTAACATAATTTTCATTATCATATTTTTGTGTACTTCAACAACACTTATATATTTAAAAAAAAAAAGAAAAAAAAATCAAAACTTGTGAACTGAAAGGGTGGTTGATGAGATAAACTTCCATGTAGTAGGTTCATGTTCGAATCTCCCCTCTAACATATTTTTCATTATCATATTTTTGTGTTCTTCAACAACACTTGTGAGTATTGTGATAGGCTAAGTTACTACATATATGGAACAACGTTGTTATAGCTAAATGTTATCACAACTGTTTTGCTTAAGGAGTTTTCGTTTGTTTTCCTAGCGCAACCCCTTGTTTACTAAGTGTTGGCAGTGATGATATACGACAACTCTTCTTTTGAAACCAGTTGTAAAATATAGGACTTTCTACAATACTTAGCGAAGCGTTGTAAATCTCCAGTTGTAGATGTATATTTTTCCTGTAGTGTATGGGAAGAAATAAAAATGCCACCTCTGCATGCTAGTGTGGACAAAATATGGGAAGCTGTAATCCTGATGGAAAACATACCAACACCATGGAATAAACCACCTCCAAACCACATGAGTCATGAATTTTGTTCTTATCACTATTTTCATGGATATTCAACAAATGACTGCAAAAATATAAAGAGAATCATCCTAAGAATGATATATCAAGGAAAATTATTCATTTTCTAATAGGCCAACCTCAAACTCAACCATTACCACCTCCACCATAAACTCGCAGGACAAACACAACAAAAGAAAGAGAAACATTTGTAATAGATTTTGGGGCGAATGAAAAGGATTTGTTTTGTCACTATCTTGTACATTCGTACCAAACGATTGAAGACTTTCACGATAACATTCTGAGCAGAGTCTTCGCAAGAGATGCTGATGGAATAGAAATAATGAACATCGCGAAAATTTCGCCCTAAAAGAATGGCAAAAGAAGATTATTTCATTCACAGCCGAAGAAGTTCCAGAAGGATGAGAAATACATGAGAACCCATTGGTGGTGAGACTAGAGATCAACCCAAATCCTAGCGATGATGATGATGAAGCTGAGAATTCATGGGAAATCAACAGAATTCTGATTGATACTGGAAGTTCTGTGGATATTTTATTCTATCATGCTTACAAGATCATGGGGGGAAAACATGAGGATTTATTACCTTCAACTTACAAAATCTATGGTTTTAATGGTACTGCTAATAAGCCTAAAGGGGAAGTCACTATGCAAATTCCATTAAAATAACTATCTTCTGAAATTTTGTTATGTGTTGTTGATGTGGAGTCACCATACAACACTTTAATTGGCCGACCATGGTTACATGGGATTCTAGGCGTGGCATCGATATTTCATCAGTGCATCAAATTCCCTCATCCCAGTGGAGTTGGCATCATAAAAGGAGATTGGATTAAAGAAAAGAAGTGTTATGAAATCGATGTAGAGTCATATGAATTACGAACTGCGAAGAAGGAGAATTGGAAACATAACGTCAAAGAAATACAAAGAAGTGAAAGACTGATGGTAGATGCGATAGAAAACATAAAAGAAGAAACCTTGCGAAGTCAATGCTTGCTGAAAATAAGAAGTGGCGAAGATTTCGCAAAAGGTAAGAAAATAACAGAAAATATCAAAATTGCAGAGGCAGAAAGAAGCAAAGGAAAGAAACTTAAAATGTGAAATGAAAATAAAATTGAGAGTAGAAAGAACGATGTATGACTGATTTATTGCAAAAAAAATTTAAAAATATATTTTATTGAATGACAAATATGAGATTGAGAAATTACAACAGAGCTGAAATGCAAATAAAAAAACAGAACAATTAGAAAGGGGCGAACCTACAATGGCGTACACCCTAGTTCGCGAAATCAAAATTTTGCAAGAGGAAAATGTAAGACCAAAAGTGCGACATAGAAGGGGGTACATGTTGCATGGCTCAGGGAAAAGGTTACACCGCCCCTGGAATCTGAGTCATGGAGATTTGGGGTCAATAAAACCCATCCAGCAGAGGCGCCTTGGATTTTCAGCTTAAGCATATGACTTAGGTTGGGCGACTAAGGCGAGAATTTCTCTCCTAAGGAGTGCAGAATCAGATCAAGGCGCCTAGGTACACGGTTGAGCCAAGAGTGCCTAGGGCGTCTGGAGCGTACCTGGCCATTCTTGGCAAGTATTAGCTTATGACGCACCCGGCCCGAAGAAAACCCCACATAGGGTGCAGTTTTGAGGATACGAAAAAAACTGGTTGTTGTTAAGACCGGATGGGAAGAGCCAACCTTGTATGGTAGAGGTACGTCTCCTTGAAGGGTCAACCAGGGGGAAGATAAGGGCGGAACCCTCCATTAGGGAGATGATAAGTGTCTTAAGACGCAAATGTCATGAGGTTTTTTACTCACGGGAGTATCAAGGATTGTCATATTTGTGCAACAATCCTGAAGAGGCAATAATAGAAAAGAGAAAGATAAGACGAGATCAATGGGTCACTACATGAAAGTGTAAGGACGTCTTGCAATTTCGTCGCAAGACGGCAATGTCATGGGGCTTTATTTTCGCAAGAACTTTTAAAAAAAAAATTGCAAATTATTCTAGTGGCCCTGGAATATTATAACCGGTGTGCATATTGTCTGCACATAAAATCAGTGTGCATATTGTCTGCACACTATAAAATATGAAGAAAATTTTAAAACTTATTTACAAAAATCAGTGTGCATATTTCCTCACACTATAAAATATGAAGAAAATTTAAAAAATTGTTTACAAAAACTAGTGTGCATATTTTCTGCACATAAAATCAGTGTGCATATTATCTGCACACTATAAAATATGTAGAAAATTTAAAAAAATTGTTTACAAAAATCAGTGTGCATATTTTCTGCACACTATAAATTATGAAGAAAATTTAAAAAATTACTTAAAGAATTAAAAAAATTATATGAAATGAAAATTTGATAGTTGTATTTACGCTCGTTATGTAGATATTTCAAAAAGCTTTCCAAATATATAAAATTTGTCTAATTCTTACATATGGTTCGTGAGACATGTTATGTTTAAGTTGGCATGACTATTATACCCTTAAAGGATATAGTTTATTATTTGATAATATCATCAACCATTTTTATTCAAATGACCCTCCTTTTTTTTTTACGTTCATTTCAATAAAATGGGTTAATTTTTTAAAAATTGAGTTTTAAACCAAAGGCCATTTGAGTAAGAGAGAGTGAGGGGAGGGTCAAACATTTAATTCCCACTTACTATAACGGGTGATCCAGAACAAAATTAATGTCTCTTGAAGGTATATGTCTGACATGAAAAGGCATATCTAATGACATGAATCCATATATATATATATATATAGTGGTGATTGTTTTTTTTTTAATTGGTAAAGAATTTGATGCTAGCGAGTTTCGAACTCAGGTCACTGGTATTATCACCTAGTGACTTTACCACTGTACTACAGTGGCACCGGCTAGTGGTGATTGTTTTTCATGAAAACATATCAAAAACTTATTTCTTTTCTAATAACATTGTCCAAAACTTCTATGCAATAGTTTTTGGTTGGGTTAAAAAAGTATAATCCGATATCAAGAAAATTCTCTTTCTTCTTCCTTTTCTCCTCCCTTCTCAAAAAAAAAAAACCCCCAAGAGTTGTTTCATCTTTCTTGCTCAGATTTGGTCTTTTTAGACCAGATCTGAGCAATGATTTCTTTTTCTTTTATAGTTTTAGGTAATAGTTATCGAATAAGATGTATCTACATCATTTTTTGTGTCTTTCGACATGTTTCTTCGCTGTTTTGGGGCGATTTTTCTTCATCGTTGTGGGGAGAGTTCTTCAATCTTTGATGGATAATTTGTGTCTTGCTTCTCTCGATTCAAAAGCATCAACGATTCAACACTCCTTCCTTTCAGGAGCATATCTTATCATAGAAGAATACAATCAAATCAAATGGTCGGAATTATTTCCGGATTATACCATCATCTTTCCCTTCTACATAAACAAAAATTGGGTATCTCTGCGGTTTATCGCTCTTTCTCTTCGCGATCTACTTGTAGTTGATATCCTTAATTGTATTAGGGTTTTGGTTATCTTGATATTTTTTGATGTTTTTGTTAATCTTGTAAGCGAACATGTAATCACTATTTTGATTTGAATGAATTGAGATTTGTTGATTGGCCAAAAAAAAAAGTATAATCCGTGAACACGATTACAAAGTTTGGTCTCCGTTGGACTCTAAAACTCCCTACTCAACCTCTTTCTAAAAATGAGTCTGGTATGACTAAGAGTGGCATGGCATGTTGTTGGGAGATATATATATATCTAAAAACACAGTTTTGTAATATTATATCAAACTTAGAGAGATAATGTGGTGGTATTATTTTAGGCTCCCACACTATAGATTTGGGTTCAAGTCTTACCCCATGCATTTGACTAGGTATATTATATATATATATATTATAAGAGACAATAGTGTTTTTACCAATCAACGGATATCTACAGTTTGGACACATAAAGGACAATCCAGATCGAACAACTAATATGTGTTTAGAGATATAATTTAGGCACAAGACCTTTACGATTGAACCACAATATGTGCTTTACATGCAGACTGTCCACAGTTTCACCACATAAAGAGTTCTCCAGATTAAGATGATAATATTCCCTCATTGACCAAAGCATTAGCGGTTACAAAAATCACATACTTATCCCGTAATTAAGATGATATATACCTTCATTAGACCACCGCCGGTTACAGATTCCAATATTAAAGCATAACGGTTACAAATTCCGGGTATTTGCTCCCAAAATCCATGATAAATACTATTCACTAAAAAAGAGCAACCTATATAAAGTTGCACTAAGTTTTACTATTAATCAGATTCATTGCTAAAACTTCCCACATCTACTGCTATAGACTACTTCTCCAGTTCTCCGCAACAACAGGTAATTTAATTTGTATTGATGTATTTTCTTGACCAAATGCTTTATTGTTTATACTTATCGATCTCTCTACCCTATTTTGATTTACCTATTACCCCATGTCTGACTATATATTTTTTTCGAATCATTTAGTAACCATCAATGGCGGCAGGAATCACATCTAGCACCTCCAAGTCTGTACCAGTGAGCGCCTACAAGACATCCAATCAGCTAACTAACATGGGGAAAGGGGAAGTATTGATGACTGGGTCATGATTTCACATGGAATGAAGTTTACTTTATGGGCACCAGTGAGGTCACAAGCTTGGACCTCTTGATGCAAGATGAGAACGCAGGTAAACACCAATGATACATCATAATGACGACTTTTTCTTTACTAACGTTAGGTTCTAACAAATATTAACATTTTAACAAATTGCATGAGTGATTCCTAGAAAACTTAACTAAAAATTTGAATACAAGTGTGCTAAATTGTTCATCAAATATCTCTAATTTTTAGAGGGTACGTATATTCAAGATGTTCAGCAAACTATTTGGATGGTCAATAATCTTGAGTTTTTTTTTATGTGAAGATTACTCTGTGGGGTGACTCCACGAGTGATCTAAGCCAGAACTTGGCCCAACATGAAGACGATTTTCAAGTTAGGTTTTCTTCGTTTCGTCGTCGCATCTCCTCTGGTAAGATGCAGGTTTCTTCTCCGGCATAAAATCCTCTAGTAGCTTCCTCCACTCCCCTAGAGGTCTCTCATCTGGAGGAATAAATTTTTGATAAGGTGGCTAGGAATAAATCTTCAGATCCTGTTTTTTCCCCAGGCTTTGAAAATGGTCCTTCTTATGGTTCTTTAGCTTCAAGAGCTGCGTGGTCTTTTTTGTTTGAACAACAAAAGGAGCCGGCCATTTCTGAGAATATGGATTTTTATTCATACCCTGTTATTGATGGAAAGAAAGCTATGGATATTCCATATGAAGTGTTTGATGAAGATATACGAAAGTGTGAAGATAAGGTTATTGGAGCCTTTGTAGGATGAAGATTACTCTCAATTGGGTTCGTAATGCCGTCAATCGTGCTTGGAAGCCTAAAGGTAATGTAAAAATGACAATTCATGGTGAACATATGTTTATCTTTGATTTTAATTGTCCTGAAGATAGAGTTCATGCTCTAGAGATGGGTTCTATGTTTATTTCTAATAGATTATTCATCATCAAACCTTGGAGGGAAGCATAAAGTAAAGATTCAAATGGAGTATTCATGGAAACCTCCAAAATGTACTAAGTGTGCAGTATTTGTTCACTGCTCTCTCAATTTCCCAAAACATGTTAATTTTTCACCAAAAGTAGTACGAAAATGGGTGTAGAAAAAGACTACTACAAGTGTGGATCAGGAAGGGTGGAATACTAAATCTAAATCTGGGGTACAAACTAATGACATGGTAATTGAAGTTACAGATCATGAAGTTCAACAAGCAATAATGGAAACTGATCCTATAATTCCAAAACCAGAAGTTACAGTATTACAGGAGATAACTGTCAGAAAAGATACTATTGTTAATGATTTTGTTGCTTCTAATCCTTTTTTTCATCTTGGATAATTGTATGGAGAACTCTCAGGAGCTACCAGCTGAGTATAATAAATAAAACTTCCAAGCTTTGATCCAAGCAGCTCAACTCAAATAAAAATAGCTTGAAGGTTCTAGTTCTGGCTCAAGGGAACATTTTCAGAAAACGGAAGGTTTATTACCACCAGCAATTAATCTTTTTCCTAAGATTGCAGACTTAAAGAAGTCTGCTAGAGGTACCATCTCTATTCCCAAATTGAAATGAGTTTCAACATGGGATGTTAGAACATCAGAGGTCTAAATGATCCTCTGAAATAACTAGAAGTTAAAAATTTAATAAGGAAACAATAATCTTTCCATTATTGGTATTGTGGAAACTCATGTACATATTTCTAATAAAGCTATAATAATAAATTTTATCAATCCTTCATGGTGTTTCTTAGATAATGATAGTGTTACCAGTATTGGGAGAATTTGGGTAGCTTGGGATCCTGGTGTTGTTCAAATTAGTGTGATCATCTCTTCTTTACAAGCTATTTTTTTAGATATTTATTTCTCTTCCATGTTGAGCTTTGTAGCTACTTTTGTGTATGAAGATAATTACTATGTTGCAAGAAATTCTTTATGGGATTCTATCTCTGCTTTAGCTTTTTTTAATGTTATACCTTGGGTCTTGTTGGGGGATTTCATTTCTGTCTTGTATCCTTCTAAAAAAGTGTGTGGTGTACCAGCTTCTGCTCTTCACTATCAGGATCTCTCAAGGTGTGTTCAGTCTTCTCAACTCTTGGATATGCCTTACTCTAGTTGTTTTTATACTTGGTCAAATTTTCACCATGATGGTACCTTTATAATATCTAAACTGGATAGAGTGATGGAAAATATGTTTTGGATTCAGCAATTTCAACTTTCTAAAGCATAATTTATTTTACCTAGTATCTCTGACCACTCCCCTAGTATAGTTTCTATTTTTGAGAAGATAAAGCATAGCCTTTCACCTTTCAGATTTTTTAATTTTCTATCTGAGTATAAAGATTTTATGGAAGTGGTTAAAAAGGGTTGGAACATTACTGTGAGAGGTAATCCCATGATTATTTTAGTTACTAAACTCAAAAGTGTTAAGCATGATCTTATTCTCCGGAAAAAGTCTAGATTAAAGAATATCTCTGCTCAAGTTAGTAATGCTAAAGAGCAAATGGACTCTACTCAATTATTGCTTCAATATCATCCTCTTGACCATGAGTTATCTAGAAGATAAAGATTGTATGTAGTTGAATATGTTAAATTGGCTAATTATGAAGAGTCTGTAGCTAAATAACAATCCAGAATAAAATGTCTAGATTTGGGGGACTCAAATACTTCTTTTTTTCATAATATCTTAAGGAGAGAAGATCTAAAAATAACATCTTATCCTTGTACATCAGAGATAATATCAAATTGGAATAGGATACATAAATAGCTCTCAGGAATGTATTTCTTTCTACTCTGAATTATTTGGTACTGAATTATCTAAAGAGCATTCTACTACTTCTTTTAATCTGAGTTTTGAAGCTTGTATCCAACAAGATGATGTTGTTGATCTTATCCAACCTATTACCAGAGAAGAAGTGATTACTTCTTTACACTCAATTGTCTCTAGTAAAGCCCCAGGTCCAGATGGTTATTCTACTAATTTTTTCAAGGCTTGCTGGAGTATTGTGGGAGATGAGTTGGTAGCTGCTGTCCAAAATTTATTCAACAAGTCTAAACTTTTAAAAGAAGTCAACAGTACCTTCATTACTTTGATTGCTAAGAAGAAAAATCCCTCATGTGTTACTGACTACAGACCCATTTCTTGTTGTAATGTTATCTATAAGTGCATCACCAAGATTCTTTCTCTGAGAATGAAGCAGACTCTGGGAGGTCTCGTTAGTCAAAAACAAACAGCTTTTATCTCAAGTAGATCAATTCAAGACAATATCATGGTGGCTCATGAGATGGTTAGGAATTATCACATAACAAAAGGTTCTCCCAGATGTGCTCTTAAAATAGACCTGAAGAAAACATATGATATAATAAAATGGGATGTTATTTTCTATATGCTAAAGCATCTTGGGTTCCCAGATATCTTCATAAACTAGATAAAATTGTGCATTACTTCAGCTATTTTCTCTATAATTATCAATGGATCCCCCTATGTTTTTTTTTTTGCGCCAAGAGAGGGCTGAGACAAGGCTGCCCTATTTCTCCATACTTGTTTGTTCTTGCAATGGAAATGTTAAGTGCCACTCTCCTTCAGCAAGTCAAGATTCAAAATTTTTATTTTCACCCAAGATGTAAGTTGACAAGCCTAGCCCATTTATGCTTTGTTGATGATGTTATGATTTTCTTTAAGGGTTCTGTTAAAGGAGCCTCTATCCTAAAAGAAGCTTTGAAGGAGTTTAGTAAGTGCACTGGTCTTGAAATCAACAATCAAAAAAATTCTTTATTTTACTCAGTTGTGGATGATACTACTTTGCAACAAATTATTCAGATCTTGAATTGTTCAATAGGAGAGCTGCCAGTAAGATATCTTGGAGTTCCACTTTTATCTACTAAACTATCTTATAAGGATTGCCTTCCTCTTGTTGAGAGAGTTGATGAGAGAATCTACTCTTGGAAGACTAGTTTCCTTGCTTATCCAGGTAGAGATTTACTTATCAAAGCTGTCTTATGTGGAATGCTATTTTTCTGGTTCTCTTGATTTGTTCTACCTAAGAGAACCATCAAGGAGCTAAATACAAAATTTAAAAGATTCTTATGGAATGGATCTGAGCTTAAAAAAGGTTATAACCCAATCAGATGGTCTCTTACTTGTCATCCTTATGAAGAAGGTGGATTGGGAATCAGGAGGGATCTTGAAAACACTAATATTGCAGCAAATCTGAGGCACATATGGGACTTAGTTTCAGGGAAAAATACCATTTGGGAATTTTGGGTTAAAATCAATCTAATTAAGAATAAATATTTTTGGGCTATGAATATACCTCAAGACTCTTCTTGGTGCTAGAGAAGAATCCTGGATCATAGAGAGATTGCTGAGAAGCATATTGGAGTTCTTCTAGGGAATGAAGCTGCTACAAATTTCCTTAAACAAAATTGGCACTCTAAAGGGATAATTACAGATTGGGTTGCTCCTCATATCCTTGATACTTTTGGAGTTACAAATACTTCCAAAGTTGTTGATTTTCTTTCTCCTAATGGATGGGTGTTTCCTGATTTTATGGAAGAAGAAGTTCAAGACATTTTTGCTGAAATCTCCCTCACTGAGTATAACTTATCTGAAAATGATCAAATTTTCTGGAAGTCTAGCTCCTCATGTAAGTTTGCCATGAAAGAAACTTATACAGCCTTGTATGATCAGTTAGATAAACCAATTTGGAGAAACCTAGTTTGGTTTAAGAAACATATCCCCAGACACTCTTTTATCACTTGGCTTGCTTTTCTCAAAAGACTTAAAACTAAAAGTAAGTTACTCAAGTGGGGTGTTGTGTCAGATGTTTCTTGTGTTCTCTGTGGTTATGCTCTGGAATCTGAAAATCACTTGTTCCATGATTTCACTTTTTCTTCTAGCATTTGGAAGGGGCTTATGCTAAAAATGGGCATTATTAGGGAACTAGCCAATTCTTGGGATGAGGAAATTGAGTGGTGTTCTCAGACCTTTACAGCACCAAGCAGTGTTACTATGATTAAAAGACTGGTCTTAAATAGCTTTGTGTATCATATTTGGAGAGAAAGGAATAACATAATTTTCAGAGCTCAATACAACTCGGATGATAATCTTAGCTTGCAGATTACTCAATAAGTGAGATTTAAGCTCTTGGCTTCATCTCACAAGGTACATGATGCTCAAGATGTCATAACTTTCATGGGAATATGGAATATTGATTGTGTTTATGTGCCTCAAGGCATCATACAATATACTTGGCTTTATCCAGAGGCAGATGAGGTAATGATTAATACTGATGGGTCAAGATCAGACCTTGCTGGTGGCTTTGGAGCTATTATTAGAGATCACAATGCTGAGGTTATTGGTGCAGCTACAGGGGAAAGTCATGTGAATTCATTTCTAGCCCATGAGTTACAGGGAGCAGAGCTTGGGCTTACTTTGGTTATTCAAAGGCAACAATTTAGAGTTCACCTTGCTGTTGACTCCATGGATGTCTTAAAAATGTTAACTTCTGCAGACCCCCCTTAGAATGTAATTCATATCTGGAGAAGAATCAAGAATCTGAGAGAAAAATTTGTCAAATGGAGAGTTACTTTTTGCTACAAAGAAACTAATAGAGATGTTGATTATTTAGATGGCCTTCACTAGGGCATACATTAGGTGGAAATCAGACATGAAGAGTTCTCAACTGATTTTAGAGAGATTCTAGCCGCAGATAAGGCTCAAAAGGTCTACCATAGAAGGAAGAAGAGAAGAAATTAGTGTTTTGTTTTGTTTTCCATTTGTTTTGTTTTGAGTTTTCTGTTTTTCTTCTTGGGCTTTTAGCCCACGGAATGTGTCAAATAAAAAAAAAAAAAAAAAAAACTTGGCCCAACATGGATTTGAGTATGCGCTGGTTGTAGTTGTGGTAACGGGTACTTACGTGAAAAGATGTCAAGGTTAAACATTGATACTAATGTTTAACAACCAGTTTCCATTAATTTATAAACATATACGAGAAACTAACAACCATCACCGCTTCACAGGGAAGTTAATTATTTTTGTCATCAACTAATTCCACCAAGATCTACTTTAACATAGATCTTCCTGAAGAGACGGATACGCGACAAACGTGAGGGAACCATCTAATATTTCTTAGTGATGCTAAGGAGTGCTTCACAGTCAAAGGATAGTCACTCATGTTAAACTAATGTGTAACACAGGTGCTGCCGAGAAACACCATCCCATCAGAGGGACTTCGGTTGCAGCATTTTTGTTGTTCGACAACCGAAAAAAAAATTGTGAATTATTGGTGGACAAATGGGATGCCGTTACTATAGTTCTAGCTGGTAAACTTGATATGACATATATAGTAAGAAAGAATAAATACAACATTTTTTTTCAATTGCCATCCATCTCCTGTCAAAGATATTTCAAACACATTAAGCTATCAAACTTAACCGTTACAACATTATTAAAACTAGTGTTAAATGGAAAAATGCCCCAAAATCGCCCCCCCCAGGTTTGAAAATGCCCCAGACGTTAGGCGAAAGATCAAAATGCCCTATTCTGTTAGTTTTCCCTATTATGGTCAAAACGGGGCATTCTGACTACCTTTGATCAGTCAACTGATATGTGAATTCTCATTTTTGCCCTTCGGGGTTAATAACACCCCACACGTGGGGCATGAAAACAACTGACACGTGTGCCTTCTAACCTGTAGACACGTGGACCACGGATGACACCTGTACCACGCGTGTGGTTCGTACGGGTGGGGCTATTCTTATCTTCACCTTCATCGTGTTTGAGCCACAGGAATCCAAACAACAGAGATAGAGAGAGAAATAGAGAGACAGGAGAGAGAGATCGAGAGACAAGGAAGAACATTGAAAGTGCAGATCGAGAAGATAGATGATCCGGAGTAGATAAGGGATCAGTTTTGTTCTTTACCCGGTGAAGAACAGGTAACTTTTAACCTTAATTTAGTTTCGGGTTTTACGATTTAGGGTTTTCGAAACCCAACGTTGTGAAACTGGTATCTGCGATTACGGTTTCAGAGAGTACAAATGAAATTAGGGTTTGTGTGGTATGGGTTTCACCATGAAGGTCATTTGTTTCAGGGAAAAAAAAAGGGTTTGAAAAAAACGAATTTGGGGATTATAATTTGGGGGTTTTCCATTTTTAGGGGATAATTCAATTTAGGGGATATTAAAATTTCTCTTTGTCTATGAATTCTTTGTATCAATCTCTCAATTTTGGTATGATTACTGTAAAACTATGGCTGCAAGCATTGCGGCACCCTAGTGAGAATTTGTCCACTTTCCAAGATGCCAGACATTTCTAGCTTTGGGATTAATTTTGAATTTGCACTCTTCATTTGATATTGTGGACATTATCTGTACCAGTATGCTTTAATGGTGATTGGGACATCTTTATTTCTTTACCAACTCATATGTATGCCATCCAATATATTAAGAATTATCTACACCAATGAGTGCTCATGTTCCATTTTACGTGCTGTTAGATTGGGTATTTGGTAAGGGTTGATGTGCTTTCTGATCCTACAAATTAATAGTGCATGATGGATTTTGATGGCTGTAAGGGGTGAATTTAATTTTAGGAAATGTGGATTGTTATTGGGTACCTATAATTTGTTTGTTGAAGTGTCTATATGACCATTAGGCTGTCAGGATAGTGAAATGGCGATGTGGATATTATTAATCTTTAGAGACAGTGAGGTTGTAAAGCATATCTTTGCTATGCTTATTCTTAAGTTGAAATGCATTAGTTTAACATCTGAAGTTTGATTGTGGTGTAACCGGTACAGGGGTGAGTACTTGGGGTTCATTCCCAACTTCAATGCTTCTTGTTTTCTGTTGTTTGGAGTTATCATCGTATGCCTTATTCTCATATTACAAAGCTGACACGAAAAAATGCATATTTCTTAATTGAATTGTTTGTTCCCTTCAATAATGTGTCTGCTGGAATATAACAGTAATGTTCTGAGCATGAGAAATTCAGTTGTGAATTTGTAGGTTGTAGGCTTACATATTATCTGTTTTTGTTGGCTTTACTTTATCCCCAAACTAGTAGTTGCGGAGGTAGAACCTTGTACTTTGTATTAGATAATGTATATGAACTTTGTATATGGACTTGTAAATTTTTTAATTGATTTGTTTCATTTTTGTTAACTGTTTCAGAATGGGTAGTGAGGATAGGAATTTCTGGTTAACTGATATAGGTGGCCGGTTTAGAGACTTGTATTTTTCTTGGTTGTAAAGCTGGTACCAGTGGAGATGCTTTTATGGCTATGGTAAAGAGCAGGTTGGTGAATGAACAAGGTATGAATTCTACACTTGAACTGTTTTTATTTAATGATGGCGAAGGGATTGCATGTGATAAGAAATGCATTTACAACGGTGGCGCACACCTTGCTTGTTTACTATCTTTTTCTTGCGTGCACACCTTTTGTGTGGTATGTTTATGCGTTTATGGTCAACTTAAGCAGTACTCATTTTGGACTATTGAGTGATTCTGTTTTCAAGTATGTATTGAATGTCTTGGTGAAAGCTTGTTTAGGATCGTAGGGCAAGCAAGGTTGTGATCTTAAACTTAGAATTGTTATTGACACGTACACATTTTGATCTTTTATGTAAATTCAATTGAAATACTTTTGAATTGCTCAGAGTGATTTTGGTTTTTATCTTGACAACTTTAGGCCTGATCCAGATTGCCTGGTTCCTAAACCCAAAAAGGAACAGAAGTACACATCTAAACAAGTTCATGATGTAGCAAGGCCATATGCAGCTGAAACCTTGAAGTTTTACAACAAAAGAGCAATCAGATGTCTTCTGAGTCTTTGTTGGAATCATGTGATCTTTCTTTTTTTTTCTGTTGTTGTGTCAAGTTTTGCAGACGCATGGGGCCAAGAGACTAGATTTCAGGTTTGTATTTAACATGTAGATGTGGTTGTGTGGTTTCATTTTCCTCTTACTGTTACAGTTACAGTTAGGTGCATTGTTTTGCTTGCTGATTAATTTGTTTGTCAACCGGAATGTCACTATTATGATTTATGACTACTTATTGGCAACTCTATGAATTTTTCTTGGAGGAGATAAAAGCAATGGATGATGTTATTGCAGGGATGAAAATATTCTGCATCCTAAGGGTGGAGGATTCTGGCGTGGTAGTCAAGTGTGCCTCTGAATGAAAATCTGCCTTTGTTGTGCGGAAATATTTAAGAGTTTTTTGAGAAACTCAAGGATGACAAAACATTATTGCGCCCCTAAAAGAATTTGCAAAGCTCAGCTTTGAAGTGTTGAAGCCCGGAAGAACTGTGTTATCCGGAGAAACTTGAATAAGGACTGATGTAAATGCATTTCTTTGTCCACTAAATTTCTATATTTGAATAAGGACTGATGTAAATGCATTTTTTATTTAATAATGGTGAGAAAATGACCGTTATTACAACGGTCGGAATCTGTAGTCTAAATTTGAAGTGATGTTAAACGTGTTGTGATCTTAGCTAATAGGACACAGTGGTCATTTTAAGAAAAAAAATCCAAATTGCGGTAAATGTAACCCATACATCTCATGCCGTACATTTTTTTAGTTTCCATGTGTCGCCATCTAACCAATTCAGGCAAAGGTGTGACGTGAATGTAAGCCAAAATGCCCCAGAAGGGTATAAATGTCACTTTTTTCCACGTGTGGGCCACATGCTTACGCATTTGACCAGTTAACTCTATCAAACGGAATACTTAACAGAATGGGGAATTTCGATTTCATTTTGGGGAATTTTGATCTTTCGCCTAACGTCCGGGGCATTTTCAAACCTGGGGTGTCGATTTTGGGGCATTTTGCCATTTAACCCTTAAAACTAACAACAACCTTTTGAGCATGAGAACATGACCTTAAGATTCGAAAATCAAATAAACCAGCCCTTGATCCAGCAATTTCACTCAATTAGATTGTATAATTTAGGTGCATGAACTAACAAATTGGAAAATGCTGTCACCGCTTCGTTTTAGAAAAGAGGATATATTCAAACTTTAATAGCTTCTGTAACGGAAAACATAATATCCATAATAATCAGGAAGTAACATAATGCTCCCATTTTATAACAAAAGCATTGTACGTATTACCGACGGACATTGAACATAATTGCACAAATCCCTTAGGATTGAATTTTAAAAATAAAATAAAAAACAATCAATTTCGCCATTAATGATATAAAATAAAAAACAATCACCATTAATGATGAAAAAGAAATCACACGAAGAAGAAAATAATTCCATAGATGTATGGAGCCCTATATAAGTGCCAAGTGCAATCTAAAATTCTACATCTCCTTCAAAACTTAGATAATTTTTCCTAACTAACAACAAAATCTACATTCCATCCATAGACTTAATACTAACATTCTTTAACATGCTTATTGTGTAACCGGCATAGCCTTCAGAATGGTACCGTATCAAATGAAAATGATGAGGGCTATTCACCAGTATCTTGCATTCTAAGAAAGATAATTGAAAATATTTTAAAACCTATTATATTGATGGATTTAAATAAAATATAGTGTATATATGACCGGAATTTAGTTTAAGTTACGTCCATCGAGATCTTTGGTTTTTGGTACTCAGTTTTTGACCTAAAACTGGGTTTGGTCTAACATTTGTCCAGCCTTTGTGTTTGGTCTAAAGACAAACGTTGACCGTAGTTGACCAAGTTAAGTATAATTTCAAGAATTTAATTTAATAAAACTAATTATTTAATTTTGTTTTATCTATACCATTGATTCAAGTACACGTGGATGACCAAGAATCTTCTTACAGGGGGTTAGTCTTCGAGTGAGTTGAGGGGAGTTGAGTGTATTTTGGATCTTAGGGATTTTGAGAGAGTGTAGGGAGTTTAAGAGAGTTTGGTGTTTTTGAGTTCAGGGAGTTTGGGGGAGTGTAGGGAGTTTGAGCGATTTTAATAGAGGGAGTTTTGGGGAGTTTGAGAGAATTCATTCCTAACTCATTCTCTTTTAAGAAACAACAAATCCTCATAAGTAAAAATGATCTTTAATCAAAAAAAAAATGATCTTATAATGGACTTTGATCAAAAAAGATATAAAAAAAAAATCTTTTCATTTTAACGGTCTCCATACAATTCTAACTCCCTTTGTTCACGAACATTATCCCACATATCATCCGATATCCCATAATATTTTATGCAGACCCAAGAATACAAATATCGTGCTTCTTGATACCTCTAATTGCAGAAATAAATTCAAGACATATAGCTGACACAAAATAAATAAGTTTTCATATGCTCCATCCTGGAACAACAGCATGGTTTACTACAAATTGGTTAAACCGCGAATTCAATTCACCAAGCACTTAAAATCTCGTCATTTAAATACGAGTTCTTGAAACAACATGCTAGACAAGTAAGTTTTATATCAATTGGTCCAACAGAACTATGGAATAGATTTTCCATAATAGAATACTGCATCTTAACTTTATATCCAAGAGTAAGCACGCGAGAATGAAAGGAAAAATCCCGTAATATGAAACATATATCCAATAACCAGATTAGTAGTGTTTATTAAACTAGTCTCTGCTATCTGACAGTCTAATGGTCATACAAATATTTCAACAAACAGTTGATAGGTACTAAATAATTATTAGAAAGTTTTATCCTAATTGTGTCATCTACCCCGTAGCTAAGACAACCAGTCAGAACGAGAAAAAATTAAGCACAAGGAAGTACTAAAATTATTAGGATGTTCACACTACTCCGTACACCATAGAGAAAGCAGATGACATTAGTCCGTTCTCTGACCAAACTCCCCCCAAATCTCTACTCTTTTGAGAGATTTGTATATCACCAAAAATACACTATCTACTCTCTAGAACTCCCTACAATAATCAACTCCCAAGCATTCTAGGGTTTTACCACTAACAGGGAGTTCAAGAGCTTCTTCCAAACTCTTCCACGACTAACAAGGGTTTTCCAGGGAGTTTGGGAGACTCTTCTAAACTCTCCCACGACTAACGGGGATTTTGAAAGACTCCCTCGAACTCCCCCACGACTAACGGAAAAAAACCCAACTACACCCAACTCCCCCAACTCCCTTGAGGACTAACACCCTGTTGGTCTTTCATTGTCTTTCTTTCCCATCGAAAACCGGCGACTATTTTCTTCCCGCAAATCATGTTTTTCCCCCATTAAATCTCTTCAAATATTGTGTGTAGTAGCAAATAAAAATATGAACAAACCCATTGAAGAAACAGTCCACCATCTCTAATCCCATTAATCTCTGCAAAGCCCCTTTTTCTTGTTTATATTAATTGCTCCATCTTTAATCCCGTTAATCTCAGCAAAGCCCCTTTTTCTTTCTCATCCAATTTCGCCATTAACCCATCAAATTGCACAACATCACGAGCAGCTTCAGCTTCTTCTTGAAATAAACAGTCTCTTTTGATTCTAAATCTAGTTATATCTTTTTACTCGCATCTGCAAATTTCATATTTATCTCATCAATCTCTTTATTCTGATCGAAAATTGGTTCTCCACTAAACTTCCTCTCATTGTTTATGAAATGGGTTTTAGGAATTGAAGTGAATCGAAATTTATAAGTGTGGAATTTTGAAATCGGGGATGAATTTGGGTTACAAATATATGAATTTGAGAGTAATGAAGAAATGGGTTTTGATTGTTTGGAAAATGGGGTTCTTAAAAGTGATTTTCAAAGATAAAGTTTTGAAATTTGATTCTTTTTTTTCTAGAAAAATATGGGAACTAAGGGACGAGTTCTGTTCTAGAGTTTATCAATGGCGTTTTTGTTACGCAGTTGGAGGAAGAAGAAGAAGAAGAGTAAAGTTAGGTCAGTGGGATATTTAATCATGACCATCGGATTATTGGTTTTAGTACAACCGTTGGATTTGTAAACTCAGTTTTGTTTATTTATTCTATAAAATTGATTATTTATTCTACAAAATTAATTAAAGTTTGGTCAACGACAGTCAGCTACGGTCAACGTTGGTCTTTAGACAAAACGCAAAGGATGAACAAATGTTAGATCAAACCCAGTTTTAGGTCAAAACATAAGTACCAAAAACCAAATAACCTTATCCATAATAATCAGGAAGTAACATAATGCTCACATTTTATAACGGAAGCATTGTACGTATTACCGACGGACATTGAACGTAATTGCACAAATCCCTTAGGATTGAATTTTAAAAATAAAATAAAAAACAATCAATTTCGCCATTAATGATATAAAATAAAAAACAATCACCATTAATGATGAAAAAGAAGTCACACGAAGAAAAAAAATAATTTCAGAGATGTATAGAGCCATATATAAGTGCCAAGTGCAATCTAAAATTCTACATCTCCTTCAACAAAATCTACATTCCATCCATAGACTTAATACTAACATTCTTTAACATGCTTATTGTGTAACCGGCATAGCCTTCAGAATGGTACCATATCAAATGAAAATGATGAGGGATATCCACCAATATCTTGCATTCTAAGAAAAATAATTGAAAATATTTTAAAACCTATTACATTGATGGATTTAAATAAAATATAGTGTATATATGAACAGAATTGAGTTTAAGTTGCGTCCATCGAGACGAATGTTAACAAATTTAAGGAAAAACGTTGGACAAAGTTAGCACACATTAGTTGGATATACGAAATCGATGATTCAAATGGAGAATCCTGTTCTTGACCCCTCTACACCCAGCTCCTGGTCGTGTCTCCATCCAGAAACGGGAAAAATCTTTGGTAAATCTGGTGTGGAGGATTCTGTTGTTCATCCTGAGAAGAAAAAATCTTATGCGAATATAGTCTCATCCTTGCAATCGCAAAAATTTGATTCCACAACGCTGGCTAAGCCATGTTTCACAGGTCCTAATGTATCCATCCGGATTTCTGAAGATGAATATCATTTGGGTGTGCAAGATTGCAGGAGATGCTTAATTGGGAGGCTGGTGCTACCAAAGGGTTGGGCTCCAATGAAAATACCAGATATTCATTCCAAACTGAAACAGATATGGGACCTAAAGCCTTGGAACATTTCTCCACTAGGAAAAGGTTTATTCTGTTTCAATTTTACTTGTGAAGAAGATGCATCCTTTGTTCACTCAGCTGGTGTATGTCATATTAAACCAGGTATTTTTCATTTTCGAAAATGGATACCTTATTTTAATCCTTCTAAACAAAATCAAACCTTAGCACAAGTTTGGGTACTTATATCTAATCTGAGTTATGAATACTGGCGATCTAAAACTCTCTTAGAGATTTGTGGTGCTATAGGAGATCCTGTATACATAGATAAATCAACTTTAAATAGGAGTTTTGGTTTATATGCTAGAGTCTTGGTAGAAGTTGATTTATCAATCAACCCGATTTATGAGATACTGGTGGAAAGAAAGGGTTTTTCATTTATGGACAAAGTAAAATATGAAACAACTCCATCATTCTGTGATTTCTGCAAAACAATTGGCCATGTGGAAACGGTTTCCAATAAAAAGAAGGATCAATAGGAAGATGTAAACAAGGAGTCTAGTAAAGAAGGAGGTAAAAGAGAACATCCCAAAAAGATCCAAAAGGAGGGGGACACATGGGCTAATCCGGTTTTGAACATTCCGTTAGTTTCAGAAAAAAACACTCTTCTGGTAGGAATCACTCAATCAGCTGGCAAAGATTCAACGCCAGTTGAGGGAGTTGTATCACATCAAACTCAGGATGAGGTGGTAGTCGATGCTCCGGTAGAAGTCACTTTGCTGTCTGATAATAACACTCATTCAGTCTTGGATACCAATGAGGCAGCGCTTATGGATAACTCTAATGACAATGTGGTTATTCCTAAGGAAGATGTAAACTTAATCTCCCATCAGCTGAATGATGCGGGAGTAAATGCAACCGTGGAGACAATGGTGGATGAGGAGGACAATGTGACAGTTGTGAAAGTGGCATTACAGCCTCCCTTTGAAAAATTTATCTCAAAGTCTCAGAAAAAAATGGAAAAAAAGAAAGAGGCAGATCATTCTCAACCTAAACCTTGGTTAATGCGACCAAGGAATCCTGCAAATCCTTCTCAATGAGAGTTCTTTACTGGAACTTGCGTGGTTTCGGAAACGCAGACACGCAATTAGCCTTTGCTAATCATTTCCGCAAGTTTTCTCCTGATGTGGTTTTTATTGCTGAACCCTGGATTGATCATCGTTCGGTTCCTAACAACTTTTGGGATAATCTAAATCTCAACCTAGTTAAAGTAAATGATAGAGGAAGACATCTGTCGAATCTATGGTTCCTTTGTACCAGTCATACTAGGATCAATGTTATTTCTAATTCGAGGTAGTTTATGGTTTGTGAAGCAATGATAGGGGTTTCGAAGTTTTACATCACTGGTGTTTATGCTTCAACAAACTACTTAGTTCGCAGAGACATGTGGATGGAGATGTCTATCTTAATGGCTAGCAGGCAAGGCTCTTGGTGCATCATTGGTGATTTTAATGCAGTCTTAGGTGCTCACGAAAAGTCGAGTGGTCCGCCTCCGTTAAAAGCTTCTTGCGATGATTTTTTGGCTTTCTCTGAATCTAATGATCTTCATCATCTGGATACAAGAGGTTCCGCTTTCACATGGACTAATAGTATGAAAGGAAAGCACCATACTGAGCTTCGTCTTGATAGAGTTTTGTGCAACGAACAATGGCTCCGTTCCTGGGATTATTCGGTTTGTAGCACAATTACTAGGCTTAATTCGGATCATTTTCCTTTGCTGTTTGAGGCTAGAAAAGGGGATACGACTTTTGCTTCTTCTTTCAAATTTCAGAGTGCTTGGTTGAACAGTCCGGGACTGAGAGACGTTATTTACAATGCTTGGCAGAAGGAATTCGCTGGCTGCCCTATGTTTATTCTTATTCAAAAGTTGAAATACCTGAAAAGTGTTCTAAAAATATGGAACAAGGAGGTATTTGGGGACATTCAGATCAACGTGAACACAGCGACGCAGGCGCTCGATCAGATACAACAACAAATTACTGAGGATGGTTTTTCTGATGACCTTCATTGCCAGGAATTAGTAGATTCTAATGTACTGGTGGACGCTCTAAAAATGCAGAAGGATTTCTGGAGAGACAAGTCTAGACTCAATTGGGTCAAAGATGGTGATGCGTGCACAAATGTTTTTCACACATATGGGAAAATAAGATCTGCTACGAATAAGCTTACTCATCTCAAAGAGGATGGAGACATACTGGTCAGTCACCAGGAAATCTCTGACCATGTGCTCTCCTACTTTCAGAATCTCTACGCTGGCAGCACGATAAACACTTCTTCTGATTTTATTGCTAGAAACATTAGTTGTATTGTTACCCAAACTGATAATAATTTGCTAACTGCTCTGCCTAATGAGTTGGAGGTTAAAGATGTTGTGATTAGCATGAATTCTAATGGCTCTCCTGGCCCTGATAGCTTCAGCGGATTTTTCTTTACCTCCTTTTGGGATATTGTGGGTTTCGATGTCATTAAATCTGTGCAGTCTTTCTTTCAAACGGGGTGGATAATGCCTAACGCTAATCCTAGCCATATTATATTAATTACAAAGGAGACGGGAGCAGATGAAATAGAAAAGTTTCGTCCTATAGCCCTGGAAAACTTTCACTTCAAAATCATTGGTAAGATCATTTCGACTCGTGTCAGTCCTATAGCGTCGAAACTCATATCCCCAGAACATCATGCTTTTCTTAAAGATAGAAGTATCTTTGATTGCATAGGTATTACTTCTGAGGCCATAAACATGCTTGACTACAAGTCTTTTGGTGGTAACCTGGCTCTGAAGTTTGATATCAAAAAGGCTTTTGATATTCTAGACTGGGATTTCCTTCTGAATTTTTAGCTGGTTTTGGTTTCTGTGACAAGTTTATAGATTGGATTAGGGTAATCCTGAACTCATCTAAGCTTTCCGTTGTTATTAATGGCAAAGAGATGGGATATTTTGGCTGCAGCAGAGGAGTTCGCCAAGGGGACCCCTTGTCTCCAATCTTATTCTTCTTGGCTGAAGAAGTCTTGAGTTGTGCGATTGCTAACGCCTTTAATAAAGGTATGGTTCATTAGATGGATTCTCCGAGGGGGGTGAATGCTCCCTCCCACACGTTATATGCATACGATATCATGGTTTTTTGCAGAGGTACAAAGAAGGACGTGCAAGGTATGATGGACATCTTTGAGGAGTATGACAGAAATTCAGGTCAGGTTATTAGTGCTGAGAAGTCTAAAATTTATTCTAGTAAACATATACTTTCTAGAGCCTCTCATATCGCTGCTAATCACCACATTCCAATGGGTTCGCTGCCGTTTAGTTACCTGGGAGTCCCAATATTTCAAGGTAAACCTAAACACTCTCATCTCAAGGATATTTTGGACATGATTAAGCTTAAGTTTGCAAATTGGAAGGGTAAACCTCTGTCTCTAATGGATAGAGTAGAGCTGGTGAATTCAGTAATTACCAGCTCGGCTCTACACAGCTTCCATATTTATAAATGGCCAACTCCCAATATTTCAACGTGATTCATCACAACTCGATTGCTTGGGATAAAACATGCCTTCCAGTTAATGAGGTCGGTCTAGGGATCCATTTCTTGACAAGTCTAAACAAGGCGGCTCTCATGAAGATGACTTGGAAAATAATGACGCTGCAATCGCCTTTTTTCAACTTCGTTCATAGTCATTTCATAGGAGCTGCTTACAAGAAATCTTCGGTTTGGCATGGATTCAACTCGCAGTGGGGTATCATCCTTCAAAGTCGGGCCTGGCTGGTGGGGGATGGGATTAGTATTGATTTCTGGAATGACACTTGGTGTAGCACCTTAGAGTATTCTATTGCTGATCACTTGGAGTTAGACAACTCCAACCTGTACAAATGTGTCGCAGACTTCATCTTGGATGGGAAGTGGAGTTTTCCCTCCTACATGCCTGATTTGGATAGCACAAATCAGCAGCTGATAATGGAAACACCGACCGCTCCTCAGAATACGGATAAGCAGATCTGGCGGGTCAGTAAAACTGGGAGTATCGCAATGGGTGAAGCTTATGATTTCCATAGACCAAGAACTTCTGAAAAGATGGATTTTAGAGACCTATGGAATGTAAAAATTCCTCCGAGATGGGCGTGCACGGTCTGGAAGCTTCTTCATAACAGGATTTCCATGGACGACAATGTGAAATTTCAGGGGGTTCATGCAGCAAACTGCTGTAATCTCTGCGCAACTCCGAACTGTGCCGAAACTCATAATCATCTATTTTTCTCCTGTGGTTTCGCTAATACTCTGTGGATATGGATAATGCAGGTGTTTAATTATCGGCTTGTCTGCACTGATGCTAGTGCAATATTCAACTCAGTTAGAGATTTTCCAGGCTCTACTCAAACGAAAAAGCTGCTCTGGGGAGCTGTGATCAATTGCATCTGGATAGTTTGGTCCTGCAGAAACAAGCTAAGGTTTGAACACTGCATCACTAATCCTAATCACGCTGTGTCACATCTGAAAATGCTGATTTTTGAGTCTAGCAAGAACACGGGTGGCTGCTCGTACTACACAGCTCCTAACAAAGCGATTCTTGACTTTTTAGGGGTTAAGAGAAACCCTCCCAAGTGTCCTAAAGCAATTCCAATCAAATGGAAGGCGCCACCCGATGGTTGGATGAAGGCCAATACTTATGGTTGCTCGCTGGGAAATCCAGGTCCCTCAGGCTGTGGGGTTGTTTTTCGTGATTCCAAGAATTTGACGAGAGGTTGTTTAGCTCAAGGTTTGAGTACCTCCAATTCAGTTCTGGCAGAACACTGGGGGTGCTATTTATGCCTTTAGATTGGCGCAGTCAAGAGGCATTATATAAATTTGGCTAGAGTGTGACTCGACTTATGTTATCCTAGCGATTAAAAATCATGATTTAGTCCCTTGGTCTCTTTACACTCAATGGTGCAATTGTATGAAGTTCATCTCCACTATTCAATTTTATTGTTTGCATATGTACCGTGAAGGAAAACTCAGTCGCGGATCCCCTGGAAAAGCATGGAGCTTCGATGGCCTCTCAATGGTGGAATGATCCACCATACTTTATTAGGCATGCTCTTAGCATTGATAGCTCGGCGCTGCCGTTATATCGATTTATTAATATGTAATTGGGGTAACCTCTTGGTTTGTTTGTTTTTTTTTTTTTTTTTTTTGCTTATCTTTCTCCGTCGCTTGTTGGAGGTAAGGCCTATCCCCCCTCTTTCTTTCCTTTTGATCTAATAAATTTCTCCCAGTGTGCCTTCGCCATGGGTAAAAAAAAAAAAGTTGGATATACAAACAAAGGAGTTTTGATTATGCAGACGAATGTATTTTGGAGTCCTACGAATGACTGCATTGACTGGATACGTAGCACTCCAAAGAGCTCTTATGCATGATTTGATTGGGGGCCGCCCACATTAAATGGGGACCATGCACTAGAAGACAAAATAGGGTTCCCAATAGCAATTTGGGTCACCCATTATAAAAATACTTTCTAAATGGCTAAAATGCCCTTGAGTGATTAGTATTAAAAATTAATGAATTTGATTAGTGTGTTAATTATGTTTAGTTTAAAATCAGGATTTGGGTAAATAAATTTGGGGAATTTTTTTGGAAGTGGTATTTTTGTTTTGAGAAGAAGAAGAGAAGTTTTGATAAGAAAACTAGGGTTTTTGGTAATGAGTGATTCAAGTGGAGGGAATGAGTTTGGTGAAGCTTCAAACAACAACCATGATTGTGTTGATGGTAACATTGTGTCAACTAATCCTATGGATTGGATGTTTGATGAAGATATGCTAATGGAGGAAGCCATGAATAATGGTGGAAATGAAGATCCTATTGGCCCAAATGAGGGAACCAACACTCAAAATGAGGAACCCGAAGATCAAAACAATCAGGTAAACTTCCTATACTCTTAAAATTGTGTGAATGGTGTTCTAAGTGGTCGATTCATGGACACCATGCAACTCTACAGAGTGACGGTCGTTAGTGTCGGGTTGTTTATTCGCTAACGATCCTCAAGCGTCGTCCGTCTGTTAACACCCGAGCTGACGACTAAAACCTGCAACTTTTAATGGCGATGAAAAATCGTCAGCTTGGTGTGCTAAAAACTGAAAACTCTCTAGGTACTTCAACAAGAGTTGTTTGTTTTCTTTGTTTACACACCAACGACTCTTAAACACAGGTCTCTGGGGAGAAATATTTTTTTGGGTTTAAGGTCGTCACGCATGTATGCATACAAACTGCCGACCCTAAGCAACCATTAAGATAGATCACTAGAGTCGTTGATATCGATAGTGTTACATGTTAATGACCCTTAGTGTTTTCTTTTAAGATATTTATTTCATAAGTTTATTTCATTGAATAGTAAAAGGCATACATCTTGCATAGATTTTCATTGAAGGAAATGAAATACAATAGATAATAACGGTGCACTTAAACACTCAACCATAGATGATGTAATTATAGGTAGTTCCATTCAAGATGAGGTAGCAATCTTCGAACTTAAACTTGTTCCCACGAAGCACCTCGTATCGCTTATACGCCTTCCCCAACTGAAAACAAAAAACAAAAAACTTAGTTAGTATTGTTGAAAGCTAGGTTTAGATAAGTTTCACCTCTTGTTAAATACTTACTCTTACAACGACCAACATATTGGGTATGGCTTTCCTTACGGCTTTAATTTCTCTTTTGAAAGCATCACATTCTAATTTTATCTCCTGGAAACGTTCCTTGACTTGTTTCAAAGACCTTGAGTTGCGATTTCCGTCCAACGCAACAAAAACGATGAATACACGTTTCCACCAAGCATCCGATGTTTCATCAATGTCTTTTTCCAGACTTTCAAAGTGGTTTGTGACTGTCACCCAAACTCTCGCAATGGCACAATTCTCTTCGGAAGTGTAGGGAGCAGCCATTGTGTTTTATCTTGTTTTTCCTCTTGGATGATGAATGATTGATATAGTATGTCAAGGTTAAGAATGAAAGAGTTGTGTGAGTATTAGGTGAGTCTTGGGTCTCTATTTATAGATTTGAACGACCCAACTGCCTCTTTTTTGAAAAAAAATTCCGTTGGTGGACTCAACCACATCTGGTGGATTCAAAATTCGCATTTACTGCTATAACCGGCGTCAGCTGTCCATATTAACAAACCGACGACTCGTTTTTACACTTAGGGTCGTCAGTCTCTGACTTTTAAAGTATGACGACTCTATATTGAAATATCTGATGTATTGAACAGCAAGCGTCGTTAGTATTTATTTCTCCTAAACAGACGACTCTTAGTGTAGAACATTACTTGAAAAAAGCGTCGTTAGGTATTAATAGTTTTAACATGACGACCTTTTCTTTGATAATTAAAAGTTGAACTATTTTTATTGAATTGGAAAGAAACATACATGTAATTCGAAAATAAAGCAGAATGAAAAGACATAATTATAATGGTTCACTACATAACACTTAACAATATTGTTTGAATAGCCAGAAATTTTCGGTCAAGAGATGATAGCAATCTTCGTGCAAAAACTCATGGCCGTACTTTTCCTCGTATTGGATGCAACCCAAAGTGTACTGGAGAATAAAATTTTATTATTAGTTAGCATTTTAAATGAAAATAACCATATGAGAGGCCTTATTTATTGACAAACTTGCTCTAGTGGTGCCGCCTTCTTTGGGAAGAGCCTTGAGTCTCGCTTCATATTCGTCTTTCAGTGCTACGCACTCCTTGTAGAGTAAATCGTATCTCTCCTTAATGTCTTGGAGCGACCTTCCATAACGATTTCCGTTAAGTGCATTGAAAATAATAAACACACGTTCCCACCAATCATTGGATGTTTGATCTTGGTTATGGTAGGGATCTCCGGCTTCGTCGTGGTTTGAGAAGACCCAGTGCTCTCTTTCAAAGTCATGCTTTTCGACCGTGATGTATGCTCTGAAAATAGCAACATCCTCATGATTGTTGAATGGAGTTTGAGCCATTTTTGGTGTTTGAGAGTGATGGGTGAATACAAATTTGGTGTTTGAAAGTGATGGGTGAATATCTTGATAGGGATAGGTCTCTTTTTATAGTAAAAAAAAGTTCAAACGACTATTTTTTGAAAAAGAAAACGGTTACACATTTTCCAAATATGCAATAACTACACCTAGGATTGAACCGTTGTTTTAAATTTTAAATTTTTGCAATAACTGCTATTTGGCTCGTTAGCCATGTTATTTACTCAACGACGACCCTTACAGTCGATGCTATGTGGTTTTCCTATACCTTTCTAAGGGTCGTGTGCCAGAATATTTCGGAGTTGACGACCCTTAGAGTCGTCATTAAAATAATACGCCTAACGACCCTAAAAGTCGGTTGTCTGAAAAGTTCTCAAATTGATGACTCACATGAGGTCTAATAAAAAAACCAGCAGTCGGTTGGGATATATTATAGAACCTGACGACCCTTTTTAAAAAAAATTTGTGTAGTTAGTTTTCGTGAGCTCTCAACCTGAACCCGTCTCTGCTATCGGGCCGGATACCTCCAAACACTGCATCAATGATTTGGTAAGGTTTAATGGTTTGAATGGATATATATGTTTTGGAATTTTTTTTACTTAGTGTTCTAATGAAAGTGTTATTTGCTCAAAATTAGACTTGGAAAAATAAGGAAGAGGCAAGGCAATGGGCGATTTCCAAGGCAAAAGAGAAGATGTGCGTGGTTGTTAAAAGCAAGCATGCTAGTTGGAAAGAAATGGAGATGGTATGCGAGAGAGCCGGTGATAAGGAAGAAAGTCATAAAGGAAAGAATTACAAGTATGTGAAGAAGACAACTAGGGTCTACAAAACTTCGTCGAAGAAGATTAGATGCCCGTTCAGGATTGTGTTCAAGATGAATATTGAATCTCGACAATGGTTTTTTATAGTATTCCCGACGGTTATCACAATCACCCTCCACCAAAAAGTCTTACGGGACACTCTGCATATGCCCGATTGCAACCACATGAAATGGAAATGGTACGACAGATGAAGGGAATTAGGCCCCTTAAGATCCTTACTTCAATTAAAAAGGCCAATAAGTCTAACTTGTCAACTATTTCCACTATTTACGCTGCCAAAGCAACCCTCAAGAAAACTGAATGGGATGGCAGACTGGTCATGCAACAATCGGAGTGGTTGGAAGAAAAACTTAACTATGCCATGCAAACAAGGGTGGGTCCGGGCGACAAAGTCACTCATATTTTTATTGCCCATCCTAGGATGGTGGAATTGGCACAATGTTTCTACCAAGTATTGTTCATAGATTGCACTTATAATACCAACAGGTATAACATGCCGATGTTGAACGTGGTTAGTCATACTTCGGATAAATAATCTTTCACCGTGGCGTGGGTCTTTATGGAACACGAAGAAATAGAGGACTATGTGTGGGCGTTGGAACAAGTGCGGTTGATCTACCGTGGAGAACAAACACCGCAGATTATATTTTCGGATCGAGATTTTGCAGTTATGATTTCCGTTCGTCAGGTTTTTCCACTAGCTCAACATTTTCTTTGTACGTGGCACATCCAACAAAATATTTTTCAAAATTGCAAGAAACGGATCCAAAAAATCAAACCAGCGAAGGGTAATCAACGTTCCGAGGAGGAAGACGAGCGTCTTAGTAAACTTTCAAGAGAAGAGAGAACGGCAGAGAGAAAGAAAGATAAGGAAAAATACGACGAAGAGGGGGGTATATGGGAGGAATTCTGCAAAGAGTGGGACTACTTGGTTCATTCAAAAACCGAGGTGAAGTACTATGCTAGATTGTATAAGTTTATTGATGATTGGAGTACGGATTATAAGAAGGTGGTCGACTATTGCCTGGATACGTGGTTGAATCCTTGGAAGGATAAGTTCTTTTATGCATGGACCAATAAGTACAAGCACTTCAAGAATGAGTCAACGAGTATTGCTGAGCAGTCTCACGGGCGTTTGAAAAAAATTCTTGAGCTCAACAATGGTGGGGTGGTTACGGTACAAGAAGCTATTCACGAGCACGCCGAGAATGATCTTATCAAGATTGATGCTCAGATGGAGCATAGTAAATACCGTTTTTTGAAGTAATACCTACCAGACAAAGATTTGCTAAGGGGGGTTGCACACCAAGTGTCATGGTGGGCAATAAAGCATATGATGGCTGAACTATACAGATTCCGAGAGAAAGCTTCCCAAGGAAAAGTGTTTACATGTAACTGTACAACCGAAACTTGGCTTGGTCTCCCTTGTAGACATAAGCTTAGAGGGTATAAGGAGATTATTCCCCTCGGAGATATTGATCCTTTTTGGAAGCAACTTTCGTTTGACCCAACTCCCTCAAGAGCTTCTGATGAACAATTTGGAGATTTGGAGATTGGAAAGTACATCAGTGAGAAATATCGAAGACAGACTTATGCGGGAAGACAAATACTGGTTTCTAATTTATGGCCGGCTGCCCGTAAGTGCTTGGGAGTAGAAGAAGAGCCAACGAAACAAAAATCAACTGGAAGACCAACAACTCAAAAGTCGTTCAGACAAACTGTGAATGATGCGAAGAGCTGCACCAGTAACCCCTCACGTGATGATTATGTACAAGAGGAATTTACGGAGTACGAGAAGTCTTTCCTTCCCAAGAAAAGGAGACGGTCCAAAAACTAAGAGTCAACACAAAATGATAGCGAAGTTATACCTACGGAAGAGCATGTGGTCGACACTCAACAGAGCCAATCGAGCGTAATGGTGATGATAAGAGGTAAATTAGGAAATCCGCATACACCAAGGGATTCGCAAGGAAGACCAAATCGTGTTGCTTACACTTTGTACGAGGCGTATACTGCACAACTTCCATACGTCATCTTAGATCACCTTATATCCACCGACGACGTAGATGCGGATGGAAATTGTGGTTATCATGTTGCAACCGAACAATTGGGGAATTTCGACGTGTCCGACGAACTAAATCTAACCCAAATCGAATATGCAAGAACAAAAATGGCAGCTACACTTGTGAAGGACAATCAACTCTATTTAACCATGATCATGGAAGGAGATTCAAAAGAGAGGGAATACAAGTTCAAGGAGTTTTTATCTAACGTGAAATGGAGGAAAGGGTCGAAGAAGGCCGGTTATAAGTTTTGGATGCAAATGCCCTTTGGTGGTCAGCTTTTAGCGGACACATTCACTTGTGTTGTAATAGTTTTCAGTAAAGGCTTCCCCGGAGGATCTTGTATTTACATACCCTCAAGAACTAAGTGTGAGGCGGCGATAAAGAAGAGAAGAATTGTAATGGCACATGTGAACGATAACCATTACATAGGTTTGAAGATTTCCGAAGAATGCCCTTTGACGCAGGTGGTCTATGGTGATTGGGGAGAGTACACCAAGGAGTGGACAAACCAGTATGAGTATGGAATGAACATTTGGAATGCTATGGAACCCACCCCGATTTACGTTGACATGGGCGGTGAATCGTGAGTGAAGACGTTTATTTTGGACAATGCATTGCATTTTTAAGCATACCTTTTGTAAGTGGTTGTATCTTGACCCGGGATAGTTGTATTTTGAAGAATGCTTGATGAATACAATGTGTTTACTCTTGCGGTTTATTTGTTTTTCTCTTTGTAAAGGTTGAGTCATTAACATACATCAAATTACAGGTTAACGACGCTTAGAAGTCGTTAGATTAAATTATTATGTTCCATAACAACTTTAAAGGTTAATTTTGCATTGTCAACTGGATTATTGATCACTAGAGTTGTTATTGTATATATACCTCCAGGTTAACGACTATCATAGCTAAATTTTCCATGTGTCCTGGTTTATTTTCAACTGAGAGTCGTTAGGGTACATATACAAAATTATTGACGACTCTAGTCTATTGTATCTTGGAATCACAACGGATCTTTTGGATGTACACTTTTCCCCAAAAAAATAGCCGTTGCAATTGGGTTTTAAATATAGAGGAAGCAATTTTTTTTTCCCCTAGCAAGTTCTTTTCACAATGAAAAATCAAAGGTCAAGTAGAAGTTCTACCAAAGACATACTCCAAAGATGCAAACGTCCAACAAACTCGATTTTGGCAATGGAAGAAGAGATACGCAAAAGAAGCATGCGACCACCCCAAAAATCATACACCAAATCACCATATCCTACGAAGGAAGAAGAAGAAATGCGCGAGGCCAAAAAGCGGGGTCTAGAACAATTTCATCTAAGGGAAAGGATGAAAGAAGTGGAGGAAGAGACTCAATGGCTCAAAAATTACTACATATCGAAGGATCTTGAAGATGAGACTACGTCTCGGTCAAACCCTGTTGTGAAGATGGGTGAAAACTACAAAAAACCACGCCACAACTATGATAGTGGGAACATTTCTTCAAGGGTTACTCATGTTATGAAATTGTGCTCCGAATACAACAAGTTTCTCGCTATGAACAACGTGGATAGGCGTGCGGACCAAGAAGCGTATAAGAAATGGATAGGAGAGCCATTTTATCACATCGAAGCCGCAATTGTTGTGGAATCTCGCAGTAGTAAAAGTGGTTAACATGTAATATCTTATCGTCATTTACATACACTACCAATGCTATTATTTCCAACAATTCAATGCATAGTAGTTTTAGTTAATCAAAAGCGTCGTCATCTTACAATACTTACACAACTGACGACTCTAGTGAAGTTTCAAGGGTCGTCCTAATGCTAATTTGTCATACTAATGACTTTGGTTACAAATTTCAAAAAAAAGGACCGTTGGAGGATTCTTCTATATAATACAACCCTCACATGTTGATAAAATTGCCAGAAACTTTAACTATCATCCGAAATACTCATCCTTCAATGGCAATGGTGGAATGGGAAAGGCATGAGGATTTGTGTCTCGTAAAATCATTTGCTAATACGTTTCATGAACGTCCAAATGAAATATATTCAATGTTTTGGAAGAGAGTTAAAGAGTTCTTCTATGAGCGTACATCGAATCCAAATGACCGCAAATGGAGAGACTTAGCATTTCGATTCAACTACATGAAAGGTTCAATGCGAGAGTACGTAATAGTTAGAAATATGGTTTACGACTATCATCCACAAGCTCCCCTAAGGGAAAAGGTTAGTAATCCAATAATATTAGTACCATATTCATTGTTAAAAGTTTCTAATATAAGAATTCCTATATTATTTTAGCTGGAACGTTTCAAAGGGTTATGGACAATTCGTAATGGGGAAACTAGCTTCATTCACCACAAAGAATATACCACATTGTATCGACGAGCAAGAAGGTTTATTGATGAACATTTGATGCGCCGGATTTTTGATTACCTTTACTAGTTTTTCTATAATGCTACACTCTATGTAATGTTGCTTTTTTAGTGAAATCAATTCCCTTTTTTTGTTGGGTCATATGTTATGCATATAAAACGTCGTTATATATATTCAAAATTAAATTAACGACCCTTAATCTGGTTGTTATGATCTAATAAGGGTCGTCATGTTTATTTCAAATAAAAATAACGACCCTATTTTAGCAATCACCTGAGCTAAGTTGACCTTTAGGGTCGTTCGCTTTAGCCATAAAAAACATAACGACCCTGTCCATATATGTCTTATCTCCCTGGATTATTTTATCACAAGGATCGTTAGGTTAATCCATAAACAAAATAACGGCTTTATTCAACAATTTCTTTACTTCCCTGGATTATTGCATTATTACAGTTGTTAGGTATATTTCAAATAAAAATAACGACCCTAACTAAATATTTCAGAAATCCCCTGGATTATTGACCTTTCGGGTCGTTCTCTTTATCCATTAAGAGACTAACGACAATGTCAATCTATGTTTTAGCTCCCTGGATATGCTTCACAAGGGTCGCTAGGTGTATCCGTAAACACACTAACGACCCTTTACAAGAATTTCTTTATAGTTTTTTTAATAAAGGGTCGTCTTTGTGATACAGATATAGTTAACGACTCTGATACTGGGAATTGATTTTTTATTCAATCAACGAAAGGGTCGTTCGCCTGCTATAATCGACTATGTCGACCCTTAAGTTAGTTTAGAAAAGAAATAGTATTTTTCTAATCGTAAACATGCTAAAACAATAAACATCGTGCCAACATATTATGAAAATGTATAAAACCTAAGTTCAAGTTTGAAGTTTCGAAACCTAACACACAAAGTTGTTTAACAAACCATCCAAACATAATAAGAAACCATTGAAACAAAAGTTATAAAACATAACTTCAAGTTTAAAGTTAACACACTTCTTTGCAACGAAGACCACCTCCTCTTCACGACCTGCCTGATCTAGATACCGTTTTCTTTATCTTTGGAGGACCCTGAGTTGCACCGCCACCTTCTTGTTCATTTTTTGGTTGGCTACTTTGTCCCTGCTGACAACGTTCTTCTTCCATCTGTACACGTGTTTTCCGGCTCCTCTTGCCTTCCTTGGACAGCTCATCAAACATCTTATTTGCTTTCGGATTTTCAATATGCTCCATGTATTGAGCGTAACGACGTCGCTTCTCAGGATCAAAGACTTCCCCTTTATCAGCCGAGCAACATAGAGCCTTGACAAAAAGTTTCAACTGTTCCCTCTATATGCATTCAAATACGAATTCAACGTTAACTAGCTTATATTTGAATTTAGATGAACACATGAATACTATGAATAAGAAACTCACCACTAGTTTAAGAATTGTAGAATCATCTCTAGGGTCAGCTTGAGAAGAATAGGAGGATGATATGTTGGTCCTCCTAGTCGAATCAATACGAATAACCCGACCATGCGAGAAACTTTCATACCATTCAAGGTAATCTGGTGTTGCCTCATGCCCTTCGTTGACATGCGCCCAAGTTGTGACATCTACTAACCTAGAGTGTCTATCATTCCAATGGTGGTAACTGGGTTCAGGGTCGTAAACCACCTTTATGTTCGACGCGTCATCCAGATACTTAGACAACTCATGCTTGAACGGAGGTACGTACTCTTCATCGGGTGAATCTTGAATAAACCCAAGTTGACGCATCACTCTCATCGGATTGTACATCGAGAAACCGTAAGGGTGAAACAAAGGTTCATCGTACATCACGACAGGTTCCATTACGCCCTCTCTATTCTCCGCGTACGGATTAAATTTTACCTCTTCCACATTGATGTTGTCCAACTTTGCCCGCATTGCTACCAACGCCTCTTTTTGCTCCTTATCCTGAGAACCGGTGAACAAATAGCATTTACCTGTTGGATCACCTTGCTTCCAATCTTTGTTTGGTTTCACATCTTCATTACCTTTGATCAGTGATGGGAAATAATCATATAACCACACCTAGACAATAAAACAATGAAATAAACATCAAATGATTTAAAGAAAATAATTTAGACAAACAAAACAACTTTCATCAATCCAAATACCTGGAGTAGACCCAAATTTCCATTGATTTGTGAAGTTTGTTCCCGAGATGCTTTGGAAAGCTGACTATTCAAATGCGCAACTATGGCAGTACCCCAAGAGTACTTGTTCACATCTTCCAAAGGATCCAAAAGCTGAAGAAGGTTGGCGCTAGCCCTATTACCTTTGCTGTCGGGAAATATAACAGACGCAAGTACGTAAAACAAATACGCGCCAGCAGCGTAACGGCATTCCTCATCAGTGAGACCCTCCTTTGATTTTTCCAATTTCCCAGAAAACATCTCCCTAATCTTTACAAGTTTGAACTCTTTCTTATTATAGTTGGTTCCCTTCTCAAATTACCCATTAGTGGTGGTTTCATCCCATCCAAACAAGTTCTTGGTCCACCCATAGATATCATCCCAAGTAGGCCTTCTCTTGAAATTCTCACTGGTGGATTTTCCTTCGACGTGCAGCCCTAATATCTGTTCCGCATCATCAGGAGTAACTGCCATCTTGCCAAATGGGAATTGGAATGTGTCAACTTCAGGGTAATACCTTTCACATAGAGTAGATACTTCAACCTTATCATAATCAATCACTGAGTTCTGAACGGCAGTATACAAACCATAGTTTTCAACATGAGCTCTAACTCTTGCACATTCCTTGTCTAAAGGCCACAACTCCATTTTCCCAAAAGAAGATTGGTGCCTAAAAGGTCGGACGGCATTCTTATGATCCTACGAAAGAGAAACAAGTCATATTTAGAATGTATTTACAAATTTATATCACCTAATCGAATAACAAGCAAAGTTGGTATACTTACAATTGTCTCATATATGGTACGAGCCCATGATCCCGGATATCCAAATAGAACTTTACATCCATCCCTAGGTTCTCCTCTCGCTTTACCACTAATAAGACGATCCAGCTGCAAATCTTTTATAGGAACGTGTCTTGCACTAGGTGCAATGTCCGATCCATCCTTCTTTACCCTATTTTTAGTCTTCGGCCCTTCAATCTCTTCACCGCCATGTTTACCAGTATCATCACCTTCATCCTCCTTATCACCATCTTTACCTTCATCATCATCCTTCTCTTCATCCTCTTTCTCCTCCTATGCACCATCACCATCCCCATCCCCATTACCATCACCATCCACATTACCATCCCCATCCCCCTCCCCATCACCATCCCCATTACCATCACCATTTCCATCATATTCTTGTATCTCTTCTTCTTCTTCTTCTTCTTCTACTTCTTCTTCCTTATCACTTCCTTCAGCCGAAATAACAGGAGAGGATGAACGTGACGAATCCGAGGACTCCTCACCTTTGTCTCTTGGTTGAGTGATAGAAAATGGTACCTCACTAGGTTTTCTTCCGCTAAATGGACCGGCATTTAAGTACCTACCATGTCGGGGAGGTCTGGAAGGAGAGGTTATCATCATTTTAACCCTGTCTTTGGCCTTCTTGGCACTATATCCCATACACGTAAAAGAACATAACAAACATAGGAGTTAGATTCATGGCTTCATTTTAAGGGTCATCACATTAGGAATCTAACAACCAAACGATCGTTTAAGACACAACAACGATTCAATTTATTGGGTGACGACTTTTCCAATTTTTTGGACATGGACCCTGACTTTTTCTCCAGTAGGGTCGTTCGTTAATTAGTTAGCGTCGTCCAAGAGAATACAAAAGGGTCGTCGGTATATAAACACCGTCGTTAGATTAAGGTCGTCTCCTTCGTACTAATACACAACCGACTCTAATCTAGGTCACCATTAAACTACAATTGCAGAAAAACGGTCGGCATCTTCAACCTAACAACCTAACGATTTTTCATACATTTTACATGCAACTTTAGGGTCGTTAGGGTTGTAACATTTCGACACTACCGACCCTAACACTGTAACTTCCATTCTTCAGTTACCAGACTCTATTTCACAATCAAAACACAATCAAAACACACCAAAATACGGAATAGAAGTTGGGTTTTAGTTAACATACCTTATAATTGGGGCCATGCGGTTCTTGGGTTCCGATTTTTCGGGTTTGGAGAATGAGGGTTTCTGCTTAACCTTTTCCTTCAATGCTTCAACGAAATTGTGTAGTTGAATTGCATTCCAAGCGATCTGCTTTGTGCGAGCCATGATTGTAGAAGAAGTTAATCGTCGATTAAAGTTTTATCGTCGCGATGAATCGGATGAAGAAATCGTGTTCTTCCGCCATCGTTAATGGTGGTGGTAGTGGAGAAGATGAAGAGGAGGAGAAGAAGAAGATGAAGTGAAACTGATTTTCAATTTAGATTTGGTTTTAGGGGTATAAATTAGGGGCCTTGATTAGGGTAGTTAATTAGTATATAACTAATTTTTAAGAGGAAGGGTAAAACAGTATATTCAAAATCGGATGAATATGCCCCGGAAAATTTTTGGGGTGGAAATATCATGTCATGGCCCCTATTTAATGTAGGCGGCCCCCAATCAAATCAGGCTCTTATGGGTTACTGTAATTTGTGAAAAGCAACTTTGGTGCGACAAAGAGTTGAATCCAATATATATTGAACATCAGTATCAAATACAATGAATGCATTAGTTGGACCAAATGCATCCGTAGGACATGCATGGAATATTTGAACAACCTAACATCAAATACAATAGCAAGAACAAAATAAATCCCATGCCGTTACGGCACGGGTCATATCCTAGTATATATATATTATTTAAAAAATCCGGGAGAGTGGGACCTTGGGGTCTTGGGAGGTCTAGTGATTCAGAAACTGATTTTTTGCAGATTTAACTCTTGATTTCCAAAAACGATTTTCTACTTCATATTCTATAATTAACTCTATTAATTTTTGGTAATTATATTGTTACCGTTTTATGACTGTTATGGAGGATTTTCAGTGGGCACTAATTACAAAATTTATTTTCATTAAAAACCGTATTGATTTCTTTTGAGATATAAAAGAATAGTTTCTGGAGAAGATGAAACACAATTGTTTTTTCATCTATTTTGAGTTCTGAGCAAGTGAAGAAAGAGTAGTTGTTGGTTCGATTTCTCATAGTGTAGAGAAATCGAACAAGAATTGATTGCTATCACACAATCAAGAGGCAGAGTCGCGAAACACCTTAACGATAGCGACCTAGTCCGCGACTCAGCTGTTTGAGATTTATTTTTGTGTGAATCCTTTGTTTTGTTTCCAACAATTTTAAGGTGGTTCGTTTCTACTATGGAGAATGAAATAAAGCAAGTCGATGATACCAACAAGCCATTCAAGTTTGAAGGGATTCATTTCAGAAGATGGAAGCAAAAGATGTTCGTTTATCTCAAACTCATGAAGCTGCATATGATTGTGTCGACTGTTCATCCTGAAACCCTAGAGCATGTTGCTGATAAAACAAGTACCCCTGCTACTTCTGCTAATCCACCTCCTACCGGCGGTTCCAAATAAGTTTCTCAAACTCCCGAGGAGAAACAAAAAGCCATTGACAAATGGATCGATGATGACTTTGATGGAAAAAACTATATTCTCAATGCTTTGTATGACGATTTATATGAATATTCCTCCACATTTTATACTGCTAAAGATGTGTGGGATTCTTTACAGAAAAATATGACACCGAAGAAGCCGAATCGAAAAAATATGTTGTAAGACACTACATGAAATATCAAATGGTGGATGATAGATCAGTTTTTGCACATGTTCATGAACTTCAGAAAATTGCTCATGAAATTCTGACCGAAGGTATGAAAATTGATGAACAATTTCAAGTTGCTATAATGATTGACAAGTTACCACCTAACTGGAAAGATTTTCGTAATTCTTTGCGTCACAAGTCTAAAGAATTGTCTCTTGAAAGTTTGAATGTTAAGCTCAGGGTTAAGGAAGAAGCTCGGAAAAAAGACAAGAAGGAAGAGATTCTCATTGTTTCTAATAATAAGACTCATCCTAATTTGAAACTTAAGAAGAAGGATATGAAACCTAACCCGAACCAGAAGAATGGAGGAAGGCCTAATCAAAACAAGAACCAACACCCATCAAGAAATTAACAGAATTCCAATTCTGAGTTTCTTTGTTATACCTATAATAAACCGAACCACATGGCTAGGAATTGCAGGTTTAACAAGGAAAGAATAACGCACAATCTAATGTTGTAGATGGTGTTATAATAGCCCTGGTCTCAGATCCTGAGTTCTACATGGTTGGTGGTTTTGATTGGTGGTGGATAAACAGTGGTACTTCATAAGTGTTATCCACTACATGATTGTCTATGGACTGAGTCGAGATAATACAACAAATCGGTTCACACTATTGTGTGATCATCTATGGATACGAGATCGAGACAATACAACAACTCAATAAGATTCACGTATACAAAGGTTCAGACTTAATTAAACTCAATAGGATTGTAAAAAACCAAGTCAGAAATATCTCAATAGGATTGTAAAAACCAACTCAATTGTTAAGATTAAGCCAATTAATACCTTTAATCACAAGAAAATGTATTGATGTCGATCTTCCTCAAATATTCTATCAAAATACCCAAAAGGATAAATCAATTATAGTCGGATCCTATTTTTCCCAAACAAGTATTGTGCACACCAAAGATTGTAAAAACCAAGTTAGAAATCTTCAATATCTTCTTTATCTTCGAATCTTCTTAAATCTTCAATAAACACCTGCACACAACTACTTGAATCTCTTGTGATCAATCACACACAAAACAGAGTCTATTAACAATGGATTATCACAAGATCTTATTTAGATCTAAAAACAGTCTAAAGATCCATGTCAAAACCTTGAACTAGTTTGAGTGACTCTTATATCAGAAGAGAAGATTCTCAAGCATAAACAAACTAGGTGCAATCAAAGTTCAACCACCGTTATGAAAACTAAAGATAAAACGCAATATCTAGTTTCCCACCAACGGGTCACGCTAGAGCTTCTCAATCCCAAAGAAGACTTTAAATTGAGCGGCCGTAAGAAATTTCACCTAATTATATTACTCTCTTCTCTGATAGGCAGCTTCACCAGTAACAAAGACAAAAGAGGAAGTTTATGTTATGCAGGATTAGTTTGCTAGAAATTCAAACTCAAAGTATTTATAGACAAGGAAGTTTGGACACCAAGGAAATTCCAAAACCGAAAATATTCTCAAGATATTTTTCATTACTTACTCCACCAAATTCGGTTTTCATAATTCCTGTGAATGCACTATCCAAAAATAATGATCGAAATATCCTTGGAAAATCTTTAATTAGCAAATGCACATTTCTAATTCTTATTTTCCATATATAATTAAAAACCCTTAATTAAAAAGATTATTAACTTATTTAAATTCTATCTTGGGATTTACTTCCTTCTTAGCCTTTAAGGAATATCTTTTAACAATAAAGAATAAGCATTAATGCACCGTGTTCAAAGAATGACGACATCTTACTCTTGCAAGTCTTTTCCATGCTTGCTCACTTGAAACCGATTTACCACACTTCCAAACAAGTTTAGAATTGGTTCATCTGACTTTCAAGAACTATGTTATTGATAAAGTACCACTCAATCACAACTCATGGGTTTACGGTTCTACCAAAACAAGTTTCGGTTCTACCTTCATGTGAGTATTGTGCATAGTTAGACTAGCTTACCAAAGATACAGCTGACTAGGTACTAGGATCGATTCCCCACATATATTTGGTATCTAACTTGTATGCACTGCACATGTTCATAGGATCGGTTCCCCCTTCCCAAAAACTTGTTGCACATGTTCATAGGATCGGTTATCCTTTTTCCATAAACCTTTCTGCACCTCATACAAGGATCGGTTCCCCTTGTGATGCACTGCACCTCTTACTAGGATCGGTTCCCCTTCTCCCAGTAATAAGTTCAGGTATTCACAACCCGGTCATACCCCAGGTGATTACTTAAGATCGGTTTCACTAATAAAAGTCATACCAATACATAAGTCAGGCCTCATGTGGATAGTTTTACCAAGAACACAAACAAGTCATGAGCAGTTATACTAATCACACATATTGGTCGTTCATAAGATATGCAATGAAAAACAGCCCCAATAACGCCTGGCGATTTCCTTTTCGGTTCACAACACATATCATGAACTTACTTCCTTAGAACACATGTAAACATTGTTCCCTAGGATTAAATCCTCACCTCATACCCATACATAATCACAATAGCATTCATACAATTATGTCGATGTCTTATATACAAAGTTTAATGGTTAAGCAAGAAACTTCATATTGTATTCCTTAATACTATGTCTATCTAGAGTGTTTATGATTCGCAGTTTTATGCTTTAAATGTGCACTACTTGAAAGATACGTTAGGGAATAAAACAGTTCAAGTCAAATATCACCAACCTCAAGTGGAAGTATGATGTTGTCGTTGTAGCTCCGTACTTCTTCACTTCTTCAAGTTTTCACAATACTTGTAATGTCTCACCCTAATACTTTCAAGCTAACCTATACGAAGTTGACTCTAGTACATTTACATCAAATGACTTCTTAAATGAGTTTGGTTCACTAAAATATGACAACCAAACTTGACATACCAACACTTGGTGGTTTCAACCGAGCAATGCTCTAACAGTATGAAATATCTCTAAAATTATGGGACTTCTTCCCGTGAGAAGTTAAGTCATTTGTAATGGATTCCCAACCTAGAAATAGGTTCAAAGGACTAGACGAAGTTATAAATGATATGATAGAGTCATGCATTCCCATAGCATGATATCTTGAAGTGGGAAACAGGTTGAGTGTTGAACTCTTAATGATGTCTATAGCTCTTAAGTTAGAGTGGGATACACAGATGTATTCTTGATAGACTCACTTATACGAATGTGAAGGTGTGGCCGCCTTCTATGAGAAATTGGTCATTTCTCTAGATCATTTGTTAAAAAAGGATAAGCACATGGCCTTAATGTGCGAACTTAAGAAATTTACTCTAGAAATAGTTGTGTGTGTTAAATAATCTAGTATTAGTTAGAGTTCAAGACACGAATCACTCTAGTCACCTGGTACTTAGAAAGTTTAACACTATGTAGAGGTTCAAGTCAAAAGGCACCTTTGCTTATGCATAGCCATATAACACTTGATCAATGTTTTTAAAATATAAGTGTGGGATTATTGGGAGATATATATATTTAAAAACATGGTTTTGTAATATTATTTCAAACTTAGAGAGATAGTGTGGTGGTATTATTTTGGGCTCCCACACTATAGACTTGGGTTCAAGTCTCACCCTATGCATTTGAATAGGTATATTATATATATATATATATATATATATATATATATTATTTAAAAATCCGGGAGAGCGGGCCTTGGGGTCTTGGGAGGTCTGGTGATTCAGAAACTGATTTTTTCATATTTAACTCTTGATTTCCAAAAACGTTTTTTCTACTTAATATTCTCTAATTAACTATATTAATTTTTGGTAATTATATTGTTACCGTTTTATGACTGTTATGGAGGATTTTCAGTGGGCACTAATTACAAATTTTATTTTCATTAAAAACTGTATTGAGTTCTTTTGAGATATAAAAGAACAGTTTCTGGAGAAGATGAAACACAATTGTTTTTTCATCTATTTTGAGTTCTGAGCAAGTGAAGAAAGAGTAGTTGTTGGTTCGATTTCTCATAGTGCAGATAAATCGAACAAAAGAGTATCAGCTGTTTTATCCCATAGGGTTTTCGACAAGAATTGACTGCTAGCACAAAATCAAGACGAAGAGTCGCGAAATACCTTAAAGATAGTGACCTAGTCCGCGACTCAGCTGTTTGAGATTTATTTTTGCGTGAATCCTTTGTTTTGTTTCCAACACATGCATGATGCATCTAACCTCCAAATTTCTCTTTAATGAGCATGCCTACCTAGGGCTTTATTTTATAGTAGGTCTGATCTTCCTTTCCGTACTGCGGACAAATCTTAAATATGTTATGCATGTCATAGATTTCTCAAACTTGTTTTTCCACTAGTGGTACCAAATCAAATGGGATAATCTTAATTTGATTAACACAAATTTATATTGTGTGGTCCAAATCGGCCGACGATCTCATTTTCAGAGATTAGCCAATCAACTATTTTTTTTTGATAAACTCTATTAATAAATCTAGATAACCATTTCTCCAGATGATACTGTTTTAGTTAACCCCTCACCGGATACCGTTCAATATTTATTTTAATACATTAATTAATCGTTCAATTTAATATCATCTTTTTTTTTCTTTTTTTTTTTTAGAAAAACTTAGGCAAAGCCTAAGGAATGCCATTGATGTAAATACTGGTGATGTCTTGGTTTAGGTAACCATCAGACCCACTTCTCAAGTTCTTACAATTAACAACCAAATTTAAAGGTTGAAGGTTTTGGTTTCTGTCTAAAATCTTTAGACCTATTAAAACAAACGTTACAGGCTTGATGTGGATGGTAGTTTCTTTATTCAAGCTTTGTTTCTCCCTATGGTAATCCCTACTGAATCTCCCTTTGATTACTTGGAGATATAGGTTGTTGAAATGCTCCAGAATGTCAGTAGTTTCAGCTTGTATGACAATGTTTGTGTGCTGATTTTCCTCTGCCCATCGAAAATCTAGGTCCACTCCTCCTGTGGATCCTTGAGTTTCTCCTTTAGTTGAGTGTCCTCTACAATCAACCAAGTTTCCAGAAAAATCAGAGATAATTAGAGCAGAGCAGTAATGGTTAGTGTTGGGGTCCTTGATAGTACAAATTTTTATTACAAAACCATAATCTTGTTGATGCTGTTAGACCCCAACATAAATATCTGTAGGTGGTAGCTGATACTCAATATCATTGAATTGATCCGGAGAATTTAGGGGATGGTGTGGTAGATTTTGGACTCTTTTGTAATCACAGAGATGATGATGGATGTTAATAGTAGTAGCCTTAGCATTAGGAACAATGTTTTGGAATACTAGATCGCATCTAGCCTTCCAAATATACCAGCAAGTGGTAGCAAAGATGCAAGTATTGCCAGTGTTGCTATCATTTTGGAACCAATCATTGAACCATCTTATGAAAGAGGTTTGATGATCAAAGAGACCATGGTTTGCCCCCAGCATTTGCTCCCAGACAACAGTTGCAGTAGGGAAATTGATAAACAAATGAGTCATTGTTTCCTCCCCACAGTTGCAGAATTTGCATATGGGGTCAATGTAATGGAGAATACTAGCAGTTTTATCATTTGTTGGTAGAATTTCATGATCACATTTCTAGAGAAAGATCTGGATAACTGGAGTAACCTCCAACTTCCAAATGGCACCCCAATCCCTGGTTCCTTGATCATTTTTGTAAAGATTCTCAATTTTTGCAGTATAGAGAGCCTTAACCGAGAATTTGCCAGTTTTGTTAATGTTCCATTGAATACTACATTCTTCTTTGGTGTAGATGGTTAAAGCAGTAATTGTTTGAGAAGTGTCTGGGTTAAAGAGTTGTTGGATTAGTTGTATGTTCCAATCCTTCTGATCTGTCATTAGATGAGCCACAATCTGAATGTCATTTGGGAAGTTGGCTAGTTTAGTGAGTTTCTCAGTGAAGTTGGGTATCCATAGGTCCTCCCAGATGCTGATTTTATTTCCATTACCTATTCTAAAACCACAATGCAACTGTATGTTCTTAATACCTTCCAAAAATCCTTTCCATATCCAGGAATCCCCATCTTTATCTTTGGTGTTCATGTTTAAAACGTTTCTTCCCAGAAGATATTTGGCATCCATCAACTGGTACCAGAGAGATTCCTTGACTTGTTCCAGTCTCTAACCTATCTTTGTTATCATGGAACTATTGAATAATTCCATATTCATGATTCCTAAACCACCAAGATCTTTTGGCTTGCATAGGGCTGTCCAAGCTTTTGGGTAGTAGCCAGTTGGATTCTCCTGATTTTTTCCCCAAAATAAATCTCTTTGAAGCTTGTTCATGTCTTGACAGGTTTTATTAGGTATTCTGAAGAAATTCATTTGATAAATACTGGCTGTAGAAGTGACATATTTGATTTAACTTCTCTTCCAGCTGGGTTTAAAAGGGAGTTCTTCTAGATGGACATATTTATCTTCATCTTGTCCACCCCTGGTCTGAAACATTATATTTTTCTTCTGTGAGTAAACAAAGGTGAGCCAAGATATTTGTCATTTGCATGAAGAAATTGAACTTCTAAAAGATTGCAGGTAATAGGTATTATGGCTGGTTTAGTGTCTTTGCTGAAAAAGACACCCGATTTGCTGAAATTGATGACTTGACCATAAGTAGCTCCAAAAATATTGAGGATATCCTTTAGATTATGAGATTTAATAGTATTGGCCTTGAAGAAAAACCATGTAATCATCATCAAAGAGAAGATGTGTTATTGAAGGAGCATTCTTACATATTTTGGTGCCTGAGATGATTCCCAATTCTTCAGCATGGGTTAGAGTCTTGGACAGAGCTTCCATACAGAATAAAAAAAGATAAGGTGATATGATATCCCCCTGTCTAAGGCCTCTAGAAGGGTTGAAGAAGTTGTCAGGAGAGACATTGATCAGCACATCATAAGAAGTGGTGGTTATACATTGCATAATCTTGTTGCACCATTCATAGTTGAAGACAATTTTTGCCATGATATTCTGAAGAAAAGTCCAGTCCACCCTATCAAAAGCCTTGGCCATGTCTATCTTAATTCCCATACTACCTTTATTTATATTGATTCCTCTTCTATTTCTCATGTAGTGTATAATTTCACGAGCAATAGCTATATTATCTGCTATTTGTCTACCAGGGATAAAAGCATATTGATAGGGAGATATGATTTTGTTTAGGAATGGTTTCATTCTCTGAGCTAGAAGCTTTGATATGATTTTATAGGTTGTGTTGTACAAACTAATGGGCCTGAGATGGCTGGGGTTTGAGGGATTATCAGTTTTGGGTACCAGGGTTATGAATATGGAGTTCATTTCTTTTAGCAGATGTCCAGACTTGAAAAAGTGTTTGACCATTTTAACCAAATCCTCTCTAATAATATCCTAGTTTTCTTGAAAGAAATTTGGAGGGAAGCCATCTGGACCTGGAGCTTTATCTTTGGCCATACTAAAAAGGATGGCCTTTACTTCATGATCTTTAGGAATTTTGTTTAGCATATTGTTGTCAGTTTCAGTTATGGTAGTTGGGATGAGGTTTATGATTTTAGGGTTCATCATGAGGGATTCAGAGGTTGCCATTTTGGAAAAATGGTTGGTGAATCACTGTTTTATTTCTTGATAGTCTTCAGTCCATTTCCCCTCAGAATATTGGACAACATCAATCATGTTCCTTATTATTCTGCTCTTAGAGGCTCTATGGAAATAACTTGTGTTCTTGTCTCCCTATTTGATGAATTGATCTATGCTTTTGGTTTTCCAGAATTGTTCTTCAATGTCTTGCCAATCTTTTAGCACTTGCATTGCAGATTTTATTGTTGTACTTCTGTCTTGCTTGAAGTAGTTTCTGTGTAGCCAGTTTAGATGTTGCTTGCTTTCCTTAATGTTTGTCTTTATATTTCCATACACCTCTTTGTTCCAAGTTTTGAGCTTTTGTTTGATATCCTTGAGTTTTATAGCTATTAAGTAAGCACAAGAGCCAGACAAATTCTTTAGCCAACACTCAAGAATAATGTCCTTACAATCCTTGTGATCCAGCCATGGACCAAAGAATTTCAAAAGGATTTTTCCAGTATTCCAATGTGGATTAGTGTTGAGGAGAATAAGATGATAATCAGATCCAATGGATAATAGATTAGTGACAGTAGTGTTTGGATAGATGGTAAGCCAAGATTCAGTATCTAGACCTCTATCTAACCTCTGTTCAGTGAGATCAGGGCCACTTCTCTTATTAGACCAAGTGAAGGGACACCCAGTACTACCCAGATCAATAAGATTTAAGTCAACAATCTTGTTGCTAAAGATATTTGCTTCCACACTATCCAATGGTTGAGTACTACTGTATTTTTCATTATCATTCAGGATGATGTTGAGATATCTAATAATCAACCATGGGATAGAGTGTTTAGCAGCAGTGTTTTCCAAAACTTTCCAAGAGTTAAGTTTACAATTGGTACTATTGGGATTTCCATAGTAACCAGTAAACAACCAAGATGGGACATTAGTAGGCTAAATTGTGGCATTGATATGGTTAATGGAAGAGTCCAGGATAGTAACATCTAAATTGTTTTTCCATATCAATACTAGACCACCAGCATTACCACTAGCCCCTCAAGGATTGACATGCCAATAGTTCTGAATGTTAAGATGTTTCACATAGTTTAAAAGTTTTCCATGTTTTTGCTTTGTTTCAGAGATAAAGCATATGTCTGGATTGAATTTGTTTAGCATGTTAGTGAGGTAATTCCTGGTATTTCTTTGCCTTATCCCTTGACAATTCCAAGCAATTGTAATAAAGAATTTCCAGAAATAGGATACAGGGGGGTACTTTTAAGTTGGTTTCCTAGTTATGGGATCATAGTAACTAATATAGCAGCAGAAGTAAAAGACATAGCAATAATGCATAGAAATAACATTGATGAGGTTAAGAAAGATGCATAGTTTTACCTCAGTATTTAGTGTTGATGAGCCAGATTCACCATTAGTCATATGGGGATTGCTTGAGTCTATAGGTTCAGCATAAATGTGAGAGGATTCCTTGAGTTTTTTGTAGTTACAGAATAATCTACAACTACACCCTCAATAGAATTAGTAAAAACTCAAGAAGTTCTTGATGGTGAATGATAACTTTCTTATTAATTCTCTTAGTTGATTACATAGAATTATCAAAATGGAACTAGAATAGTTACAACTTTTTCTATTCTCTTTCCTAAGATAATTTCTTACACTCATTAAAGGAACCTCCCGAATTTTACATTTGAACTCCTATTTATAGTAAAACTTATGCAGCTGTATATGAATTGCGAAGTATCGCAATTCATCCTCGCAAAATTATTTCATCCTCGTAAAACTTCATATTTCTCCGCGCTACTTCTATCATCGTATCATTTTATAACTCTTTTCTCCTTTATTTATTACGATACTTGTGAACTATTATCTTGCGATATTCAGTACCTACATCTTGCCTCTTCTCATGTCAATTCTACGAAGAAGAAATGATCGTGAGAACATAACCGTTACTTAGTCTTTTAGAATTTGGACATGTCTTTTGTAACCGTCCTTTTCTAGTTATTCCCTTATATAACTCCTTTATATTCTCTTCCTTTTCTTCTTCTTACTTCTGCAATTTTATCTTCTGTTCATACTCTCCATTACTGTTTTCTCTGCAATTTTTCTTCTATTATATCTTCATGAGTTCTCCAAGGTAATTTCCTTCTATCTCCGCGCATTTCATTTGTTCTCCTCTTTAATTTCTGTATAATTTGTTATCTGATTTTGGTTTATTTCAGCAAAATAACTCCTTAGATGAAACCTCAACTAAAAAATTCAAGCCCTAATCCACGAAGAAGAAAATCTGAGAATCAAAAGGTAGTTAAAATACTTTGCCTTCTTTCCTGAACAATATATTGTTGCCTCAGTTTTTAATCTACATTTTGATTCGCAGGTTGGCGAAAAACCAAACCCTGGTAAGAGATCTCGAGTAACTAAACCCACACCATTAATTCCGATTGATGATTTCCTTCCTGAAGTTGATAAGGAATTTTCCTCTCCTCCTCGTGAAAATGCTTCTTCACACACTCCTGCCTCTACTCCATTACCTACCTTTCAATCTCCCATAAGTGTCAATTTATCAAAACTTCTTCAAGATCAACCCTCGCAAAATATTTCTTCAACTTCTTCTCTTGAAAAACAACCCTCGCAAAATATTTCTTCAACTTCTTCTCTTGAAAAACCTATCTTGTCCCCAAATCCTTTGAGTGCTATTTCTCCAAACAATTTGCAGCTTGCTCTTATTCCTTCAAATTCTTCTCCTCTTCCTCAGGAAATTCGAGATGGAATTTATTCAACTTTCCGAATGTTATATGAGGTTTTGACCAATACTGCGAAGTCTACTAATGTTCGTTCGCAATATGAATTTTGCGAAGTGCTAAATAATTTCGTCAATCCAGACATTTCTTCTTCACGTCAATCCTTGGAAAAAGAAATTGAATTGCTTCGCCAATCTTTGAAATCTTCTCAAGCAGAATGCGAGGATCTCCGTAAAGAAAATTATCATCTTCAAAATGATTCTCTCGACTGTGCGATTCTTCTAAAAGAAATGATGAATTGAAAGGTATGATTACTATCTTCATATTTTCCCTTTTATTTACTTATATTCTTCATATGCTTGAAACATCCATTAAAACCCATTCCCCTTTATAGAATCCATCCAGAAATGTAGAAGATTGGTACTTCACCATGAATCAGATGCAACAGAATATCGAACCAAGCATGAAAGCCTCTCAAACCAATTCTCCCATTTATCTAATCTTTACTCGTGTGCTCTTGACAACTCTGACGCTCTTTTTCAAGAGAATACTCAACTAATATATGATCGAAATTTTTTGAATGATGACATATCTCAACTTTTTTCTTCCTTAACTAAAGCTAATTTTAGAATAGAAACCTTATTAGAAGAGAACAAAACCTTATCAGAAGAGAAATGTTCGTTTTTGAATACAATGATTGTTTCTTAGCAAGAATTAAAAACTCTTTAGAATAAATGTTGCGATCAAGAAAATCTTGTTTCTCTGTTGAAAGGTGAACTTGAGGAATTAAAGAAGTCTTCAGATGCTGAAAGAAATTCTTTTGTTATTGAGAAGAATTCCCTTATTAATAAGAATATAGTCTTGAGTACTAAGAAGAATCAACTTGAAGAAGATTATTCGTCATTAAAAAGTCTTAATGCCAAACTTGCGAAGGATAAAAAATTTCTTCTTTCTAAAGATCAAAACCTTCAATCTCGACTTAAAGGATTAGTTGGTGATGGTTTTGATAATGCGATGAATCAGATGAAGAACTGTTGTCTATCTTTAGCTCAATCTCTTACTTCGCAAAGAGAAGGTAGTCATTAAAATTTGACTGCCTCTGGTATATCTTTAAATTTCGTTATACTCGCAAATTTTATCCTTTGAATTTTGTTTTATTTGCAGAATATGAGAACAACCTTCATAATGCGAAAGCTGGATTAGAAGCCTCCTGTTCCGAGCTTCGTAAGAAAAATGCTTTGCTTTCTACCCGCTTAATCAACTCTCGTGACCGTGCTACTCGGAGATTCAACTATCTTGCTTATTCCAAAGATATCGAAGATACCAACCATCAAAAATCTATACTTCGTGAAAGTCATCTGAAAGCTCAAGTCTTTACGAATAACATTCTCTTATCAAGAGCCTTGCCTCCTGTGAAAATTACTCCTCTGAAAATATCTGACGATGAAGTTGCTCGTGAGCCTGATAGTGATTTTGATTATGAGAGTGATGATGAAGAACTTGATGACGAGAAAGAATCTATTCCTCAAGGAGATGTTCCTGTTGCATATTCTTCAAAGGATGATATCTCGCATGTAAGTACTGAATATCGCAAGATAATAGTTCACGAGTATCGTAATAAATAAAGGAGAAAAGAGATATAAAATGATACGATGATAGAAGTAGCGCGGGGAAATATGAAGTTTTGCGAGGATGAAGTAATTTTGCGAGTATGAATTGCGATACTTCGCAATTCATATACAACTGTATAAGTTTTACTATAAATAAGAGTTCAAATGTAAAATTCGAGAGGTTCTTTTAGTGAGTGTTAGAAAATATCTTAGGAAAGAGAATAGAGAAAGTTGTAACTATTCTAGTTCCATTTAGAGACTTCTTTGTAATCAATTGAGAACATTAATAAGAAAATTGTTATTCATCATCAAGAACTTCTTGAGTTTTTACTAATTCTATTGAGGGTGTAGTTGTAGGTTATTCTGCAACTACATAATTGGCGCTAGAAACAGGGATTTGAAAGAATTCTGTACCAGAAAAAATGACAAGAAGAAGAAACACATCAGAACCATTAACTGAAATAAGAAGAAGTGTAAGATTAGCAGGAGGAGAAGCAAATATAACAGGAGAACCTAGTAGGAGAAGGAGTAATCGAAGAAATCAAGCTCAACAAGTAGGAGATCATGATCAAGTGAGTATACACACTTGGAGAACTAATACACCAGAAGAATAATATAGAGAACCACAAATCAGAGTAAATGGGAGGTTGATGGGAGGAACAATTCTTGAAAAAGAAAGGGAGATGTTAGAAACATTGAGACAAGGAATCCAAAAAGAATGAATGATCGAAGCTGAAGAACGTGCCAAATTAACAAGACAAAATCAAATGGAAAATGAGATGTTACAAAGGAGGAAATCTCAAAGTGTTGCAAGATCAAATGTTAGAATAGAAAGAGAAGGACAAAATTCACCGATAATCAATAATGAAAATAATATGCAAGAACAAGAGCAGAATCAAAGTGAAAGAAATCAAGAGAATCGTTTCATTTTAATACCAAACCATGAACAAAGCATGGAGAATTTACGAACAAGACCAAATCCTAGAGAAAACAATCAGAATCGAGAGGAAGAACAACAACTTATGGAAGAAACTGAGAGACAACAAGCAATACATCAAAACAATCACAAGAATGGAGTAAGAAGACATGAAGAAGTTCGTAACAAACAAAATGTTGAGTATGAAAGAATTAAGAGAAGAATTGTAAATCAACAAACAGAAGTGGAAAGGAATGAACCAAATTCTCGAATCAGAGTACAAGTAAATCAAGAAGAAATAAGTCACAGAAGAAGGAGAAATGAAGAAGAAGAAATTCCCGATATTCGCATGAGAAGAATGAGAAGAATAGAAAGGGAAGAACAAGAATTCCAAGATGCTATGCAACTGAACAATTATGATAATTTAGAAAGAAGATATTTGCAAAATTATGCAAATGAAAACATTAATGAAGAATATGATAGAATGCGAAGGATCGCAAGGGAGGAAGCGCAAGAACATAGAAGAAGAGAAGCTGCATTAAAAAGACCAATGGATGAGAATTCTGAGGCAAATGCACGAATCTTTCGAGAATTAGCAGAAATGAGAGGGATGATAAACAATAGAAGAGGAGGAGATAGAAGGCAATTAGATGAAGCAATAGAAGAAGCTGCGAGGACTCCATTTGCTAGAGAAGTACAATTGGGAGGAATTCCACCAAAATGCAATTTTCCCACACTTACCAGTATCTTTGATGGGACTTCATGTGCTATTCAGCACATTAAAGCATACATAAGATGCATGTTACAATGGGAGAATAATGATGCTGTGTTATGCAAGTACTTCGCATCAAGTTTAACAGGGGAAGCTTTAAAGTGGTTCGAAGGACTCCCTAAGAACACTATTACATCATTTAATCATTTGCAAGCAACTTTCCTCGGAGCATATATCACAAATCACTCTTCACGTCTTGGTATTGAAGATGTATTTGGTTTAAAACAAAGAGTGGGTGAAAGTTTGAAGCATTTGGTAAGACGATGGAAGACTATGTGCAGTGATATGGCAGGGCGTGTGGATGAGAGATACTTGATTCTGTCCTTCATAAATGCGATGTTCGCAACTGAACAATTGTATGTTCAAATCTTGAAGAAAGAATTCCATAATGATGATGACAGAGTTACGAGAATTGCAAGAAGAATACATTACATTAGAGGAAAAGCAAAACAGTATGGAGTCATATACATTAGCAAACACTAGCAATCAAGAGGGAGGAGCAAATTTACTTCCCAAAATAATCAATGTAGTAGCAGGTACTTCGCAAACATCCTCACAAACTTCTTCGCAAATTTCAGAAGAGAAGAAAATCAATGATAGTCAGCCAAGGATGGTAGCAATGGGCAGTAGAGATCAAGAAGAGTATGATAGAGAGAAGAATTTCTATAATCGAATAGGAAATAACCAAATTCCAAGACTAGATCAACAACAAGAAAATTATGGGGGACAAAGGAAAAATTATTTTGGACAAGAGAACCAGAGACAAAATTATAACAACGGTCAAGGAGGTCAAAGAATGGTAAGGGAAGAGATAAAGTTGCCACCTTTGAATACAAGTGTAGAAAAGATATGGCAAGCAATTATCCTGGTAGAGAATATACCAACTCCATGGAACATGGGAAAGGAACCACCAATGGGTCCAAGAAGTCATGAATTTTGTTCATATCATCATTTCCATGGACATTCTACAAATAATTTCCATAATATAAAGAGGATAATCTTGCGAATGATTGATCAAGGAAAACTAAATCAATTTTTACTTAAGCAGACACAGTCGCAACAATTACCACAGGCTCCAGCCATAACTCGCAGGGAGAACACAACAAAAGAAAAGGGAGAAGAGATCCTACATATAGAAGTGGGGTCAAAAGCAAGGAATGTTTTCTGTAATTCCATTGTTCATTCATATAAAACCATAGAGTATTTTCATGATAATGTTTTAAGCAGGGTATATGCAAGGGATGGTGAAGGAAAGGAAGTAATGAACATCGCAAAAATTTCACGACTTGAAGAATGGCAGAAACGTGAAATTTATTTTGAAGCCACTGAAATTCCAGAAGGTTGTGAAGCACATGATAATCCATTGGTAGTAAGATTAGCAATCTACATGAATATGGAGGAAAACGAAGATGATATGGAGAAAGAATCAATTGGTTTTAATAGGATTTTGATTGATACGGGAAGTTCTGTCAATATCCTCTTCTATTCTGCTTACAAAACTATGGGGGGAAAAGATGCAGATTTAATACCTTCTACTTATAGAATTTATGGTTTTAATGGAACTGCCAACAAGCCCAAAGGAGAAGTGAGCATGCGAATTCCATTGAGTGGAATGCGAACTGAAATTCTGTTTTGTGTTGTTGATGTTGAATCACCATATAATGCTTTGATAGGAAGACCATGGCTTCATGGAATTCTAGGCGTAGCTTCCACTCTACATCAGTGCATAAAATTTCCTCATATGAAGGGTATTGGAATTATCAAGGGTGATTGGGCTGAGGGAAAGAAATGTTACGATACAGAAGTATAAGTTTGCGAAGGAAAAACTGCTGAGAAGAAAAATTGGAGAAAAAGAGCAAAGGCTATGAAAAGAAGTGAAAATTTAATGGCAGAGGATTAAGGAAAAAGAGGATAAAGTTACGATGATAATCATACAAGAAATTTACGATGATAATAAGGGATTTTGATTTGCGAAGAAAGAAGAAGGAAAATAATAAAACAAGAAGGTAATCAGTATGTTTACTCGTGGAAATAAGGTATGTGGTAAAACAAAAATTTTATTTCGTGATAAATTTTACGAATATTGTTTGCTCGCAGAAATTGGGAAAAAGTTACGAATTTTCAGAATTTATATTCCGATTAAAATTTCATTAATTTGAGAATAAAAGACCGCAATCTGTGATCAGCCTCCAAAAAAGAAAGAGAGCCGCAGAAAATTTTATACAGGCAAACCTTTGTGGCGTACACCCTAGTTCGTGAAGCTATAATTCGTAAGAGGCAAAGTCCTAAAGTACGTCATTTAAGGGGGTACCTATAACGTGGCTAAGGGTAACCAGAACACCACCAAGGGCCCTTAGTACATGGTAAAAATTTTGGGGTACAACCCAATAATGGGGTACCTATCCGGGTTAGACACCTTGGATTCTCACCTAATCTAACGACATTACGCAATATAAAATGCGGTGTAAGAGGATTTAGGTTGGGCGACTAAGGCATACTGTCTTTCCCAAGAAGTGCAGAAAACGATCAAGGCGCCGAGGTACACGGTTGAGTCAAGAGTGCCGGGTGAGGTTGAACCACATCTTCCATTTTTGACAAGTCTTGGAAAATGATGCACTTGGCCCAAAGATACCCCATAGGGTGCAACCTCGTAACTATAATCCCTATAGGCAAAAAGGATAAGAGGTTGCGATCAAAAGCTGGTTGTTGGCAGAACCGGATGGGAAGAGCTAACCTTGTATGGTCGATGTACACTTCCTTGAAGGGGCAATCAGGGGGAAGATAAAGGGCAGCACCCTCCATTAGGGAGCTGATAAGTGCTATAAGACGCAAATGTCACGAGGCTTCTTGTTTGCGAAAACATAAAGGCTTGTCATATTTGTGCAACAAATGAAGTTCTGCGAGCCTTCTAAAAAAAAAAAAAAGAAAGAAAGAAAGAAAGAAAAGAATAAAGAACTCGCAGAACATAATGAAGAAGTTAAGATGAGATCAATGGGTCACTACATGAAAGTGTAGAGACGTCCTGCGATTTCATCGCAAGACGGCAATGTCATGGGGCTTTATGTTCGCAAGAATATTTAGGCCTGTCATATTGTCGCAACAATTCCTGAAGAGGCTAAAATACTATACAAAGAAGTTAAGATGAGATCAATGGGTTTTTGCATGAAAGTGTAAGAACGTCCTGCGATTTCATCGCAAGACGATAATGTCACGAGGTTGTATGTTCGCAAGAATATTCAGACTTGTCATATTATCGCAAATACAAAAATTTACTACAAAAGAGGTGGCAAAATAAGACCTTTACTTAGGAAGGCATGATAAGACCACAGAAATTAATGAAATTTATTGCATCAACATCATTGAAGAAATTATACAAGAATATACATTATGAAGATCTGAAAAGAAGACAACTTTGTCAATATCATTGAAGAAATTTTACAAGAATATACATCAAGAAATTTTGAAGAGAAGATAGCTCTGTCAATATCATTGAAGAATTTTTACAAGAAGTCCTATCAAAAAAGACAACATCATTGAAGAATTTTAATGAAGACTTAACAAAAGATGCGATTTTGATAACAATCAAATACAGATAAGTTCATATTCGTAAAAGTTTACGAGAATTACATACTTCTTATACTTCTCCATATATTGAATATTTCTCAAAAAGTTGAATACTTCTTATAATTCTTCAAGAATATCTCATATTTATTATACTTCTTCAACGGATATTTAATTTTGCGAAGGTTAAGTACTTATTATACTTCTTCATACAATGAGTAATAATTTTTATACTTCTTCATATATTGGGAAATTCTTTATAAATTGAATGCTTCTAATACTTCTTATACTTCTTAAGGGTATTTCATATTTTGTATACTTCATATTTTTCTATACTTCAAGGGGAGATTTATTATTTACTTAGCAACATTCCGTAAAAAGTAAAAGGATTATATTTCTTATACTTTGAAGGGAGGATTTTTTATTCATAATCACAATAAGAAGAAAATTCGTAAGATAAATTCAGAAGGATATTCTAATACTTCCAGCGATAGTTGATCATTTGAAGAGAAATAATAAGGGGAAAGGGAATACTAAGCTAAGTCTTTAAGATATATTATTTCTCTCCATATGATCAAGTTATGCGAATAAGGGAAATAAACATCAAAGAAAGATTAATTCAAATTAAGCTTTGAAAAATAAATTGTTGGATTGATTAAAAGCATAATCAAGAAGAAAGTGTTGTATTGAAAAGTTACAGAACAGATATACAAAAAAAAAAGAATGAAGTTATTCTTCAGGCGATTTGTTCCCATCAAAATGATCTTCTTCTTCAACTTCACTATCATCTTCAACTTCACTTTCAGAAATTTCCAGATATGGAGTATCTTCAGGAATTTCTTCAGAAAGGAGCGTATGGTACTTCTTGAGAGGAATTTCATTATCTTCGCAAATCTTGCGAGTCATCTTAGCTCGAAAACGCTTGACATATAAACTATGGTTATCTGGGAAATTAGAAAGCTGAGATCTCAAGTCGAAATTTTCTTATTACGATTAGCAAGGAGAGTTTCCAGATCATTATTCATCTTCGCAAGATTTTCTGCAGCAAGGATAGAAATTAAGGAATTGGTTAGCAAATTATGAAGGAAAAGTAAATAAAATAATTACCATCGCAAAGAATTTACCTTCTAGTTGATTTTTATCATTACGAAGAGAAGAATTTTCAAGCTTTAATTGATTATTCTCCTCAAGAAGAGAAGAATTATCAATTGCGATGCTCGCAGATTGTGAATTATCTTCGTGATGAGATATTAATTCTGCGTTATCAATATTTAAATCTTCTATTTTACGACGGAGACTTGAATTTTCAACCTCTAACTTCTTACAACGATTCAAAGTTTTCTTCTCAAAGCAATAGAATGACGTCTTTCCCAATCAGAAGCAGCTGCACAACTAACTCTTCCAACCTAAACAAGAAAAAGGGGTTAGAAATCAATAAAATAATGAAATAAACAAGGAATAGAGAAGAAACTTACCATGCTACCTAAAGCATATAATGAAGCAGGAGAGACGAATCTTGAAATTCCTTTGAGGGAATTATTATCAATAACAGTAGGAACTTTACAAGCCTTCGCAATAAGTTTTGCGAGCATTATTGTAGGAGAATTTCCTAATCCACGAGAAGAATGGAGGAAAGCCTCAGAGATGCTAACCATTCTTGAGGCAAAAGTTTCTGGGATACTATAATCTTCATTTCCACCTTCATCAACATCATCATCATCTCCTTTGTCAGAAAGGGTATCGGAATTAGAACTAAAGTCCTTCTCAGGAAATTTATCATCTTCATCACCAAGATCTTCCTCAATATTCTCATTAGAAGAAATTACATTGGAATGGGATTTGGTTGAGAGTATCTTCTTTTTCCTTCTCTCGTAAACAACATCTTGAAGTTTTCTTTTTCCTTTGCGAAGAGCATCATCTTGACTATTAGAAGCTTGGGATACCTTCGCAGAACGAAGAGTTTGTTGCCTCATGAAGTAAGTCTTTTAGAAGAAGTAGAACTTTTATTTTCACTCGCAGCAATCTCAGGAAGAAGTGGAACCTGTAAATTCAAATAAGGATAAGAAACAGAGGCAACAATATATTGTTTATAAAAATACAAGAGTGTTTCTTACCTCATTTGAAATTAAAGGGTAACAAAAAGATAAGGAAGTGGAAATACATACATTTCTAAAAACCCAAGGTTGATAATAGCGGTTACGAAGATTCGCAGGAAGTTCTACTATCCCAGTAATATAAGAACCTGATAACATTAAAGGGTACTTATACCAATCTTCATCATTAGAATGACGAGGTGTCTTATTATTTCCTGAAGCATAATCAATATCGTGCATGAGAAGATCATCTGCTGCGATATTAGCTTTACGATGAAGACGAACACCCCAACGATTATCTTCTTTCCTCGCAGGAATTAGTGTGTAATTTTTGAAGAAACCCTCAACTGTATAATTCGCAGCAACAATTTCTATATTTTCAAATCCAGGTTTCTAAGATCAGTTGAATATAAAGATTTCCCAAAAGCGGCACGATTTGCGAATTCAACTAAGAGGCGAATACAATCACCAGTCAATTGATAAATGGCACAAGAAAAATTGGGGTGAGAAATAATTTCGTAGAATAAAGGAAAGTTAACATCATAAAGAGGAAGAGGAAGACCTGCGAGGATTTGACCTCGTGAGATTAAAACTTTCTGATCATCCCAAACATAGTTGGTAAAGAGCTTCACAGAGAGAGAAGATTTATTATCATAACCTTCAATCTCGAAAGAATAAGGTCTCTATCAGCAAGATCCGCATTAATTTGTTCAATAGTTTTCTTCTTTGGTGCCATTTAATATAAGAGGGGAAAAAGATAAAAAGATTGCAGAGGCAGAAGTGGTGAAGAAGATGAATAAGAGAATAAAAAGCAAAAACAAAGGATAATATTTATAAGAGAGTTTGATGAAGATAAAAATTCATTAATACGAGTAAGCGTGAACGGTTGAAAAGAACGGTTACGAAGAAACATGTCAGAAAGATAAGGGAAAAGTAAAAAGACGTGTTGTGAATCTGAAGGGTGGTAATAACTACACTAAATTTACGAGAATAGGGATTCTCATGACATTTCTTCTTCAAAGAATTGACATGAGAAGAGGCAAGATGTAAGTGCGAATATCGCAAGATAATAGTTCACAAGTATCGTAATAAATAAAGGAGAAAAGAGTTATAAAATGTTACGATGATAGAAGAAGCGCGAGAAATATGAAGTTTTGCGAGGATGAAGTAATTTTGCGAGTATGAGTTGCGATGCTTCAGTAATTCATATACAGCTGTATAAAGTTTTACTATAAATAGGAGTTCAAATGTAAAATTTGAGAGGTTCTTTTAGTGAGTGTTAGAAAATATCTTAGAAAAGAGAATAGAGAAAGTTGTAACTATTCTAGTTCCATTTAGATACTTCTTTGTAATCAATTGAGAACATTAATAAGAAAATTGTTATTCATCATCAAGAACTTCTTGAGTTTTTACTAATTCTATTGAGGGTGTAGATTTTGTGAGAGTGATTATGAAGATCTTGATGATGAGAAAGAATCTATTCCTCAAGGAGATGTTTCGCATATTCTTCCAAGGATGATATCTCGCAAAAGCTGCTAATGACCCTACTCATCTTAAAGATCCAGCACAGAGTGTTGATGAAGCATGATAACATTCTTTTTTCAATTTATCATTGACTCTCCTGTCCTCCTTTCTTTTGAATTCCTTCCTTAATTCTTGTTGGTTTTCTTTTTGCGAACAATTCTGTTTTTTAAGAAGTACATATGATATTTTGTGAAGATGATTTAACCTTTCTTAAGAAGTATATCTGATATTTTGCGAAGATAATTTAACCTTTCTTTAATTAAATGTTTTCCTTATTTTTCCCCATTTGATCATATAAAGAGAAATAATATATAACTCACAGATAAAGCTTAGTATCTCCTTTTCCCCCTATTATTTCTCTTTAAATGATTAAACATTGTTGGAGGTATTAGAATATCTGCCTCAATTTATCTTACGAAGTTTCAACTTGTTACGATTGTAAATAAGAAATCCTCCCTTTTAAGTATAAGAAATAAAATATATGAAATATCCTTAATAAGTATACCACATATACAATACCTTTGAAGAAGTATTAGAAGTACTAAATCCGTCAAATGAAGAGATATAAGAAGTATTAGAAGTAGTATTAGATCCACCAAATGAAGAGATATAAGAAGTATTAGAAGTACTCAATTCACCAAATGAGAGAGATATAATAATTATTCACCAAATGAAGAAATATAAGAAGTATAGAAATTCAACGTGTGAATAATATGAACATATGAAGTATAATGATTATTTAACCTTCACCAAATGAAATATCCGTTGAAGAAGTATAATAAATATGAGATATTCTTGAAGAATTATAAGAAGTATTCAAATTTTGGAGAAATATTCAATATATGGAGAAGTATAAGAAGTATGTAATTCTCGTAAAATTTTACGAATATGAACTTATCTGTATTTGATTGCTATCAAAATCGCATCTTTTGTTAAGTCTTCGTTAAAATTCTTCAATGATGTTGTCTTCTTTGATAGGACTTCTTGTAAAAATTCTTCAATGATATTGATGTCTTCTCTTCAAAACTTCATAATGTATATTCTTGTAAAATTTCTTCAATGATATTGACGAAGTTGTCTTCTTTTCAGATCTTCATAATGTATATACTTGTATAATTTCTTCAATGATGTTGATGTAATGAATTTCATTAATTTCTGTGGTCTTATCATGCCTTCCTAAGTAAAGGTCTTATTTTGCCACCTCTTTTGTAGTAAATTTTTTGTATTTGCGATAATATGACAAGTCTGAACATTCTTGCGAACATACAACCTCGTGACATTATCGTCTTGCGATGAAATCGCAGGACGTTTTTACACTTTCATGTAATAACCCATTGATCTCATCTATCTTAAATTTCTTTGTTTCATTCTGACAGGGCCTAAAGTTCTTTTTGTATGTTTTCCTTCCCTTGATCTCATCTTAACTTTTTTTTTTTTTTTAGAATGCTTTCTTTTCTTTTTTTTTTTTTTTTTTTAGAAGGCTCGCAGAACTTCATTTGTTGCACAAATATGACAAGCCTTTATGTTTTCGCAAACAAGAAGCCTCGTGACATTTGCGTCTTATAGAACGTATCAGCTCCCTAATGGAGGGTGCTGCCCTTTATCTTCCCCCTGGTTGCCCCTTCAAGGAAGCGTACATCGACCATACAAGGTTAGCTCTTCCCATCCGGTTCTGCCAACAACCATCTTTTGATCGCAACCTCTTATCCTTTTTGCCTATAGGGCTTATAGTTACGAGGTTGCACCCTATGGGGTATCTTTGGGCCAAGTGCATCATTTGCCAAGACTTGTCAAAAATGGCAGATGTGGTTCAACCTCACCTGGCACTCTTGACTCAACCATGTATCTCGGCGCCTTGATCGTTGTCTTCACTTCTTGGGAAAGACAGTATGCCTTAGTCGCCCAACCTAAATCCTCTTACACCTCATTTTATATTGCGTAATGTCGCTAGATTAGGTGAGAATCCAAGGTGTCTAACCCGGATAGGTACCCCATTATTGGGTTGTACCCCTAAAATTTTACCATGTACTAAGGGCCCTTGGTGGTGTTCCGGTTACCCTTAGCCACGTTTATAGGTACCCCCTTAAATGACGTACTTTAGGACTTTGCCTCTTACGAAATATAGCTTCGCGAACTAGGGTGTACGCCACAAAGGTTTTCCTATATAAAATTTTTCGCGCTCTCTTTCTTTTTTGGAGGCTGATCACGATTGCGGTCTTTTATTCGCAAATTAATGAAAGTTTAATCGCAATATAAATTTTGAAACTCGTAACTTTTCCCAATTTACTGCGAGCAAACAATATTCGTAAAAAATTTCATGAGTTTTATGGATAATACCTTTTCAAATATAGTCTGTTCCAAGGTCTACCAATCCTCAAACCCATGTCTCTCCCTTCTGGATCCATCGGCCGATAAGCTCCACTTCCTACAACTTCTTTAATAACATATGGTCCATCCCATTTTGGTGCTAATTTTCCTCCATTTTATTTTTGATATGGAGGTGTTTCTCGCATGACCAAATCACCTGGTTTATATTCACGTTCAATGACTCTCTTGTTGTATTCTCGAGATAATCGTTCCTGATAAATCTTCATATGGTGCAACACCTTTTCTCTTTTTTCTTCCAAATCATCCAATTCACTTAATATTACTCCCGCACTTAAATTTCTTTCCCAAGCTTCTTTCTTTGTTGTCGGAATTAAAACCTCTGTGGGTAATACTGCTTATAATCCATATGTTAGAAAATAAGGAGACATTCCAGTTGCTTCTCTTCTAGTTGTATTGTATGCCCAAACTGCGCTAGGTACTTGCTCGCACCATCCTTTGAGATGTCCTTCTAATTTCTTTTTGATTGTATCTGCGATTGTTTTATTTGTTGCTTCGCTTGTCCATTAGCTTGTGGATATAACGGGTTGACTTCCCACATTTTATCCTAAAAGCACTGAGTAACATCTCTATGTTCTTCCCTCAAATTGTTTTCCATTATCAGATACTAGTTGTGCGGGAACCCCGTACCTGCAAATGAGGTTCTCAAATATGAATGTAAAAACATATTTATCACGAATATGATGTACTGCTTTTACTTCTGCGAGCTTCGTGAAATAATTTGTTGCAACTATCAAGTATCGCCTTTGTCCAGATCCAGGTATAAATGGTCCAACAATATCCAACCCCCATTTACCAAAATTTAATGTGGCTCCTGGTGCATGAATTTTTTTACCATGTCGTTGACATTCCTTGCATCTTCGTACGAACAATTTTGCGTCTGTATGCATATAAGGCCAGTAATATCCTTGTATCTTTGCTCTATATGCTAGAGATCTTTCCCCACTATGATTGCTAGCTTCTCCTCCATGTAACATCTTCAATATTTTTTCTCCTTCTTCGCGAGTTAAGCACCTGAGAGGTGGTCCATTGAAAGATTTTCTATATAAAATTCCTTCTCGCAAGTCATAGTTTGTTGCACGACTCTTTAATTTATGTGCTTCTAGTCTGTTCCTGGATATTTCTCCTGTTGCGAGATATGCATGAATTTCTTTTCTCCAATCTGCGATGTTGTTTGATAACTCTCTTTCTACTTCCATCGCAACAGCTTCCTCAATTTCTTTCTCTTTGTCCAATGATGGGTGTTGAATTGTCTGTATTTGGATATTTCTTGTATTTGGATTTGTCATCATGCTTGGAATAAATGCAAAAGCATCTGGGAGACGGTTATATTTTCTAGATATATGTCTCCATTTTAATTTTGGTATCTTCGCAGATAATTCCTCAACGAGTTTCTTGTATTTCTTCAAAGAAGATTCATTTGTGGTATATTCCCCTTTAATTTGACAAATCACTAAATGCGAATCACTTGTTATCCTTATACTTTCAAGCTTCTTTTCTATTGCGATCTTTAATGCATGCACTGACTTCGTACTCTGTTTCATTGTTCGTGGATGCAAATTCTAGTCTGAATGAGAATGTTGTTCTTCCTCCTTCTGGTGAAATCAACACGACTCCAATTCCATTTCCCTCACTATTGGATGATCCGTCCACTAGAATTTCCCATCTATTGGTTCTGTTAACAAGTCTTTTGGATTTCCAAATTCTTCTTCAACATCCATCATTTTCTCATTGCTTCATCTTCTTCCAAAGGAAATTCTGCCAAAAAATCTGCGACGACTTGTGATTTTTGCGATGACAATACTTCGTATTTTATCTTGTAATGGTTTACTTGTGCATTCCACCTTTCTATTCTTCCGACCTTTTTGTGTTCTTCATGATTGATTCAATTGGGACTTTGGTTACCACTTTTATCACATGTGCTTGAAAGTATATTCGTAACTTGAATGATGCATAAACCAGGGCTAAGATTAACTTCTCCATTTTAGAATAATTCTTCTCTGCTGCATTAAAGGTTTTACTAATGTAGTAAATGGGCCTTTCTACTCGCTCGTCTGCTCGCAAAAGAACCGCACTTAGAGCATATGGAGTTGTTGCGAGGTATACCAATAATTCTTCGCCTTCTCTCTCTGGTTTCTGTAGTATAGATGTATTTGCGAGGTATTCTTTGATTCCTTGAAAATCTTTTTCACATTCATCAGTCCACTTGAATTTTGCTCCCTTCTTAAGTATGTTGAAAAAATGCTTGCACTTATCTGACATTCGCGAAATAAATCTTCCAAGTGAAGCCAAGAGTCCATTTAGCTTTTGTACTTCTTTTACCGTTGCAGGTGTTGGCATGTCACGAACTGCTTGGACCTTTTCTGGATCAACTTGTATTCCCTCCTTTGATACTATGTATCCCAAGAACTTTCCAGATGAAACCCCAATTATACATTTCTCAGGATTTAATTTGATGTTGAACTTTCTCATTTGCTCAAATATTTCCTTCAAATCTTGCACATGATCTTTAGCTTCCTTTATTTTTATCAACATATCATCTACATATACCTCCAAAGTTTTATGTATCCACTTCGCGAACACTTTTTCAACCATACGTTGATATGTAGCACCCGCATTCCACAAACCAAATGGCATCTTCACATAACAATACAAACCCCTTGGAGCAAAAAAGGCAGTATGTTCTTGATCTTCTTCTGCGAGTGATATTTGATTATACCCTTTATATCCATCAAGTGAAGTGACTCTATCATGACCTGCAGCTGATTCCACCATTTGTGGTATATCTGGTAATGGAAAAACTGTCTTTGGGACATGCCTTGTTTAGATCAGTGAAATCTATGCAAATTCTTATTCCTTTATTCTTTTTGAACAATGACCATATTCGCAATCCATTCTGGATATTTTGCTTCCCTTATGATCCCTGCATCCAACATCTTTTGTAATTCTTCTTCTATCTGTACATGATAATTTTGTGATATCTTCCTTATTCTTTGTTTGAATGGTCTTACATTTTTATCTATCTTCAATCTATGACACGCCACTGATGGATCAATTCCTGGTATCTCATCTACACTTCTGCGAAGATATCTTTATATTCTCGCAAAAGATCAATAGTTCTTTTTTCTTCTTCTTCATCCATCTTAGTTCCAATTAGCAAGAATAAAGGCTCCTCTTTACTTCCAATATTTATTTCTTTAGTTGGTTCATCCTGCAACATAGCTTGGATTTTGCTCCCCCATAGGTGTTGGTTCTTTGATTATTTTTCTTTGGTTCCCCTTCTTTTTATGGAATCTCATTTGGTATACCTCTCCCTTCCTTTGCTCTTATTGTATACACTTGGAATTCTTCTTCCTTTTTTTGTTTCCTTCGCAAGTTTCCTACGAAGATGTTTCTTTCTTGCTCTTCCTCCGCATTGCGTTACTTCAATTTGATAACAAAATTTTGCACTATCAAGATCTCCTTTTATTTCTTGTATTCCGTTTGGTGTAGGAAATTTGATTCTCTGATGTAATGTTGAAGCAACAACTTTGATCGCATGAATCCACGGCCTTCCTATCAGCATGTTATATGGAGATTCCATATCTATCACACACAAGATTACATGTGTTTCGATTTCTCCTAGTAATATTCGCAGCGCGATTTCCCCTTTAGATTTTGTTGTAGATTTTCCTAATCCATGAATAAGACATTTTGAATTTGTGATTTCTTCATCTTTAATTCTCATCCCCTTAAGTGCATGATAGAATATGATATTAACAGAACTCCCTGTATCAACCAAAATTCGGTTTAATTTCCATTTTTCTCTGACTTTCTTATCTTCTAGCATGATTGGAATTGTGATCACCAATGGTGAAGTGTGGTTCAAGTCTTCATTTGGAATTTCTGCTACTGAAAATGTGATTTTTCTCTTTTCCCATTCTTCTAAAGTTGTTATCTTTTCTTCCTCCATGATCTTTCTTCCTCTACAATCTCGCTTGTATATTTTTCCCTTCATATTACTATGAAATTCATCAATCATTGTCTTTGTGATCATATTACATTCTTCTTTTTTACAATCTCCATCTACTGACTTCATTTGATCTTCAAATTTTCCACAATTCCCTCAAATTTAGGCTACCACAATTCTCAAGTCCCTGTTTCTAGCGCCAATTATATAGTTACAGAATAATCTACAACTACACCCTCAATAGAATTAGTAAAAACTCAAGAAGTTCTTGATGGTGAATGATAACTTTCTTATTAATTCTCTTAGTTGATTACATAGAATTATCAAAATGGAACTAGAATAGTTACAACTTTTTCTATTCTCTTTCCTAAGATAATTTCTTACACTCATTAAAGGAACCTCCGAATTTTACATTTGAACTCCTATTTATAGTAAAACTTATCAGTTTGTATATGAATTGCGAAGTATCGCAATTCATCCTCGCAAAATTATTTCATCCTCGTAAAACTTCATATTTCTCCACGCTACTTCTATCATCGTATCATTTTATAACTCTTTTCTCCTTTATTTATTACGATACTCGTGAACTATTATCTTGCGATATTCAGTACCTACATTTTTTTTTGTTATCAGATTCATTGACTTCCATAGGAGTAACACCACCATTTGGTTAATTTCTCTTATCATAAGTTTTAATGGCATGAGAATCTCTTGGCAATGGGTCTTCAGCAAAGGAATGAATTTTCTTTCTAGATTTCCAGGCTTTCTTCTTGAATTGAGCAGTTTCAGCATCCATTCTTTCTTTGATTTGAGATAGATTGGGGAGGTTTTGGGAAGGGATAGATGGGAAGATACCATCAATATCACTTTTTTGGATGGTATTAGCATTAACTGTATTGGGTGGTTTGGTTCTAGCTGTCTCCTTGATCTTAATTTTTGTTTGGAGTTGCTTGTAATTGGTAACAATTTTCTTTGAAATATCAAGCCTTTTGTTTTTGATTTGGATAGCAATAATATCAGGGTGAGGAGAGTTTAGGTCAGCTCTAGAGGAGGCTCCAAAGGTGATATGTTTGGAAGATGAGGGAAAAATATTTGCAATTGTCTTTTCTAGCTCTTTTTGTTTAGCATTTCTCATTTTGATTTCAAAAGATTGAGCAGCATCAGTGTACCCTCTGTGGATGACATTTCTTCATTCTTGGAAAGTTTTTTGATAATCAGTTTGAGGTAGGGGTAATGGTTGGGGTGTTGGTAGTCTTGTGTAGTTGGAATAGTGTGATTTTAAGGGTGTAGGTGGAATTTTGCAAGGGGGAGATGGGTGGTCCAAGGTTCTACAGACTTTGCAGAATTTGATGCCATTTAGAGCATAAGAAAATTCAAGCCAATGTGAGATGGTTGGTGTTTCATAAGCTTAAATTCCAAACTTTATAGGTTTGGTGACATCATTGGTAAGAAGCACATCAAGGTTTTTCTCAAATCTGTCTCTTCCATAAGGTTTCTTCTCCTTCTGGTATACCCCCACAAGTTGAAAAATGTTTTTGATATCTGGTATGATGTGAGTTGGGATTCTTTTAATGAGCAACTATATCATCACTTTTTTGAAGTCTTCTTCATGAATTAAGTCTGGACCTCCCAAGGGGATGCCAAAAATCACCATTAACTTATCAAAGACTCCTCTAGTTCCTTCATTCCTAATAGTTGTGTAATCATCTTCATGAGTGAGTCTGAGGATGAAAAAAATTCCTTCTTATATTCCAGATTTCCAGCTCAACTCTGCCGTTGAACTCCCAGTTGTTGTTGATAAAGTTGCTAACTCTAGTTGTTTCAAAACAAATGTTGCTGCAGAGTTTCCCAATAAAGCACTATTTCTAATCTAAAGTTTGTTTTGTTTTGATGTTTTCAGGGTTTAGGAAAACCTTTGGATATAGATCAGCTTCAGGCATGTTAAGAGATTTGTTCATTTGAGAAATAAGATTTTCAATAGAAGGGGTGGAGGATTTTGAAGAGAAAGCCATGGTAGAGTGGAGGTTGCAGCATAGAAGATTCAAACAGCTAGAGATATGACAGGGTTGCAACAATAGAGATGACTGACCAAAAGGGATGTTGTAAAGTAGTTTTCCAGACTTTAAATTGAATTGTATTATTCAAATTGTCAGGAGAGGAGTTGTAAGGACCCTCAAGCTCGTCAACGCTATTTGACTGGTCAAGCGATTACCAAGAGAAGATTTAGCCGTTAATTACTCGATTAGTGTAACTCGAACATTAATTATTAGAAATTAATTTAACAACGATCTAGCCACGAAACTAGTACCGTTGAATAGGTCTCGAAAAGTTACGCGAAATGGGCTACTCGAACGTGCCAATCGGATACCAGTAGGAGAAGAGTTTTTCAGATTAGTGAGAATGGCAAAAGAGTCTTTTTGCACGTAAAACCACCTGGCTTCCCCTTATTCATTTCATGGGTACCTTTAACATTTGATCGGCCTTATCTACACCATAACTCGATCGAGGAATTTTTTCTTCTTCTTTTCTTCTTCTTTCTTCTCTTCTCCTTTGTTCTTCTTCTTCTTTCTGTCGAACTCGGTCCAAAAGATTGAGCTTAGTTTGCGAATAACTCATAGTATTGTAGTGAGATAGGCGAATCAAGAGTTTTATTGAGAAGTTTCAGATATAAAAGTGATGTTTAGAGGGAATCAGCGATTTAGGGTTTCTGGATTTGAAGTTAGGTTTGCATGGAACTGATGATGATGATTTCTAGATGATAATGGATGAAGATCGAATGGGTTGATGCTGTGTTGATGATATGAATTTGTTTTGAAGATGAATTGAAGAATCAAAGAGCTAGGTTTTCTCTGAATTTATTTGGAGTTCGATTTAAGTGAGGATTAAGAAGAACTAAGGATGGGTTTTGTGTATTGAGAACAAAGAAAAATAATTGGGTATTCAATTCGGGGATTGGTTACAGAGAAGAAGATTAATTTTAAATTGTTGAAGTTAGGGTTTGGTTCTGTTTAATGAAGGTTTGGGAATCGAATTAGGTTTTAGTTGAGAATTAGTGTTGCTGGTGAAGGCTAGGGTTCGATTATGTCAGTAAGAAGGTGTTGAAGTTATTGTGGGTGTTGATTCAAGACTCGGGAGGAAATGGTAAGTTGAATTTAAGATTCCAGAATTCAATTGTTCTAAGATGTGTTTATTTTAGTTTGAGATTGAAATTCACTGGATGAGTCTGTTGTTCATGCTTAGTTTTGTTTCTTAATGAGTTTTTGAGATGAGTTTAGTTGTGGTGGTGATAATGTTGGTGATACAGGGGAGGATATGTATAATGGTGATGGTTGTGTAATTGTTTTATGTTTCTAAATTGAAGCTCTTTTAGGGTGGTTATGGTTTGGGTGAATGGTGAGAATGTGGATAATGCATTGAGTTTGTATGAATATGGTGATGTTGTTGATTGTCTGTATTGAATTGAACTGGAGTTGGTGGTATTGAAGTGAACTGAATTACAATAGTGCATGTGGTGATTTTTGAGAGATTTCGGTGTGCATATGAGGGATGGGATGAATTACAGGGAGTCGTTGAAGGTTTGGATTGAGTTACAGTTTGTAACTAGTTGATCTGGTTTTGAGGATGGTGTTGAGTCTGCAAGGTGTTACAGTTTTATTTTAAGTTATAAAGTACAGGTTATGAGAATTGGTGTTGGATATGCTGTTGGAGATGGTGGTGTGGTCTGTGTAGTTAAATGGCAAGACTAGACTTAGAGGTAGTTATGAATCTGTGGATGAATCAGTTGGGTGTGTATGATGTTGAGTGATGTTGCCTGTGATGCTGTTGGTGTTGATATTAATTCGGATAAAGTGAATGAGTTTTGTTTGAGTTAAAATATCAGTTGTATCTGTTGGCACTAATGGAATAGAATGAAAGATAAAGTTGAAAATGGTAGTCGTATATCTGTGTTGAAGAATGGTTAAGAAGATTGTGTTATGGGGTGAATCTAGAATTTGCCAGATGAATGCTAGGTTAGATGCAGTTGGTGTTTGTTTGATGAGTTATAGTATTGTATGACTAAAGATTGGTACTTACAGAGTTGTAGATTGTAGATGTTGCGAAAGCTTGCTACTAATGCTTTTGCAGGTAAACAGAATTGAAGTTGTAATTATAATTATGAAGTTTGCTTAAGAATAATTGCTTTGGTTGCATCATTCTAGTCCTGACAGGTTATGTGTTGCACCTTGTTTGTGCATTAGAAGTTTGGCATGTGCAAAGGTATTGGCCTTGAGTCTTTATTTCTAGTCAGTTTAGCTGATTCGATTTGCTTAGCTGACTCAGTTCTTCTGACTGAGTCGAGTTACCCTTGTTAAACCGAGTTGAATCGCTTTGACCAGACTTGACCAGTGAACCTTGACCGATTTGACTCAGTTGACCATGACCGAGTTAGACAGTTGACCTGACTTTGACTTGGACTTGACTAGACTTTGTCCTGGACTTAGACGTTGACTGTTAAGTTGACCTTGGACTGTTAGTTTGACTGTTAGTTGACTACGATGAACCCTATTTTCCTAAATTGATGTTTTGGACCTCTTGTGGTCCGAATTAGCATTTGGTTCCTTCTACAAGGTAGTAGATATTCATAAGACATATCTAATGGGATATAGAATCAACCTAATTGGATTAGTAAACTCTTAGTTATGTTAAAGATGGAGAATGAGATACAATAATGGGCTTTGAACCGTTAAATAGAATTATATAATTCTTGTATGAGCCATTCTTGCTAGTTTCTTAGGCTGCTTGTGTGATTAATAGTTTGTTATTAACAACGATCGATTCAAAGGATGAACCAATGGATCGTGGATCTCGAGGTAGGCGTGGCCTGTCATCAAAAAAGGTGTGGGAATGCATTTGACTCTTTGTATTCATTATTGTTGCTTTTATAAAGTTTATGCTTAACAAACTCATGCATTGTCTGTTTCTGCATTCCATGTTTTGTTTAAAATGCATTATGATAATCCTGTCGATTCTCTGAATCTTTCCACGATGTGGAAAGGACTTGTATTGTTTCGTCGTCAACATGAATTGTTATGGGAAATGAGAATTTCCACTTGTGGTATATAGGATACGCTCCTTCACTTTTATACCTAGAGCTTTTATTGAATAGAGTTGGTCACCATGGTCTTGGTGGCATCCATAGCTATGTAGGTGTGAATTGCCGTTATTTAGGGGTTCACAACCATATTAGTACATTGTTTGACGAAGGAGTTTGTTCTATATACATGTATGATTATTTTCAGTGACTTAGTCACTGTTTAATGTTTTCGGAAAAACATTATTGTTTTCCAAATCTTGCATATGATTACTTAGAAGGTTAAATGTTAATTATTCCCACTTCAATTTCTGTGACAGATCAGGGTTGCGCAACGAAAGCTTCACGGGTTGACTTCGCTAGTTGATTAACTTCTGTTATATTTATTATGTTGTATATTTTATTTAAAAACCAATTGACTATTATATATGTATCATTTGAGAGAAGATCTTGTATATATATTTTTGAGCGGGGTTAGCTTTGGGCTAAGTTTTTGTAGCATATTTCTTAATTGAAAGTTAAGTGTTTAATTTGGATTTTTATTGCCTCTTATTTAGTTAATCTCTTGGTTTAGTCAGCTGCTAGCTTAAAGGGAGCTATAAAAGTTGGTATCAGAGCTCACTATTAGATCTTATATGGTAGACAATATGATTAGCCAGTGCCAGTTAGTGAATTAGATTGGTTTAGAACTGGGTTGGGTTTGTGAGATAAATCTTAATCACTAAAAGCTATCAATAAATAAAATATTTATTTGATTGATTGAATTGTTTGTTTGATTGTTTGTCTGTGTAATGGAGTAAAAATTGTAGGGTACACCAGTACTTTAGCTAATAAGAATTTGAGAATAATTGATCTAAAAAGTATGAACAAGTAAACAAATCATTAAAAAAAAAATAGTGAGATTAGTATTATTGGTAAATCTTGAAAGTCACATATATAAATATTAAGCACCTTGACTTATACGTAAAATCAACAGTTTATAATCACATAAATGGTAATAATATTTTGGGATTCAATAATATTTGTAAGAGTTGTTAGAATAATAATTCAATAAAATGTTATAATAGTAACTATAGATAGATGATAATAAAAGTAACTTTTTATTAGAATAATAATTCACTATAGTTATTAGAATAATAATTCACTTGTTTTTTTTTCTTCAATAAAAGTCGTGGTGGCATTATTTCATAAAAGTAATAATAATTTTAATAAAATAATGTTAGCATTTATCAATTAGTACCATATCAAACTTAACTAAATTCTCAATAAGGATATATAAGGATTAAAAAAAATAATTATGATTAAATAATTATGGAAAATTGTTAACGCTTATTTACAATTAAGCTTTGTAAATCAAATTAATTACAAATTAGGGATATATGTTTTTCGTTTAAAACTAGTAGATAGTTAAAATAATACTTATCATTTGTTAGACTTTAGAACACGAAGATACAATATATAAAATAAAAGACTTAACTTGTTAGAAATTTTGTGGTAAAATTATATTTAGGCTAACAAATGATCAAGTAAATATTTAATAAAATGAAACAAATTTACGTGAAATAGTATTAATAACATTCGGATATTTATTGTAATATTAAAAATAAAATGAAATAAATTCGTAAATTGATAGGACCCTTCTTCGTAAATAAATGAAATCATCTTATGAAATGGAAAATTAGTATGACAAACTTAAACTATTAAAATTAAATTAGTATTATATTAAGCATAACTTAAATTAAAATCTCATTTACAAATATATATTGATAAAATAATGAATATTTTTTTTGAAGCATTAAAATAATGAGTATGATTAAATAGCTATGGAAAATTATTAGTGCTTATCTATAATTAAGGTTTGCAAAGTTAAATAATAACAAATTTGAATTTTGTGTTTTGTGTTTAAACCAGATAGATAAAGAACCCACAATTGGGGGATAGTTTTATTAATTGGGGGATATGAATTACTTCCCCCAACCAGGGGTGGATGATAAGGGGTAACTTTTGATTATGAAAATACCAAAATACCCTTTCCATAATTAAAATCCTTTATGAAAAGACTGTTATACCCTTTCCCCTAAAACATTAAAATCAAAAACCAAAACATTTTATCCCCCCATTTCAGTTTTGTGCCGGCACAGTTAGGTTAGGTTTTTTTTTCTTTTCTTCATCTTCTTCATCGTTCTTCATCGACGATTAATCGTTAAATCAAAATTTTCTTTGTCGATTAACCTACCTACTCGAATCATAACCATGGCTCCACGAAAGAAAGTAAAAGCCAAACCGAAAACCAAATCGATTTCTCAACAGAAACACGAACAAAGAATTAGTTCGATTGCTGAAGAACAAGAAGAGGTCCAGCCGGCGAACTCGGAGGATCAAACACTCGCACTCATGGATTCTTTGAGAAGGTTAGTGATTTTGAACTCGTTTATGATTGTTTTAATCGATTTATAGCAATGTGTTTAGGTTAGAATCGCAAAACAAAGCTAAAACAGTCGAGGTTGACAGAGTGCCGGCATTGAATCTTAGATGAATACCACGCCGGTTTTGAGTACCGGCATTCAATCTGGGATGAATATCATACCGGTATCAATTCCTGAAAGTGAATGTGTAGTGCCGTCATCCAAATAGGGTTGAATACCATACCGGTTTTATCTACCGGAATTGATTAATTGTAATTCATGTATGCCGGCAGTAAGCTTAGAACACACGAGGAACATTCGTAGTTTGACACCAAAGATTCGGCATTGAATCTAGATTTCTTGCATGCCGGTTCTTTAAAAACGGAATAGATATGATTGAATTTTTGTATGCCGGTAGTTAACTATAAACATACATGAACACATATGATATTTTGATCAGTACCGGCACTCTTTGTCGCTTCCATTCTATGCCGTTACTATATGTACCGGCATTCTCGACAGCCAAGTTTGAATGCCGGTAGGGCTTAACCGGCTTCGTCTTTTTACCCATGGGGAATGCCGGTACTTAAACTTCCACTATGTATGAGCATATTTTTGCTTTGTGTGCTTATGTTATAGGTCAAAAGCCAAGGAAGGTAAAAAAAGTAAATAATAAAGATGCTCTCACTAAGAGAAAGAGGAAGGATGGTCTTGATACTCCTCAGTCTCTGCCTCCACGAGGGAAAGATGTAGGTCGCAAGAAGCGTTTGGGGTTTGAAACAAGATGGGAAATTTGGAAGAGTGGTGGTGATCGTAGTGCACTTGTAATCCGTGAAAGTACTGGAACAGTTGAGGAGGATGAGCATGATGAAGGTGAAAGTGAGGAGGAAGATGATGAGGTTCCCACGAGTCAATTAGCAAGCCAAAGCGAAGTTGGTGGGCCGAGTGAACAACCAACACAAGGCAAGGTCAAGGGCAAGGGCAAACATAAAGTTAAAGGTTGTCACCTTCCTAATATTGATGACATGTTACCCGACCTCGAACGTGGTAAAATTTGGGGTGAAGCTTCGAAACCGAAAGTACTATTTGGATACAAGCACTCTTGGGCTCGTACTATCTATCAAACATATGTAAGCATATTTTATTTTGTGCATATGTATTGTTTTGTATTTATGAGAAATCTCTTAATCGTATTATCTTCTAATTATAGGATCATACTAAGGCTTTTCGTGTTTGCCGAAACCAAGCCGATGCCCATTGGGATTTGTCTATGGAGCATGATGATTTGCAAACAATAGTAAGGGAATCTGGTCTGTATGGTTTGGTGGAAAATTATTTGAAGCCAGATATTGTGACGGTCAATTGCTTCGTTGAACGCTACCATGGTGAAACTGATACAATGCACTTCCCGTAGGGAGAGATGACCTTGATCCTAGATGATGCTCAAAACATTCTAGGCTTGAACGTAATCGGAAAGTCAATTGCAGAAGGAGTTGAGTGTTTGGACCTTGATTGGTCGAAGCTGCACGCTTTGACTAACAAGCTGTTTGATTGGGACTTCAAAACTTCAACGAAGAGCTTTCATTGTTCCGGTCTAGTAATACGAAGACATTCAAGCTGACGATGCTTAAGAAGAGGTTTGAAAATACAAAGAAAAGAAGTTTGGAGGATGGATGGGACCCTGCACAAATTCGATATACCGCCGCTGCATACCTGTTATACATTCTGGGAACTAGGGCATTCCCCGACACTAATGGCAACAGGGTAAGTGAAAACTTTCTTCAGTACCTGGACCCGTTGGAAGATGTTTATATCTATTCTTGGGGCACCGCGGTAATGGACCATCTGATGGCGGAGATGAGAAGGGCCGCTTTGGCTAAAACAAACCAATTTGTCGGGAATTTCACTCTATTGCATGTAAAAATATTTTATTAACTTATTTTCTTATATATATTTTTCACATGTATATATTCATCATGAACTTAGAATAAAAATTTACTGTTTCACATTGAAATAGGTGTGGTGTTATGAACACTTCCCAACCTTGTTCAAGAATTTCCCTTTCTTGAAGACCATTGAGTGTCCCGAACCCGATGCTCCTAGAGCTAAGAAGTTCGAGTATAACAACATTCCAAAGCCCGGTAATAAAGGTCGACTGATCGAGATGAGATTGGATCTCGAAGAAATGAGTACAGAAGACATTGTGTTTGACCCATATAAGGAGGATAGAGAAAACCGTCAACTTTTGAAGTTTGGTAACGTTGCATTTTACAATGGCCCGTTGTTCCACCCAAAAGGATATATCATGGATGATCCATTCCGTGTGATGCGCCAACATGGATTTAAGCAATTATCCCGTTATTGGTTGGTCTCTGTTGATAATTATCGTCTTTACATTTCTCGGTGCAATTCAACTCCAAACAAGTTGCATGTAGTGTATGATCCGGAACCGGAACCAACACATTGGAGGGACAGAGAGCCACGACGTTTGGTAGATATTAGTAAGTGGGAGATTGCGGAAAATGGTGATGAAGCTGATAACGCTTACATGGAAGATTACCTGGAATGGTCACATCCGTATGTCGTGCGCCCTCAATCCGTCGAAGTTCCTCCCCAGAAAAAAACTCCTACTGAAACTATTACACCTCCACCACCTACGACGGCCCAACTTCATAAGACTATTGGATTGCTAGTAAGTTTTATTAATTGCTTAGTTGTTTAATGTCAACATAATGTTATATATTAGTAGATATTAATTATGTGTTTATGTATTAAACTAGCGCCGTCGGGTTCGCAACTTGAAGAAGATGTTTGGTTGCAAGTACGATGAAGGAGTGGTGCTCTCCCTTGAAGAAATCAAGGAAGTCGAGCAAAAGCTTGATAGAATTGAAGAAATAGACCCTAGTGCAAAAGCTTTGTTTGGAGAAACGAGGAAGGTGCCCGCCAACAAGAAACTAAAGACCAAGTGAACAATGGGTGGTTATTGTAATTGTGTTGAACATGTCTCGATTCAACTTGTTTTTGTTTGAACAATGGGTGGTTATTTTAATGTGCTTAACTCTTTAGTTATTTGGTTTGAAATTGTGTTGAACATGTCTGGATTTATATGAAAAAAATTAAACACACTAACACCGGCGTCCTTTAAATTTTTAATTCAATGCCGGCTCTATAGTGCCGGCATTGAAATTGTCTCTAATTCTATACCGGCACAAGAAGTTAAGAAAATTTAATGTTCCTGTGTAGATTTTGACAACTACCGGCATAGTAGTTTTTTATAATTCAATGCCGGTATTGTAATTTTAGTCCTTACTTCCTTCTTGAAAGAAAACCGGCATGGATATGTGGGTTCAATCAATGACGGTACGCTTCTAAAAATTTATTTCAGCTGCTATTTGATTTCATTCCTAAGTAATCTATTACATTGGATTGGTTCTTTTTAATTAAAACATGATAGAAACCATTCAATGGATTGCACGTTGTTAGAGATAATCTATTTCCATCCCTTTTCAACAATTGCGGAACCTTTGAGCCTTTCCCGAATCTGTTCGAAGACATCGTCCGGGATTGGGGTATCAAGGATCATCTTCACTTGTTCTTTTTTTTTCTTCAACATATTCCTTTCCCTTCATATAACACCCATCACACCCATCCATAGGCTTGCATTGGCCCTTGTGGTTTTCTCTTGACTCCGCTAGGTCAATAGCTTTGTCAAACCATTGAAACTCATTGCACTTTGGGTGATTCAAACACCTTAGAAACATTCTTCCATTTTCAGCATTATCAGTTTTTGCAATCCAAAACCGGCGTGTCCCATCACAACTTCTGCACTTTGAATAAATAAAAGGGAAGTCCATTGCTAGATGAGATGGTGACTTACAAATTTGACACTTGCAATGATGACTCTGTAACAGAAAATTATATTAGTTATGCGTCATTTTAGTGAACATTGTATTGTTAGTAATGATTAATCTACTTACTTTGCAAATAGAGCTAATTGATGAATCTCCCATCGATTTGTGAAGCTTTAACCGTGCTTGATTTGTTGAGAGAAGGATTTTTGTTATTTTGTGTGTGGTTTGTATATATTTTCGCCAAGGAATGGGGGTATTATATACAAATGATTCTCCAATGGTCTTATTTTCAAAAAAAACTAGCCGTTTTTTTTTTGGAATTCACCTATACCGGCATAGTCGATATTGAAGATTCAATGCCGGTATAGGTTAAATATTTGCCCGAATCTCTGTGAATGAAAACCGGCATTGTAATCTTATGGAAATCAAAACCGGTATTCTGTACCGGTATGGTTGTTCACAATGACATCAATTCCGGTTCTGTTTATTTTCAAAAAAACTAGTTGTTGAGGTTTCTCACTATATAAAGAGAGCTAATACTTGGACCCAAAAGTCCCAAACCGTTGTGTTCTTATATATCTCCTTTAGCCTCTTAACTTAGAAACCATTCACCCTAGAATAATCATCTATAAATAACTTAGGATAGTACCTAACCCGTCATTCAACAAATGGCATCGTTTGACTCGGAGGAAGATTTAGCAATCACCCAAGCATGGTATTCCGAAACTCGTCCTTCAATTATAGATAACAGCACGTGGGATTCCATGTGGTTGAAGATTTTTAACAAATTTTTTCACGACTATGGTAACCCAAAATGAAGAAGTGCTAAAAAAATTGAGGAACGACACGACATCATCCTAAATGCGGTGGTTGAGTATCTAAAATTGAAACACCGGATTCATCAAGCTAACCACAATAGATTGTGTCCTCAACAACTTGTAAGTATTTTGTATGATTAATTCGACATAATTAACTATTTTGGAATTCGTATGTAACAACCATAATGTGTGCATTGTTTTTGTAGCATGAAGCAGTGAAAACGCGTTACTTACAAGAAAAGGGAGAACCATTCTTGTTTGAAGCCAACGCCAACCACATTGTAACCAAAGTCACGGAGTTCCGCCAGCTGGGTGAATCGGAGACGGATTCTTCTTAATAATATTGATAGTTTAGTGGTAATTTCTTAGGTTTTTTAGTGGCTAGATATCTATGTAAACCCGTTAACCAATGCCGGCGTAGTATTAATATATATTTGAATGCCGGTAGTAGGTGCCTAATTTTTTGTTGTTCCTGTGTACAATTTACGTATTTCGGCATAGAGTTTTGAAAAAAACGATTGCTTACATAGTGTCGGCATGATCGTAAACCATATATCAATGCCGGTACGTCATAATCAATGCCCAACAACTATTTTTTCAAACTATAAACCTGTAAAGTAAAATGCCGGCGTAGATTTTAGGTTACCAACAATGCCGGTACCATAAAGTGGAAAAGAGCCGTTGTGTACTCATCTATTTAAAGTGGCTACACCTATTGCAGTTGATACATTTCTATGATGGCAAAAAAAAAACCGGCTACCGATTTCAGAGAATATTTATATGAAAGAAGAGTCTCAACTCCGGTAGGGAATCAATCATCATCCACCACCAACTCAATTCCCATGATACTAGAAAAACTTAGAAGGAAGGACCAAACCACCATGTGAATTGCCGCAATGGAAGAAGAGATACTTATAAGGAAAAGATAAGAAGAAGAGGCAGCAAAGGAAGATTACTATCGCGAAGAAACAAAGATAATATACGAACGTGTAAAACAATCGAAGATTGAAGCGGATGTTGAGGAAGAAACCAAATGGATCAAAAATTACTACATAGTATCTGATTTCCAAGAAGATCACAGCCCTACAAACATTTTTTGGGGTCTTGTTGCGGATGATCCTTATATGCGGGAGTTCGTGGACGATAAGTGAAAAAACGTAAAATAGTTTACGGGGATGAGTTTGTATCACATCGGACTACTGCCCTCATAAAATTATGTCGCAAATACAACGAGTTTCTCGCAAGATACTGAGACAATAGGTTTAAAGCTCAGGCCGCATACACCAAGTGGAGAAAAGAGCCTTTTAGGAATTTCGAAGCCGCTTTGTTTGTTGAATCTCGTACCAAGAAATGATGTTAGTCGCAATTACCTTGAGGTCTTTCATTTTAGGTGTAAGGTTGTTCAAGTGTTTAATGCTTTTAAGTCTATTTCCTTATGATTAATATGAAATTTCTTTGGTTTGTGGTTAATGTTGTTTATTTCATCAAGTTTCATTCACATACCGGCATTGATAGATACACCAAATTATTTTTAATTGCAAGAGCCGGCATTGAACGGTGCACCAATTACTAAGCCGGCATCATATTGACAATTTAAACATATTGTCAGAATTCCGGCATTGATTTTCTCCATGTATCTATGCCGGCATTCTGATGGTTACAATTTGAAACTCACTATAACCCATTTATTGGACGGTTACAAAATCATTCCACTAGTTTGACGGTTACAAAATCCACTAGTTGGACGGTTACAAACCACTATAACCCATTTATTGGACGGTTACAAAATCCTTAATGTGTCGGTTACAAACTTCTCAATCTATTTAAGTGACGGTTTTGTCTACGAAATTATTCAATCTTCCTTTGTATTCAATCTTCATAATTTCATCTTCCATACCAAAGACAATGGGTCCTCGCAAATCTCGTGAAAACCCCAGTCCACAAAAACATGTAGATGAACCAAGAAGAAAGTCTGAAGAGTCTGTGGGTGAGGCGACCATAACAAATTTGATACGGTAAGTGAAGTATTTGTTGAATTGAATTTTTTTTAGGGTTTATCCCATAATATATAACACAAAGTCATCATTTCTTTTTTAGTCCTTACACTACACCACAATTATATTTTGAAATTTCAAACTAGTCAATTGAAAATCTATTCTGTTCGCGGTCGAATTCAATTTGAAAATCATGCCGGATTTTATGTCTTCAATCCCGATTGTATTGCATGATATTGCCGGCATTTGAAATTAGACAAACTATATGCCGGTAATAGGTCCCGGCATTGTATATTTGATCAGTACTATGCCGTATTTATTTTCCTTCATTGTTAAAAACTCTGTTCAAAAATCACAAAGTTCCGGCATAATCATAAATATGTATACGACAATGCCGGCACTTGTTCCGGCATCCTCGATAGTTTTACTATCTATGTCGGTTTTGTTTCCTTAGACCTGTTATTCTCTGTATAGAATTACAAAAAACCGGCATGCAATTTTGTATTTCCTACTATGCCGGTTCTAGTACCGGAAGTCATTTTTGGTTTCATTTCTATGACGGAATCCAGTGTGTAACTCATTTTAACGTATTGGAACATAGGTCCAAAGCATCAAAAAAGGACAAAGGAAAAGGTAAAGCTGTTGTACAACAAAAACGTAAGTCTTCTCAACCTAGACGTCGTGATCCGTCTACTGCTAAGGTCACAATTCGGGATCAACCTATAAGGGACTCAACCAGTAGTGATGATGATGAAGATTACTGGGAAACTGGGCTTGTACCCGAACGAGCTGGTGGCTCATCCTCACAAGCAGCTGATGTGGGAGTTCAATCATCTAAGGATGATGAAAAGGCACCCCCAGCCCACATGCCTGATAAAGATGACATAATTCCAGACCTCGTTGATGGCAAACATTGGGGTCAACCGAAAAACCCGCAACTCTTATTTTCCTACAAAGACTCTTGGGCTCGTTGGATCTATCAAACTTATTTAAGACGTTTCCATCTTGTTATTACAATATTCATCTGCTATCAAGTGAATTCAACTAAGTTTGGTGTGTTTTTATAGGACCACAAGAAAGCTTTCCGTGTTAGCCGCCATCAACAATCGGATGTATGGACTTTGAAGGATGAGTGTGCGGCTGTTAAGGCAGTAGTCAAAGCATCCGGGTTATATCCTGCGATAAAGAATTATGTGGACACTGATACCGTTACAGCAAACTGCTTTTTGGAGAGGTTTTATGCTGAAACTGACACCATGCATTTTCCTTTTGGCGAGATGACCATTATCCCTGAAGATGTCCAAAGGATAATAGGTTTAGAGGTTGTTGGGAAAGATGTTAAGGTGGGAGATGACTCTAAGGACCTAGAATGGGACAATATCTATGAGCTCACTGAAAGGTTGTTTGGATGGAACAAGGAAACCACTTTGGCAAATTTTTACAAGACAAGGACTTCCCAGACGAAGACTATTACATTCGTCAAACTCTTTGAATTGTTTGGGGATACGAAGAACAAAGTATTGAATCCCGAACAAGTTCAGCAAAGTGTCGCTGCCTATATGTTGTTCATCTTGGGCTCCTCTATATTCCCAGACGCAAATGGTAATAGGGTGCATATGAACCTCCTACAATACTTGGATCCATTCGAAAAGGTTCATGAGTATTCTTGGGGCACTGCTTTCTTGGCACATTTTTTGGCAGAAATGTGTCGAGCTTCTAAGGAAAATGACCGTCAATTTAATGGGAATTTCACTGTCATTTAGGTATAGATAACTATCCATTTGGTGATCGTTATCATTAAATTTAGTAGTTGCCTTTTTTTTTCTTACACATTTCATTAAAAGGATTTTTCATTGGCACAGGTGTGGGCTTATGAACACTTCCGAAGTTTGTTCGTAGGTTATAAAGGATTGAAGACTATCTGTGGATATGAACATAATAAGGCTCTTGCTAAGAAATACTACTTCGACAATACCCGAGGCCCAATAACAGGAAACGTTTAATTGCAATGAGGATGCATTTGGACTCGGTGGCTTTGGAAGACGTTGTGTTTGACCCGTAAAGGAATGACAGAGGAGTTCATTTACAAAGGCGTGACAATGTTTCATTTTACAACGGACCTTTATTTCATCCTAAAGGATTTGTTATGCACAACCCTTGCCGTGTAATGCGGCAACTTGGGTACAAGCAAAAAGATTTGACGGATACATCATATCAGAAATTCTCTCATGACTTTCCGCAATGCCAATCAGATAAGAACCATACTCTCATAGTTTATGACCCTAAACCTGTTCTTTCACATTGGACTGAAAGGGAAGAAAAAGGACTTATTTTGGATGTGGCCGATTGGGAATTGGCTGAGAATGGTTGTGAGAGTGATCCAACCTTCCTAAGAGGTCATCGTAAGTACTCGCATCCTTATGTTGTGCGCCCGGATACCGTAGAAGTTCCTCCACAACCAGCACCTCCCTCCATAACTCCGTCAACTATGCACGACCTTCTACAGCTCGTTACGTTGATGGTACGTACATCTTGTTCATTACTATTTTTGAAATCTATATGTATGAACTTATACAATTGTACATACTAAATACATGTTGAAAAATCCCTTAACAGTGTCAGAGGATTGGAAACTTGTCAAGATTCTTTAAGAAGAAGACCAAGAAAGGCGATTTGATGACCCAGAAAGAACTGGAGAACATCGTCCAAAAGATAGACCAAATTGAAGATCCGGAGGCAAAAGACTTGTGGGGCAAAAGGAAGAAGAGGGTACACAAGAGGCCAAGAACTGAGTGATCGTGTGTTTCTTTTATAGTATTATTTTGGTTTGAACAATTAGAGTTACTTTATTTGTGTGTCTTGTTAAAATTTGAACATCTTTCATTCACTTTTTTTAGGTTTAGAACTTCTTAACTTTACATTTCGTTTGGTAAAACTTTGCTTATGTTATTTTATGGTATTAAGTCTTTGCTTCTGTTATTTTATGTGTATTGCAATTCACTTTTTCTAACTTTGGTTTATACAAAACCGGCATAGACTATATCGTGTGTACTATGCCGGAATTCTGTTTAGTTCTAGAATTTAAAATAATAGAGTTCCGGCATAGCCAATAGCGCTAAAACTATGCCGGAAATTTGTTTACTTATAGCGTTATTCCAGCACAAAAGAGAACATGTATTGCAACGCCGGTACGAGTACCGGCATAGTAAAGTTTGAATCAAATCACATTGGCACATAAATGGCATATGGTTTAATGATTATAATTCAAACTTCCAAAAAAAATAAAAGGTGGAGTATTAGTAAACCACATATATCCAAATTACTCATCATCGCCTCCACACGTATGAAGTATGCCATCCTCCTCTTCAAAAGGTTTCTTTGATAAGGCCAAAGCATCCCATAATTGGTGATTCTCATCATACAATTCCATCCATCCCTTCCAGAGCCTCGGATCTAGTTCCTTGTTTTTAACCATCCCACAAACCGGTGGCAATGGACAATTGTCCTTGAGTTTCATAATAACGAAATGATTGCCGTTCACGTACGCCAAAACAACTCTTATCGTCTTAAGGGATCCCTCGCATTTTTACCACTTTGGTGTAAATGTTGTGACTACGGTGGGGAAAAAATAATGAACAACACAATTAAATGTATCCGCTACTAGATGCCCACAAAGCGGCATCCTCATCCAATATTGAGAAGGAAGAAATGCCATTTCCTGCTCGGGTCCTAACACTTGAGCACACATATCATCAAACACCTCGTCGTGACCAACCAGTTGCTCGTAAAAGCTATTCTTCTTCACAAGTTGATCGGCCATCCTCATTCTAGCATATCGGCATGGTGTCATTCCTTTACTAACGGCTGTCTCGAAGATTCCTAATTGTTCGGTCACGACATGATAGCCACAATTTCCATCTCCATAGACATCATCCGTGTACACAATAAACTCGTGAATAACCTCAGGAAGTTGGTCTATGTAAGACTTTATCTTCGTATGATAACTTCTAATGGTCTTACCTGTTATGGGATCCTTATACATCTTCATATTACCATTATTTATCTTAATTATATCCAACTCATCATCTGCAATCCCTACACTCCAAATGTCTATTATATTAGACGGTAGAATATTCTTCCTTGGCCTTCCTCTACCCCTTTTCCTTTGAGCATCGGCTACATCGACTATGGGTGTAGCATCCAAATTCTCACCTTCTTGTCTTTGGTAGCTTAATGTTGATACCTTCGGCGGCCTTCCCATTTTCCTTTGAACCTCGGCTACATCGACTATGGGTGTAGCATCCGAATTCTCACCTTCTTGTCTTTGGTATCTTAATGTTGGTACCTTCGGAGGCCTTCCCTTACCCATTTTCCTTTGAACCTCGGCTACATCGAATATGAGTGTAGCCTCCGAATTCTCACCTTCTTGTCCTTGGTAGATTAATGTTGGTACCTTCGGAGGCCTTCCCATTTTCCTTTGAACCTCGGATACATCAACTATGGGTGTAGCCTATGAATTCTCACCTTCTTGTCCTTGGTAGCTTAATGTTGGTACCTTCGGCGGCCTTCCCCTTTTCCTTTGAACCTCGGCTACATCGACTATGGGTGTAGCCTCCGAATTCTCACCTTCTTGTCCTTGGTAGCTTAATGTTGGTACCTTCGTCGGCCTTCCACTTTTCCTTTGAACCTCGGATACATTGACTATGGGTGTAGCCTCGGAATGCTCACCTTGTTGTCCTTGGTAGCTTAATGTTGGTATATTCGGTGGCCTTCCCCTTTTCCTTTGAACCTCGGATACATCGACTATGGGTGTAGCTTCAGAACCCGTCGTTTGATGTTGACTTGATATCGGTTCCTTCTTTGGCCTACCACGTTTGTTTGGAACCGGCGCTTCCGCGAATCTGGCTTCCGAAATCTCACTTGCGGATAGATCTCGTCTCTTAGTTTCCGCGAGTTCTTCTTCACGTCTACTCATTTCTTTCAATTCTTTCCTTTGTTTTCTCCTTGGAATTTTAGTTTGTGGTCTACCGGGAGGATCTCCCTTTCTTGGCTCTTCACTTGGTGCTATCCATGGGCGTGTAATCAGCCTTAGCTCAACAACACTTGTCTGCTAGCCGAGTTGGCTCGTGAGTAAGCTTCATAGAATTCCTTGGCCTCCTTTGTAACCCATGGTGATTTTCCGGGATCTTCCGTAGGGGGGAGGTCGAAAGTTAGTTGCTTCCAAAATGGATCAATAACATAAATTGGTATCACTTCTTCATACTTCACAAGCATATGACGACACAGAAGACCCAATGAAGACATGTCGGGACAGATACACACATCACCCGGTTTTCCGTAATTTTTCTCGTATTGCATTTGTCTCATCATATGTTTTATTTCCCATTTGGAGACGTTGAACTCTATTCCTTGGAGCAACTTAATATGTGGAATAAATTGAGTCATCCTATCCATTGAGCTTTTCTCAAAATCCTTCTTGATCCTATCGATATCAGCCTTAAAGTGTTGGTCCATTGCCTCGGTGACCGTAACCATGTTTCCTTGCCCGGACTGGATGAGATCTTTGAATCTCCCATGAGAGGACTCCGCTATACTAGTTGCTTCATTCCCGTAATGTCTATAACGATTTGTCCATGCACGCACAAATTTTTCCTTGAACTTATCCAACCAATTAACCCGACAATATGAGACGGCACTTGGATACACTTCGTTATATTTGGCAATAAACATGTTCAATCTCTTTTGATACATGTCCTCGGTAAGATACCAATAAACTTTCTCCCAATCCTTTAGAAATTCCAACCACCTTTTATGATTTTCACCGTGTTCTTTGTCGACTCGCTCTTTAATCTTTCCTCTTTCATTTTCTTCTTCTTAGGGTGATAGTTTCTCTTTGCGGACATCTTCCTCCAGTACAACAACCATTCTCTTCTTAATATCCACCTTAGAGGGTTCGAACAAAGCATGACAATGTTTTTTCACATTTTCACCAATATGATATGTACATAGGAAATTTTGTGTATCCGGATATACGTCGGAGATGGCATTCATTAGTGCATCAAATTGATCGGTTATGATGACCTTCGGTGATCGGTTTTCCGGGAACAATAATTTCAATTGTCGCAATGCCCAATGATAATTGTAATCCTTCTCGTTTTCCATTAAATACCAAGCCAATGTGAATGTTACCTTGTCCGATGTTTGCCCCACGATGTTGAACAACGGCATGTTGTATTTGTTTTTCTTGTAGGTGCAGTCCATCATAAGAACATCACAACACGTATGAGCCAATTGTGAAAGCAAAGGATGCGAAATGAATATTTGAAGGGGCTTATCGTTCGGACCTATTTTAATGATTCGCGTGTACTTGTGATCCCAAAATATCTTCTCAAATTCTTACATAATGGTCCTCCCTTCCCATTCCAACCTTCTAATGGTTGCTTGTGCGCTATAAATTGTACTTAGGGAAGAAACGTTTGTCTCATCCTTTTCCTTGAAGCCTCTGATAATCACTCTTGGTTTGATACATGCTTTGGTCATTATCCTTACATCCTCAAATTGATGAGGTTTTAGCTTCGCAACTACAGAGTGACCAACAAAATATTTCGGATCCCGATGGCTATGACGCCCAAAACACACCATACAATCCCATTCTTCTTCCTCTTTTCCTTTGTCTCGTAGATGGAATACAAGCTTAAAGGGGCACTCATCCTTATTCGTATTAGTTTTGTATACCCTATTAGTCTTCTTTTCATATACATAACCCTTTCTCTTATGGCTATTCTCCTTGTATTTTCCGTGTCGTTCACAAACCATCTCAAAACGAACATTTGAACCTTGGCTATTCCTCACTAAGACACACATGTTCTTAAGAGCCGTCTCTTTTTCCCAACCAATAGCTTCAGTTGGAGATTTTATTCCCTATATAAGGACAAAAAGGGAAGATTATAAGGTTAGTTACAAGCAATCCCAACATAAAATTGTAAAAACTAGGTGAAAGTATTGTTTGGTAACATACCCGAGGCATTTTATAGTATTCGGACGTATCCCGAAAGAGAGGTTTGGAAGTTGGAGCGATGTATGTCACAACCTAAGGCACTAATGAAAAGAAAATTGAATTAGTTCCACATAATAATGTTCCGGCAATGTATGTTTTTGAACAACAATGCCGGGATAAGGGATGTCGGCATTGTAGAAAAGATAAAATGCACGTGCAGGTACCTTGTCTTGGCATCCACGATAATTTACATTAGATGCCGGTACAGAGGTTCAAAATATCATTAACTCCTGTATGATTTTCATGTAAAACCGGCATAGTATATATGTAAAGTTCTCTACCGGTACATACTACCGACATTCACGAAAAATTACACACTACGCCGGTACTAAGTGCCGGCGTTTACGAAAAATAAAATAGAAAGCCGGTACTTAAGATCGAAAAACAAATACTCTTGTATGTTTTACTTGTGGTACCGGCATAGTAAGTTTAGAGTAAACCATGCCGGTATGGATATTCCATGGAATATTCGGTGGTAGGTAAAAAGTGAAATGTATACCGGCATGGATATTTGGTATGAATACCACGCCGGCACTGTTTAAAAAATGGGGGATATACTGAACCGGCATGGAAAGGAGTATGAATACGACGCCGGTATCACCAATTACGGCGTAGTATTCATACTACGAGTGTGCCGGCACTACCCTTTTTCAGATAAAAAATGGCGGTTTGAAACATAAAAATGAAATTTTCGACCTCTTTGAAGCATTACCTGTGTGTTGGGGTTGCTTGTATGCTGGACATGTTTACTTTCTTGGGTTGGTTCTTCACAAAACACTTCATGCTCACGAAAATCATGATCCAAGGGTGTTGGTTCATCATATAACTTCAATTGTGAGTTGTTATAATTAACCGAAGATTGATGATATGATTGTTGTTGTAGTTGAGCTAAAGATTTTGCAGCTGCAAGTCTCTCATCACAATCATCTTCCATTTTCCAAAAAACAATCACTCAAAATTTTCCCTTCTTCTACTCTCAACTAACCCACACAAATAAAATAAAAAAAACTAAAAACACACTAATTTATCCCCCAAATGATTATGAATTTACTAATTATTGTTAACTACTAATCCTGATTAGTGGGGGCTAGATTAGGAATTAATAAAATAATTACATAGGGGGTAACCCTGAATTGCTATTGGGACACCTATTTTGTCCTGTATCTATATCCCCCAATTAATAAAACTATCCCCAATTGCGCGTTCTAGATAAATAAGACTTCTTCTGTAGGATTAAGAAAATAAGGTCATATAAGGCATAAAATAAAGACTAAAACTTGTTAACGATCTTACACCTAGATTATATTTAGTCCAATAAATGATTCACTAAATTACTAAATTATACACATGAAGTGATAATTATAATAATATTTGAATACTTAGAACAAAATTAAAATTAAAGGAGAATAAAATTGCATGTGAAATATATACCGAAAAGGTAAGGGGTTGAGAAGATGAAACCAAATTTTGAGAAATGGAAGACGTCTCCAAGAAAATAAAAGGATTCAAAAGAGTAATCGAGATAATTAACATCCTAACATGGATTTTGGATGACATCACTCATAGGAGCAGAAAATGACGGGAGGCAATGGTGCCTGCTTGATTAGAGGTAATAACTGTTGAAGATACTGAGGCATTCACTTGAGTAAAAGTTGGAGTCCCACCAGGGGAAACTTGCTGTTTGGGATTAGGCTTCCTCTTAAAATGGGGAAGAGTCATGCGAGTTCCAAGAGTAGAATATGGGTTAGGTCTCTTAGACATCTTTTCTTTCTCCCTCGTGTCATCTTGCGAATAACAATGCAGATAAGAAACAGAGACAAAAATATTGTTTAAGATAGTATAGTGTTTCTTACTACCTTGTTATGCGAAGGCTTTATTTTACAGGAATTGCCATCTTTGGATCTTGATGGAGAATCAGGGTTTGGAGCAGTATGGTGAGGCCCAAAAGAAGACTTGATGCAATAAAATTGGTAGAGAAATTATCAGAAGTGGGATGAAAATGTAGATAACAGAGGAAGCAGTAACAAAGCAGTAATGGAAGCATCAGAGAAAGAAACAAAATACAGTACAAAAGAGAAAACAAACCTTTGTAGAGAATCCATGGAGTACTAGCACTAGCAGGAGAAGAGGAGATGAAGATTCAAATGAGTCAGGAATTTAAAGGATTTGGAGAGAAAGAAAAGATAAGAAAAAGAAAATCTTACTCTGTCCAAAAGCTTATATAAGGAAGAACATGACCGATTTGACCAGGTGGAAAGAAGACTTGCCGGTAAAGAGGGGAACGTGTGAACGGTTACCCCTAAAATCCAGAAGCTTGTCAGTTAATAAGAATACGGAAATTTGAAAATGAGCGAGAAGTGATACGAAATGGAGAAAAATACTATTTAAGAAAAGATTCTCTCATCGCTCTTTCAATAATGAAGATCAATGAGGGAAAATGAAAAATGTAGGGATTGGATATCGCTCCCATATAAACCATGCGAAGTGATAACATAATGAAAAGGAGAAATAACAAAATAAAGGAGCGAGTTGATATCGCACAAGGAATATTCACATGACGGAATCAGTGATGTCACGAAGTCACGGGAAAATACAAGAGCTATGCGAAGACCAAGATCACGTGCGAAGAGATTCCAATGTAAGCGTGCGAAGACATCGCATGCCAGATCCGATAATAGGATTTATTAGATGTCCTCCACTATGTAAAACTCCTACACATAGGACCAACCACTATTGTATGAGGGAGAGGTTTTTTGGAGAGTTTAGAGAGATTTTAAAGAGAGAGAAAATAAATTGTTTACCAAGTTAGTGTTGTAACTCTTACTCTTGTATTGATTTCTAAATTTAATAAACTATCTTGATGTATTCTTATCGTGATTTCATAATCTATATAGTCAAGTCTTCAAGGGGTGTGGTAGTAGATTTTATGCTACTATATACTCTTTTATTATGAATAGTTATCAGATGATTATCTAACCAAAAGCTCATATTCCAAATCATATTTGGAGGGTAAAACAATCTGGGCATGGCGTTCTCCTTCAGATGTCATAATAAAATGCTTTAAAGTGTAGGGTGGGTAACAATGCTTCAATTCAATACGGTTTGTAAGTTTTTATTCGGATTTTATTATGATTGTTACCATTGTAGATGAGAAGTCCTAGACTTCGAGAGCTAGATGAGAATGATAAAGATGAACAAAAAAAGGTGTGTAATGAAAGGTGACTGGGGTTTTCTGTCAATTTGGTTTGTTTCGAATTTGAAATGGGAAATGGTGATACTGAGAATAGATGCTGGTGGTGATTTAGGTCAGGGAAAGAATTAAGAGAAGTGGTGTTGCTGTTGTAAACAAAAGTGAGGATGGAGTTTGAGGTGTTGCAGGTGGTGGTTTGTTGCTCAAGATGGATTAAAATATTGGGTATTAATGCTTGCAGGTAATGGAATTAACTGGCCTGAGCTGGTGTTATTGGTGTTGCAGATAGTGGAATTGATGCTGCTGAATTGTGTGGAAAGATGGAGTTGATGTCATGTGCAATATAGGGAGGACTGGGAAGTTGAGATGATGTTGTATCTACGGATATTTGATGCTGGTATTTGAATGTATGCAGGTATGCATATGCAGAAACTGATGTTGATGGTGAGCTTAGATATATGCTTAGGTTTCATATATAAAGTTCAGGTGCAAGACAGATAGAATTGAAGCAGGAAATGGATGCAGCGATGCAACTGTTGAGTTAGAGTTACAGTAAGAGCTGGTGAGGAAAATTGCAGTTGAAGCTACAAGATAGCAGTAGTGATCTAGTACAGTTCTTATAATACTGCAATATAGAGTTGAGTTGGTAGAAGCAACTGAAAGAAGAACTGAGAAGAATTAATAGTGAAATGGGCATGGTGTCGCTGCTGCAGACAATAAGAAGAAGTGGATTGATATTGCAGCGGAAGTGCATGCTATGGATTGAGGTGGTACGAGATAAAGATGTTGTTGTTGCAGGATGAACAGCCACTATGGCTGGAACTGAAGAAGTGATGCACCATAATGGTGCAACACGGACTTTGGCCTTTGCAAATTGGCAGTTGTCCTGGCAATTCTCTCCACCCAGATGAGTCAGTTAGCTGACTCAATTCCCTGACTCACCCGATGATGTCACTGAGTTGATTCATCATTACTTGGTTTAACTTTAATCAAGATCACTCGATTGACAGGTGACTGTCTGACTTGCCGGTCATCTGAGTTATTTTCTGATACCTCTTCCGGTAGGGTTCTGGTGACGCAAGAATCTCTAAAGATTTGAATAGATTTTTTTTTTCACATTGTCAACTTAATACAATTTTGTTTTACAAATTAGAATTATGACAAAATTTGTGTGTTAACATCTCTTTTACAATTTTTTTTTTTTTTACTTTTACAAATTTGAATCCGTGCAATCACGCAGCGGTGTCGCTTCGCCAAGTTAATCCATCGGCACGTAGTGGTGTCGTTTCGTCAAGTTTTTCGGTCGGCCTCCCATCGTGTCAACGGTTGTACTAGTTATATAAGGAGCATTAAAATTTTTTAAAAAAATTAATTAATTAGTCAATGTTCCTTACAAGCTTTAGTTGGCAACCGAGCGAAAAGATGGACACCACCCCCTTTTTGAATAGGTATATGATGGGTAAAATTATGAGAATACAACTCTCTACTATTCCAAAAGGGAAAATTATGCTAAGGCCCGACCCATGGATAACCCATAATATGAGGCCCTTAATTAAAAGAAGTTTAAATCTAGGCCCCGAGTTATTAAAAGACATCCATACCCTTTTATATATTGTCAAGCCCTTAATTAAATAAAATTTAAATTTAGGCCCAAAATTATTAAATCTAGGCCCAAAATTATTAAAGTATATTGTGAATGTGTAAATAGAAGTTACACATGCTTATGCCATGTGTATCTAGAAGTTACACATCCTTATGCCATGTGTAATGAAAATTTACACATGCTAAGAAATTAGTTTTTGTATGCTAAGAAGCCAGACGCATACAAAAAAGTCAGTTACACATGTGTAATGCAAAGTTACACATGCTAAGAAATTATTTTTTGTATGCTAAGAAGTAAGTTACACATCCTTATGCCATCTGTCTAAGTGTAATTCAGAGTTACATATTCATATATCTAGTATAATTGACATTTACATATGTAGCTTCTAATTGACAAGCGTGTTTAAAGATCTCCGAATACGAAGACGGATGCCATGTGTCTGGATTAGCATATGCACCACTGCAACAATACTGATCTTCATGAAATGCTTCACACACTTTTACAAGATATATTTGGCGTTGATGAATCTGATAGAGCACCTTCAGTTCAGTTGGATACATTCTGTTGATATCAACAACATCCAGTAGTATTGCAATTACCACTACCAACAGACCCACCTTTAGGAACCACCAACATCTGAAGGTTGTAACCATCAACTAAACTCACATGGTAGAAATATAAACCACCTGAACCGTTGAGCGTGAACTCTACTAGATGTATCGTGGCGCGACACCTCCTCCCTGCGCATTCAATCTGTCTCGAACCACATTCACCCTGTTACACAAGTGAATTGACCTATTGTAGAATCTTAACTACAAAGGGTTCCTCCTCAAAAACGACCTGACCATGATGCCGGGGCCGAAATCAACTAGGATTCTCCTTATTGAAGAATGAAGCCTGTAGTTTCCAGTTGTGGTGACACTGTACTTTCTAATAATCCAGGCCATATCGTGTAACTACAATAGTTGGTTAATGTAAATGTATTCGAATATACACCTGCAATCAATAAGAATTTTGAGTAAGAACTTGAAAGGGCAAAGAACAAAGAAGAATTTGAGTCATATATGCACACAACAGACTTATTACTTACATTGAATGTTGATGATAAATTACACACGCATCGAACTAGTAAAATTATATTTACATCATTTCAGGTTCAATCAAACCACATCCAATTAGCATGTGTAACTGCGATTACACATCCAATTATCATGCGTAACTAACAATTACACATCCAATTAGCATGTGTAACTAGCAGTTACACATCAGCATGTTGAACGTTTCCATTCACATCATGATTAATTATTTCATTGACGTTTACAGAAGAATCATAAACTCCATCTTGCAAGTTTTCTTGAGTAATATATGTGGTTTTACAGCATGTGTAACTAGCAGTTACACATCCACCATATAGCTTGTGTAACTAGTAGTTACACATCCGTATAACTACTGAAATACAAGGTCAGCAAGACTAGTGACAAAGCAAAACAACTAAGCATTACAACACTATGAAAATAACCCATGTAATCTGGAGACACTCAAAGCTAATACTTATCCAACCCAGCATAAGCTCAAACAAGAAATTTTTCGCTACTACATCTATTACAACACTATGAAAATACACCAACTAGAAGACCACTTGTGTTTCAAGAACAACCATGGTACTGAACAAATTTACTTGATATTACCGAGCTTCAAATACTATATACGCAGAGCAAAGAGCAGAAGCCTGACTCATATGGTTTGTGTAACCTACAGTTACACATGCATATGGCTTGTGTAACCTGCAGTTACACATCTATATGCCTTGTGTACCCAGAGCATATATGTTATCTTCATCAGCGTTAGAAACATGGATCATATAGAGCTACTTGCGATTCTTAAACAGTGAAGACTACTTAATAAATAAGATCAAATAACACTTGATCAACTGAAATGTGGCATAATATAAGATATATAACTAGCAGATGCTAGTGCAACTTCTTTTAAATTCTGCGCAACTTAATTTACTAGGTGAAATAAGACTTAAACCAACACGACATGTAACTCATGTATCAATGATGTAAATTAGACAATGGGTATTTACTACTAAGTCAAACTAAAAACGGCCAAGTTTTGCCACGGAGACAAGATTTTATCATTACACACAATGTGTTCACATGTTAGTATGAATAATTACCATCAAATCCTAGAAGAGGGTAAATCACCACAGAAGCTCCTGGTTTTGCTACAGCTCCAAGAAGAAAAGTCCAATGTATCACATATTTCCGTAGAAACAACCATAAACAATACTCCCAACATCTATCTTGCTAAATTATAGAAAGGATATATTACCTGCATCATCCATTCCCTTCCCCAATCTAAGCATACAATGAAATTTCGGTTTCGTCACCAATCCTAAATATTACATTCTTAAGATTCTCATGCATTTATTGAATAGATCCAGTTACATTTTGTTGCAGATTAGCAACAGACTAATATTTATCGGAATGTATAACCTAACTACACAATGTTAACATCACAGTATTATACTGAACAAGAAGATATAATAGACTTACAATTCTCTTGCTGAACTCGATTCCTGCTACAACGAAAGGTATAACTCCAGCTACACATATTCAAATTAAAAATAAAAAAATTTAGGTTCAAATTCATGCAGATGCAAAACATTCTTATTAGACTATGCATCGTATTGTTATAATTTACAGTGTCATCGAATCTGCATGATATCCCATTCCATAAGAGCTTGCACAAAAAAAAAAAGAAAAAAAACTTAGACTTTCTATCCTATCCAATTAGCATGTGTATCTATAAGTTACACATCCAATTAGCATGTGTATCTATAAGTTACACATCTATTTAGCATGTGTAACTAGTAGCTACACATGTATTTAGCTTGTGTAAATAGAAGTTACACATCTAATTAGCATGTGTAACTGCTAGTTACACATCCAATTAACATGTGTAACTAGTATTTACACATCCATATAACACTCGTAAAAGTCTGAAGGCGTCATATATTTAAAGATAATAGTCTCTATCAACACTTACGCTTTATAAATCATAAGGAGATTGTATATGTAAATAGGGTTTTACTAGTACAATACGGAAAAGAAAATGCAATACAGTACTAGTTTTGATAACATAGTGAAACTAGCTCATTCTAAATCCTTCATTCTGTTTTGTACTTGTTAAATGCAAATGAAACAAACTACAAATAATGATAAGCACTAGCTACTGGACAAAGCAGAATTTAATCATAGCTTACCGTTAATCCAGGTTTTTGGTGGCTGAAAGTGATAACATGTTCTGCTAATTCCTAGCCCATCTGATGACAATCCAGTAACGCAACGAACAAGATCTTCTAAACACATCTCTGAAAATTTAATTACGATCAACTCTAAGAACAGAACTAAGAAAGAAACTTAAACACTATTTTATATAAGAAATGAAAGACATTGAATATTACCACGTATCTAACTACTTCAACAATTGAAAATTCTTCGAAATAATGTAAAGGACACCTAAGCAATCAACTTAGTGCTGATTATAATAAACAATGACTCTTGACTTGATTAAATTCTTAATATTAAATCATTCATTAACCTTGGCCCCCCTATACATTCATCGCATGTATAACTTTCAGTTTAATTGACAGATTGAAAGAGATAGTATACCTTTAGAACCATAAAAATGATGAGCATAGCTTGTAATTCCCATTTAGCAATGTCACAGTTGGATATCAGATTAGGCCTAAAATAGTGAGAAAAGAATATCCTAAATTCAAATATCAGATTAGGCCTATTTGATATTTAATGTCTCTATCAGCAAAAACTTCATCTAAATGTCGTTTCCCAGCATCATTCAAAAACAACTTCCGTTTCATATCTACCAAGAAATAGAAAATTAAAAGTGAATAAAATTCAAATCAAATTAACGGGTAACAGAGATGATGAGTCGCTGATATCGAATCCTTAATCAGTTTTTTTTATCGCAACTTGAAATTGAGAGTTACGATGATTTAGACGAATAGCAGATCTGAAAATTTTGTTCAATATTCTTCAAAAAAAAACTAAAATCTCTCAATTGAAGCATAATCATTGATAGAAGAGAATACTTATATGCACTTAGCTTGCTGATGACCTTCTACAACAAATGTTTCTCGGATCCATTAAGTGTTATTTGTTTCTCGGATCCATTATCTTCTACAACAAATGATGCTCCTCCTTCTCCTGATGGTGATTTATGATCTCTATCGTCGCCTCTCTCTGCTCAAAATCAATTTAGAAACCCTAGAATTGTTGCAGTAGAGAATCTAAAAGGAGAAGATGAAACTAAATCTAATAAAACCTTAGAATTGTTTTTCTCTGCAACCGAGAGAGTGAGATAGATTGATATGAGAGAGAAAGAAGATGGAGAAATGAAAATATCTTATGATATTTCCCTTCTTTAAATAGAAAATGGTAGTTTTGTCAATATCAAAATACATAATATAAAATTATGGGCCATATCTGAAGAAAATTTGATTTTTTGGGCCTAGCAATATCATTTTCCTAAAGTATGGAGTCGACAATGTATGATCCATTTAATGGGGTTTCTATATATTGAACCCATATAGTAGGGGGTTCTAGTATTTTTCACATTCCAAAATAGAAAAGTGTCTTTTCTTTCTTACTAAACCAAATTCGCAAAATAAATCTTTTGGGTTATATTTTGAGAAATAGAGAATATAAAATATTTATGAAATAATGGTTTTTGTCCTTTGATAGTAGGTAGTGCCTTCATATTTTGTAAAGCCAATTCTCCCGTGTCTTCTTGAACTGCCCCTCGAATTCGCACCCACCAGAATTATAAAATTTAGCCGTAAGTATTTAATTAGGTTAGGATAATAGGTCATTAGCCTATTTCATGAGGGTATATTAGTAAACATATTAATCGGTCAAAGACGGTCAACGGTCTTAACATCATGTTTTAAGACCCAAATCCTAATATGACCAAAAACATACGACCCATTTACAATTTTTTTTTCTTTACCATGATGCTTATAATCTGGTAATAGTTTGCAGTTATCATTTTATCAATACGTCCAGGGACGGAGGCATGTGAGCGCAAATGGGTGCGCTTGCACCCATTGAAATTTCAAATTTAGTAAGAATAGGTTGGTTTTTCTGTGATAATAAATAGAGTCTTGCGGGTGCAAATATAAATGGCATTATTGAAGTTTTACGGTTTCTAAGGGGTCAAAGTTAAACTGCTAAACATATTTTTTTATTATTAGCTAAAGTTCCCATATTGCAAAGCATAATCTAGTCATGTAATTTGCTTTGTCGAGGAGGAAGTTGTGCTAAAAATGCTTTTGGAACTTGATATATATCTTGATGGTTGTCCAAATACTAAATTGCAGTGGAACTTGCGTACAATGGTAAAAATTTCAAATTGACGATTTTGAGTCAGTTAAAAAAAAAGTGAATATTAGAGAAAAAAATTCGACCCCACAACCTTTAAGTCCTGGCTCCGTCCCTGAATACGTCCATAATTACACTTCGTAAAAGTTAAAATTTTAAAGATGAAAAGCCAACGCCATGATATATCAACTCAAAACTCAGAGAAGAGAAGATATCGATGATGAAAGCTAGCTCATGCCCAAGTAGTAGTTGACCCTAGTCCCTAGAGAATAACGACTTCAGGTAGTCATCTCCTTTATTAATGAGGAGATGAACTAATTAACCTACCGAATCCTCACAAGGAATAATATCTCAGGTGACTTTCCATTGTCATCATGTTTATTCTTTCTACTTTTGTGTAATCCTCTTATTGTATATATAATTTGAGTAGAAATTGCTGGCCTCACATTGAAAATTAGGTTAAAAGCATGAATTCTAGAGCTCCTGCCCCTACCAATAGAAATCAAGAGTTTCCGATTTATTTGGCTATTTTTCCTACTCACCGCGTCTAAAACACAACCAATCCATAATTCTCTTCTCATCCCTTCTCTTCCCTCCTAATACTGAAAACTGTCGAAAACTGCACTGAAACTCTCGAGAAAATGGCCAAAAAACGGTGATATTATTTAAACTCCCAGGGTACCTATTATTCAAGGTAATTTATAAATCGAAACTTCAGTTGAACTTTGTTTTTGAGAGCAATAGATTCAAATGGGATTCTTATCTCACTTTACTTTGCTGTATCTTTGTGAACGTCCCGGATGATCACGTCTTCTTTTTATCAGGTGGTTACTTTTTATTTTTTGGGAAGTCCTAATGTTATCAAAAACTAAATAATTTCTGAGGCACTGGATCCTAGTAAGACTAAGTCTTATGGGGTGCTAGTCTAGCACCTAGATTAGCAGTCCACGTCGCAAGCAAAATCGCCGAAGTCTTATGGGAGTGCTATTCTAGCATGCTAGTCACTGAATGAAAACAGCACATTGAGCTGAACCATTCCGCGCAAGATGATTTCGCGGAACAATCCCGCGCTTGACCAGTCAACAGAGTCAATGCGCGGAATCATTCCGCGCAACGTGCTGGATCATTCCGCGATGAAAAATCGATAAACTCAACAGAAGCTCGATCTTCTTCTTCTTCTTACCATTTCATTTTTTTCTCCCCAAAACGGTCCGAAAATGCATGTGAGAGATCAGAATGTCCAGGGAGTTCCATATCAAATCATTGGAAGGGTTTGATCATTATCGCGATTGGAATCATTTGAGACTAGTTTGGAGCGAAACCGTCTACTAAATTTGTTTGGGTAAGATTTTGAAACTTTAGGTTTTTTTTTTCTTTTTTTTCTTTCGGATTATCATGATTTTTTGATGAAATTGATATGATTATATGATTGTTATTTAGATGATTTAGATGAAATTTCTAGTATTGTATGATTTAATTTGAATTTTTTTGAATGAAATTTGATATTGGTGAACTTTGTGAATGAAATTAGATATTGAAATTTGTTTTGATTTCTGATTTGGGGGTTGTTAGTTTGCTTAATTTTTGTTGAATTTGATTTGGGGGTTGTATTGTTTCTTTGAAGATCATTTTGTTTAATTAGTATTTTTGATGAAGCTAAATTTGTATAATTATGAATTTGTATAATTCGTATGATTATGATGAAATGATAAAATGTGGTTGATAGAATTGTGAATTTGTATGAATTATGAATTTGTATGATTATGATGAAAATGATAAAATGTGGTTGATTCTTTTTTTTTCTTTTGTTATTGATTGTAGTATGGATGTAGTATGAATTTGGAATAACATTTAGATACTTTGGAAATAGTTTCGGCAAAGGAAGGTAGGCATGTATCTAATAATTTGAGTGATAGCCGAAGTATAAACTTTAGAGGCATTTTTCATGAGGTTGAAACGTTATACAACATTGTAGTGAAAGATAATCCGATAGCGCAAAGTACTGTGATAATTGTGGGTTTTCTTTTGTCTTTGAGTTTAACTTTTCCAATGCGGATAGAGGTTTAGTTGAAGCCATAGCTGAGAGATGGCGGATAAAAACCAGGAGCTTCCATTTTAGACAATTTGAGCTTGGCCTCCTTCCTTTAGATTGGTATATGTTAACTGGAATTCCCATTGGTGACCCTACAAAGAATCAAGTAGTTATGCCGGTATTGGGTGATCTAACAATTGCTGCTTTGGATGATTTGTACTTTCAAGATATCAAAGTACTTCGTAACTGGAATAGTAAGAATAATGCAATATCCTTAGGTATCTTGAGAACCTACATTAAAAGTAGAGAAAACACCAACAATATTGAATGTGCAGATGTATTGACAAGAGCATTCTTTCTTTGGTGTTTTGGTCATTTTCTTATTGCGGGTTCTATTGGAAGAGTAGATAAACGCTGGGTTTTATTGCTGGATAATTTGGATAAAGTTGGGGAATATGACAAGGGTTTAGCTTCCCTAGGTAACACTTACAAGTTTCTTGATGGATGGTCAGAGAATGGGAAGGATTTATCTGGCATGGTTATGGTACTTGAGTATTGGTACTATTATTACTTCCGCAACATGAAACCTTTGCTTTTTCAGACACCTTCCGGAGAACACCGTGATCTTTTCCCAAAGATTAGCTCTTCAAGAAGACTAACATTAAATCAAGAAGTCTCTTCATGAAATTATTTGGATTGTTGTTTCTTTTTTATGGAGATTTTATGAAATTATTTGGATTGTTATTTCTTTTTTATGGAGTGTGTATGAAAACATATGAATTGTTTTTATTTATTTTATGGAGTGTTCATGAAATTTTGTTATATTAGGTACATTATGCAAGGAGCTATGAGAAGAATTTTGTTCCGTCTTCCAGATGATGAAGATGATACTGAGATGAATGTTCTAGCAGTGGCTACGCTTTTGGAGTCATAAAGGAGGCAAGGGCTACATCAACCCATCCCAAATAAAGTAAAGGAACGTCAGGTGGTGCACAGAAACCGTGTAGATTCCGATGCAAGGATGATGCATCAATACTTCAACTTCAGGTGTACTTATGGGCCAAAAAAGTTCAAAGGTCGGTTTGCTATGCCTCGTCCACTTTTTCTGAGAATTTTAGAGAAAGTTTGTGATTTTGACCATGATTTTCGTCAAAAAACCGATGCTTGCGGTATTCCTGGTCATTCTCCATATATGAAAATGATTGCCGTTATGAAACATTTTTCCAAAGGAATTGAACAAAACCGTAATGGCTTTGATCCAATCCTCTAAATTATGAGTGATATTTTAGTTATTAAGTTTCTCTAGATGATTACACACAAATGGCAAATTTTAAGATTATAAAATAAACAAGCAAAATTTGATAACGTGTGGTGGTGTAACATGAGTGTGAGAAAACAAATAATGAAAACTTTTATGCTAAGAAGTTTATGGATGAAATTATTTGGATCTATAATGGTCGTTAATACTTTTTTTTTGAATGCAACGTCAACCTACCGCTTAGTCTACTCAAGATACTACGATTTTTTAAAGGATTTTGATAGCTAGGCATGGATGATAATGAAGCTCGTGGGTTTCTGAAAAAATTTTACTATAAAGTTGATGAGGTTGTGTTATTAGAATCAAATTATATATTAGACTTCTTCAAACTATAGCCTTACTCACTTTTGGACCTTTTTTCCTTATTCATTTATTCCATGGTTCTTAGATTTTTTTTTAGCCTTGAACATCAATAGGTTAGACGAAGTACTCCTTTATGGGGAAAGAATTGTTTTACAATTTTTTTGAAAAGAGATATCTTGAGTGGTTAGTTACTATGAAGTATTGAAAATACTAACTGGGTCTAATGTTTGAGCATTGATTCCTTTTTATAGGTTCATTGGGTTTGTGTAGCATGGGGAGACAGATGCAGGGAAACATTGGGATTATCCTTTAAAGGGCTTTTTGTAGAGCGTTAGGTATATTCTTTGTCGTTCCTTTGCCGTTGTCTTGCGCACTTTTGAACAGCCTACATATGAACATTTGAGTTGTAAGACCAATATGAGATAGTAGATGTCCTATTTTTAGTTGATTTATGAAAAATGGTGGCATTGTTGTGTCCAAAAGTGTATACCTATTTCCTCTCCCTCGGTCTATTTTCTAGGCCGAGACCTCTTATTGCATGACGGTTCCATTTTAGAAGCTTTTGCAATATCTGCGATTTATATATATTTTGAGCTATTATCATAATATCTTATATTGATTTAAATGTGGACTAATTTGGGGTTTTGATACTACACTGTATGTCTCTGTACGGTGAGTTTAGTGGATAATAATTTTAATTCATGTTGATCAATTATTCCAACTGTGCAAATCTAATTCATTAAATTTCTTTTGTTTATGGAATGGAAACATCTAAGGATTAATCAAAATCATCAATTTTTTGATATACATGCAGTAAACTCTTGAGGTGGTAAAACTGCAATTTCAGAATCCACAAAATAGGTTCTTTCATCTCATATTTTGTCTCAAGGTAACATGGCCTGCTGGAATCTACACATTAGAAGATGGGAGTGATGGACCCTCTCTGCTTATGGTTCCTTCTCCACTAATTTATTTTATTCAGCCATCCACCAAGATGAACCTCTCCATATTTAAGTTTTATTACAAAAATAAAAATGATAACTATGAATCCATATCTTCAACTAGAGATCCTAATTGTAAACGTAATCACTACTTTAATAAATACTAATAGCAGTCGTAACATAAACCTATCATATTGGACATATTTGGCTTAAAGGTAAAAGTTACTTCTGTATAGTATCCTTTTCTTCTCAACTTCATTTATATATAACAGTAACACCTAAACTTTGAAGAGCCTATTGCAGAACGCGATTACATGAGCATAGGTGTGGGGAGTGGGAAAATGTACCACGACAAGTTATTAGGCAAGAAGTAGGCACGATAACTGTAGTTATTAGAAAGATAACTTCGGGGAGCCTAATAGAATCCCCACTTTTCATAAAAGCATTATCTAATAAGGTAAGAGCTTCTCCAATGGCTTGTGTGTGAGGACAAAAGTCTTTATCCATGTAGGATGCACATCCATTTTTCTAAAAAAACTTTCTCCAACCATAACCTCCTAAATTAATGGGTATATGACATGGCATGGATTTGGATAGACATCCTCTTGGTAAAACTCTAGTTCAAGAGGTTCATATAGAGGATGTCTATCCATCCTAGTGAGGCTTTTTTTTTTAATAAATATATTAAGTTAAAAACAATTTCCTATTGCAAATCAATATTTTGCATCAAATATTTATAACCGAAACCTATTTTTTAACACAGGCTCATTGAATCAATCATATATGATCACTGCATCATCTGCTAATTTTGTACCTTTACTAGCCCTTAACCCGTGCCGTAACGGCACGGTCCATGATATTGGTTCATTTTTAATATATCGTATAATTTGTGTCCCGAATACTTATCAACTCCTTACGATTTAATATGTGTTTGTCATAAAAATAGTTGGGATTTTCCTCTCTTTTTTTATTTGTTTTTTCCTTTAATATTTTACCTCCGAAGATTTGCTCAAACGAAAGAAATATCATGTTAACTTCCAGACACTTTTTTATTTAGGTTCATTGCTTATAATAAGATAATGCTCTACGTGAACATGGAAGTTTAAATATTTTTTGGAAATATGTCGTCAACATCGCTCATCTCAGTGAAATCAACTAATCAATATTGTTCATAAAAGTCTCCACATGCTCCTATTTCTCTCCAGCAGACTCATCTATCATGGTCATGTTGTCGATCCTCCAAATAGGCAGAGAATAGTATTTTTTTTATGAAGCTTCCGTCGCCAAAAAGACCACATATGGAGGTTCCGTCGCCGGATACGTTGATGATGAAGATTCCGATGTAGATTTCGTCGTCGGAGACAACCAAGATGAAGGTTTCGTCGTTGGAGAGCATCACTATTGATCTTAAATCTTAACCAAGGAGAGCATGGAGAGCATCACTATTGATCTTAAATCTCAACCCAATAACCAAGAATTGCCATTAAGGTTTTATATCGGGAATTGAGTGAAAGTTGTCATCTTTTTAGGTAGTTGTCGCGAAACAACTCGACATTGATGGTCTTTCAGGAAAAGAATGTAATAGTACTTGAGAGAGCGGTAATGTTCAATCTTTAACATAGCAATTGAGGAAGGAAAAATCTTGACACCAATTTCCTTTATATAATTATTCCATATTTTAGGAGATCGTTAATCTTAAATTTTTGACCTTATCTCTTCATGATCATATTGTCTTATAACGAAACCTATACATATTGATCCGTAATTTGATATTGTTGATCATCCTCGGAGGAGAAAAATATTTGGTTTTTGTCCTTATCAATCGTGCTAAAAACAACCAATTACATCTTTCACAATACAATGTTGCATGTTTTGTGAAGATTATTTTTTTACTTGGTTAATAAAACTCACTAAAAAGCAAAAACTATTATTATACACTACAATTACCAACTCCCACCACCATAAAAACCATCCACCGCCACTATTTCTTCCACCAATAGTAATGTTACCGCCTCTACCATTCACAAACACCCACCACCGCTTATACTAACCCTACTTCCACTACCACCTTTAGAATTAATATAGTTTTTAGTAAAATTATTTATTAATAAAATTATGTATTTATGTTAGATTATTAAAGGGACATTTATAATTGAAATTTAATTAATCATTATGAACAATCAATGAGACACTAATTAATAAAACGTTTAAAAATGGTTAAGTTGAACAAACCCCAGCGGTAAATTTATCTTTGGCAAGGACAAATCCTGACCACTAATATTGACTCGTATCGTTCGTTTAGTTATTACATAACATGGCAATTGATTGCATCAATTTTTTAAAATGGACATGTGTGTTATCGAGTTTATTTTAATATTAGAATGATCAACCACGTTTTATACTTTATAATATAACGTTACACATTTTGTGGCGTTACAAAATTAGCATAATATGTTTTTGTTCACCAATACCCGCCACTACCATAAAACCATACGAATCCACTTTTTTTATCCACCACCACCTAGTGGCGGAGCCAAGGGTTGACTAACCTGGCTCTAACCCCTTCAATTTTAATAACTACATAAATTCTTTAGTTTATTTTATAAATAGTACTTTGTCCATATATATTTATGGTTTAGTCTACCAAACTTTACATGTTTCTTTAAAAAAAAAAATAGGCCTCCTCAATGTCAATTTTTGACTCCACCACTGCCACCATCACTTTCGCCCATCCCATGTAGGTTGTTGGACGCGATTCTAATTTTCAATCACAAATGCCATTATGAGGTTTAGATTGAACAAATTTTTTTCAATTGATTAGTTTCATTAATTTTTCTCCGTGTATATATTTTTTTGTATTGCAATCAATTTTGTTTTAACATTAAAAAATCATGATTTATACAATATAGTACCAAAAATAACATGGGTACCATTTGGATGATCCAACTGCGATCATGAAAATGTTGTCTTGTATGATATCATCCCTGAAATATATGGTACCTTCCTTTATCAAAAGTGTTAAAAACAACCAACCACATCTTCCACACTACGATGTTATCGATGTTGTAACGACAACATAAAATTAATATTTTCCATCACTACTCACCAGCATTCACCGTCACTACTTCTTCCACCAGAAACTAGGGGCATAGCCAGGATTTTGAGGAGAGAGGGATAAAAAATTCTTGGAAAGCTGGAAACATGTGAAAAATGGACTTTGTATCCCATTTTAGATAAACGAACAAAAAATAAATATAATTGTGCTTGGCTCCGCCCTTAACCACCACTAATCTTTCGGCCTCCATCTCTTCTACTACTCATTGTCGCAGAAAATGTCTATTGATATTATTTATCAAAATTACTTATTAATAGAAATAAATATTATAATTAATTAAGGAAACATTTATAATTAAAAAATGATTAGTCATTTATTATGAGCAATTAGTGAAACACTAATTAATAAAACATTTTATAATGAATAGATTATTTATTATGTGCAATTAGTGAAACACTAATTAATAGACCAATTATGGTATTTAAGTTGAACAAACCACCACTATTGATTTATCTTTTTTATTAATTCCAACCAAGGTGGAACAATGGTTATAGGCCACTCTTATGACACAATAGGTCATGAGTTCGAACCTCCCCGTTATAATTTTTGAAATTCCATATATTGACTTGAGTATTCAATTTTCATTCATAATATTGGAATTAACATCACGTGTGCGACTTGTAGGGTGTGGCAGAGAGAACCACAACCTTTGATTTATCTTTCCCACGGACAAATCCTGACCACCACTAACAAATGCAAACTTAGCCTAGCTTTGTTTTGTATTCTTGATGGTATTCTTATTATCTAAGATGAAGCTTTCTTGATTGAGAATAATTCTGTTTCTGGTGATTAAATATGTAACAGTATTGCGCATGTGACTGTTTCTATTATCATCATCATCAAAAAACAAAAAATCATCGATGATTAAACAAAAATTGTTTTGGTTTTATAATATAGGAAATGTATTAGAGAAACAAATTAAGTAGATGAATTTGATTAATTTTTTATCCATTATAAATAGATGATATCATCACATAATTGATTTTATATGTCTACAATGAAAGCATCTTCCGGTAATTTGTTTTACTCAGCTTCTTGTACCGTTGTTATACAATGGTATTGGTATTCCGATCATATGGGTAGTATTTTCTGTGGCACTCATCATATAATATCAATAATTATTGACTGCATCGAACGAAAAAATATCACAAAGAGAAAAATAAAGAGGAACGAACGACGGGAAGAAAACAGAAGGATGTGCTTGATATTTTTAGTAATTTGAATATACGAAAATAAAGAATACAACTGTCAAAAAGGGAAACACAATATAGACTTGGGTTGGAGGAGAAAAATTTGTGTTCCATAATTTTAGGAAAATTAGTTGCCATGTGTGATAAAGGATGTCTTCCTACAATACCACCTATGAAATTGACCACATGATCATTGGAGAAGCTCTAATTAAAGCTGAAATACTAAGCGGAGAAGAAGTCGAAAATGTTGCCAACAATTTTATTCAAGATTTGTTGTCATGGAATGTGTGTAATAAGCATATTCATAGACACCAATTTTCCATATTTCTAAGTCTAAAACACAAATGTGGAGGAAAACTTGCCGAATATTGGGCAAAAAATTAGTCGTCCCAAAAACACAGCCCGACAAGCTAATACTACATTTTGCCACAAATAATTATACAAATAACATAGCCCCGTGCAACGCACGGACAATACACTAGTTTATATAATTATATTATCTTGTTGTAGTTTTTTTTTCTTCTTTTTAACCAATGAACTTACTTCAATTTTACTCCTGAATAGATAGAGAATGACATTATGTTCTTTTAATGTCTAGTCATGAAAAAAGTAAGTCAGCTGTCTCGTAAGCTCAAACATGAGATTGAGGCACACATTTTTGGAAAATGTCAACAAGCAAGCAAATGGCCTATTTTCTATCACTGTAATTATTTCACGGAAGAAGTTGACATTGATGGTCATTTGAAGGAATTACTCAACCTACATTACCTACTGCTTGTCAAATCGTGACCAGATCTTACCTTCCCTTATGATTGTTCGTTCGTTAATTATTTGTTTATAGGCTTCATATTTAATACTTCCCGTGTGTGATGATGTGGATGATCATAACACCACAGTTAAGGAGATGATTAGCGCGTGGAATAGGGATGTCAAAGTGTGTTTGTTGACATGGTTTAGTAATATCTAGCGCTGATCTGGATTATTGCACTTGATTATACGCCTACTGTACTTGGATATAAACCATGTGTACTTGCTAAATAGATCTGTTTTGAACGTGAGAGCGGCACGTCGCGTATAAGGTCCCCGTTAGTATACAAGGATAGAACTATAAATCTGTCACAACTTTGGAGGAGGAACCTCTAAAAACGATCAACCAACTACTATCTATCTTTCTCTCTGTCTTCATATCTTCCCTGACTTCGTTTCAACAGGTAATACTTTGTCTTCAATTATTCCAACATTTGGGTTTCATAATCTGTTTCCTAAATTCGTATTTAAGAATCATATTTAACTATTCTTGTGTTTGATGGAATGATTCATCTCTAGATCCAGATCTTCATCTGACTTTACCGATCTTCATCTGACTTTACCGTGTTATGAAAAATAGTCGAAATGCACACGCTAAGCATAGCTGATTACGGCGCACAAAATCTTGTCATCTGATAGATCTCTTAGGCAAAAAACTCATGATTTAACTTGTCATATGTATGATAGATCGACCCTTCTCCACAAAAGTCATGATATGATTTATCATGTACGTATTTAGCTACCTGAAAATGAAACCTGAAGTAACTGAACGGTGAACTCACCGTCATGTGAGAAGTTTGCAACCCAATTATAAGATATGATTTGTTTTCAAATACGCCTGTTTTTTAGTTGTCTGACTGATAGCATTTGTTTCCTTTTGATACCTTCGGGGGACATGAGCACATGAGATCGAAATGGGAATGTCGACATATACATTCTAAGTACTTTTTTTTTCTTGTAGTACATATTCATAGTATTAGTACACATGTAGTAGAAAACTAAAGATAAAGATGTTTGATTTTGTCGGATTTTCGTCTTGCGTTTTCGATTAAGATTTTGTGCACTTTAATTACCCATAACTTCGAAATTTGGAACTTACAAAACATTTTTCAACTTTTATAGGTTTTGCAACTTGAAGAAGGCAAAACCTGTTGATCGGATTGGGTTAAAGACTTTCATCTATTTCGTGGTTAATTGGAAGTTTGAAGTTGACTTAGTTTGAACTGGTAAACTCTGAAATATTTGTCAAGCCATGGATGATGGAGAGTTAGATTTCTCTAACCAAGTCTTAAAGATGGACCATCAATTACTGACAATGGATAGTTTTTTGGAGGATTTCCTTGGTGATAGTCATGCAGCAGGTACTCAAACCTATACTTCCAACCCAACTGAACAAGATGCACCTCACTCACAAAGTTATTTCCATCACCGTACTAAAAACCTTCCCGCTGAAGAGAAAACCACTACTGAGGAAACAGATGGCTCCGTTGAAATTAAATCAAAAAAACGTGCACCTGGTAATAGGGAGTCTGTGCGCAAGTACCGTGAAAGAAAGAAAGCCCGACAATCTTTGATAGAGGATGAACTTACCAAATTGAGGATTGTAAATCAGCAGTTGTTAAAAAGGTTGCAGGGGCAAGTTGCTCTTGAGCAAGAGGTAGCTAGGTTCAAGTGTCTGCTTGTGAATATTAGGGGAAGGATTAAAGGCGAACTTGGATCATTTCCTTATCAGAAACCAACTAAGGGTACCTGTGGTGGCATTTCCAGAAACCTTCCCCACTCTGGAGCTTATGATGCTAACCAGTTGGACCTTCAATATCCTGGATTGGATAATCAAGATGCTGACGGAACTGGTGGGTATCAAAACGAAGGTTTTGGGGCTTCTGATGGTAGTTATCTACCGTGTGTTTGGAATAATAATAATTCAGGATATAGTGAGTTTCTAGAATTTGGACAAACAAATGTCAGGTTAAATGCTAATGTCAATAATCCTTCCACTGCTGCCAAGAAGCGAAATAGTAAGCTCTCAAACAAAAGTTTGTACAGGTAATTAGGAAAATGTTTATTACGATTATCCAACTTTGAGTAATTATACTTGCATAGTTGCAATATTAGTGCTTATGTTAGCTCTTTGTTAGTTTGTTTTATCATTGTATAAGCCTTTTTCTAGTTGAATTACCATGAACGTGGGCGCCTCGCCTCTTGCATTCATTTTGTCGAAGTCAGTGCATGACTTGAATATTCTGAATATCCCAACCTACAATCTATATGACCGGAAGAAGCAGGGTATGCTTTTATAATTATTCGACCAAAACATCCAAATAATCGAATGTAACAAAAATAGAAAAAATGATACCTTTCTTTCATTAGATCATCAGTATTCACGTTTTAATATTTAGGTTAATTAGTTGCCTAGCAGGCTAGCATGCGTATCTTCATTGGTAAAAATTATGCTTACATTTGCATGCCAGAGACTGTCTTCTTCATTGTTACCACCGGATCTTATAGCACATATCACCTTTATGGAACAGGACAGAGGTAGGTGGGAGGGAGCCAAAGGTGGCCCCTTCCTCCCCTTATTTTGGATAATGTTTTTAAACATTTTTTTTTTAAATGGAAAAAATGACATTCGGAAGAAAAAAAAATCATAATTTGTCACCCTTGAATTATTTCTTGGTTGGTCCCCTTGTAGATATTGCAAAAAAAATCCAAAAGTTTTTAGGGGCACTAGCACGAGCAAAAATGGTTGAAAAGTTACGGTTATCACAAACGAGAATATTGTATGGCTAATGCGTTTGCCTACAGAAATTTCAGAATTTCTCATTCTCGAAGGACGAAAGATTTGCATGCATATACATTTAGGGAACTTAAATTTAAATATGACTTCTTTTTGAGTTAGGTGTACACCTGCGGAGGAAAATTTTGAGCTTCTTCTCGTGGATTCCTAATGGATCTAAGATGTAAATGTCATTGATCACTATGTTCCAAATTGACAAATCGATAGTGAAATCTCCGAGGATTTTTCCTATGGGAGTTTCCACGATGCGTGGGTTGTGCACTGTTATAAAGATTTATATTTCCGAAAGGTTTCTATAAACCTTTGTTTATAGATGAGTTTTACTTCATTTGATGAATGTCTCTTTCAAGCTTCATAGCAAGAAAACAATGTTCTTGCTTTTACAATATCCTTAAAAGTATGTGGTTTTGTAACTTGTTTCTCAGAAACCAAGAGATGATATAGCTATCTTAATGGATTTTCAAAATTTGCATTTAATGAGAGTGGGGGCAAAAAAATATCTACGTAGGCATAATACAAATAGAATAACATAAATTTTAATGGATTTTCAAAATGTGTATTTATAGAGAGTGAAGTTATGCATTCTCAATACAAAATAAGAACATTTCTTGTTTGTGAATTGTTTTTTGCATTGTTCAGTGCAATGATCGGTTGTTATCTTGTACATGGATGCAGAAGATAACAAAACATATACAAATAAAGGCTTAAGAGAGCAAGTTTTATGATACGAAATATTCCATCTTCCAAGTTGGGTGCCACCTCACCACTTCCATAGATCATGGAAGAGCTAATCTAATAGTGGAGAATAAAAATGGATTTCAGAACATGAAGTCTATTGACGCTAGGCGTTGGCTTGACACGCCATGATATACTACAAAATCAACGACCAGAAAGGAGCTCAACTTACTAAACATTCTAAAACGCTCAAGTTGAGCGTCAAGAGACTTGGCGCTTGGCATCGTGAAAATTGATGTTTTAGGTTGGATTTTAAAATATCTTCCATGTGATCTTGAATGCACCACAAGACTTGCGGAACCGATTAGACTTGACCTTCTACACTCATTTAAAGCAAGGATTCCACCGTTAAATTTTCTCTAGACCTGTCAGTCTCAACCTTTAGAACCTAGTTAACAAGTTGTGGCAGTTGCACCCACTTTCGCTTAGCTGCCTCCGTCCCTGACTGGCCAATTGGTGGTCCCGACTCTAGGCATGGCATCATGCATCACAGGGTAACTTTTCTTAATAAAAACCTGTGTGACATGTAGCGCACAATAATGTTTCGTGAATAAAGAATGCTGTTATCGATCAAAGTAAAGAATGCAGTGGAAAAATGGATGTCCTCATAATGTGCCTCTAAGTACTTCTGACTTTAAACGGGCGGTACCTACGTATACTTCAGAACAAAGAAGCCCTTAACAACTACTCATAAGAGGCGCTTCTGCGTTCTCACATATATACCACTCCTGATTTTTACTAGGGGTGTACATGATGTCCTCATCATGTGTGTTCATCATGTACCTCCAGAATTCAATAAAAAACTGGAATATTCTTCCTTGATTTAATAAAAAAATTATAATACAACCTCTTCGTTTTTTAACTTGTGGGCCACGCAAAACCATGGAAACCTGGAAATTTAATCTGAATATGACGATGATATCTTTTGGGAGATCTCTAGTTTTGGAAGAACTGTTTGTTTGTGGAAGCAATTAGTTAAACTCAATCAGTATTAACGTCAGATTGTAAGTTAAACTCATTTGAAACCTTACGCAGGTGATAAAAGAAGAAGTAACTTCATCATGCATCTTTAACTCACCCAAAAGATGTGCTGACAAACCGGTCCACGAGATTATGTATGGATTTTTTCTGTAGATCTACTTCCCTCTGCTCATGATGTCGACACATAAAATGATCCATGTGTTCTGTTTAATGAGAATGTCAGTGTTACGGCACAGAGCACAAACTACCGAGATGGTTAAATGCTTGGGATACAGGAATAATCACCTTCTTATCTAAAAAAATATTTTTCAAGGAATCTAGGAGTGTGTTCGATGCGTGCCTCTGATCTCATAATACGGTACAGTACTTCAAAATGCGATTGTGATATTGCTGTACTTCACAAAATGCCGGAAGTAATCCGAAGTAAGAGTGACATGTCCGTAGGGTAAAGAAATAAAATAAAAGTCACGGTGAATCTTAAACAAAAAAATGATAGAAAAAAATGCAGGGTGCGTGTCATTTGTTCACTTGTGACGACGTAGTATATTTTGACCTTTTATTTTCTTAGTGATGCGCATTTTAGTAATACGACATTTTTCCATCTTAATAGTAATCAGGGTGTTACAGATGAGCGGTCATACACCAAATAGCGCGTGCATCCTGTCACAACTTTTTTAACTATGTATGTATCTTTCCTCTTGTTTGACATGAAGTACAAACTTGAAAGAAGTACAGACGGATTCAACTCCTCTCTTCATTTTATCTCTGCCTTTGTTTTACGAGGTAACAACACTTCACGTTTGAATTGTTGCAATCATTGGTTTAGCTTTGTAAAAATTGTTTCAGTTATCATGGAGTGTTTACTATTTGATGATTTCATACTTTAGTTTAGTTTGGATTGTCAATCATATACTTGAATTTGAAAAGTTAATTAAATTATTAAAGTTGCTTGCATAATGATCTCAAATTTGGATCCTATATATGCTCTTTCATATTTTTGCAGGATTTTTTTAAATTTGCTAGCTATAGAATTCGGAGTCGTTTAATTACTGGTTATAAAGTTTCGAATTTCCGAGTTTGCTCATCTATTCATGGATGATGGAGAGTCAGATTTCTCGAACCAAGTCTTAAAGAATATGGAGCATCACTTATTGAGCAGTTCTGCAATGGATAGTTTTCTCGAGTATATGCTTGATGATACTCATGCAAGTAATCATACCAATAATTCCAACCAACATGAACTAGGTAAGTCACAAAATCTCGAATTACCTTACTCACCAAATTATATTCCTTTCGGCGCTAAAACTCTTATTCATGTCGAAGACAAAACTACTACTGAGGAAACAGATGAATCTGATGACAAAAAATCCGAAAAACGCCCGCATGGGAACAGAGAGTCGGTTCGTAAGTACCGCGAGAGAAAGAAAGCCCGGCAAGCTTCAATAGAGGATGAGCTTAACAGAATGAGGATCGTAAATCAGCAGTTGTTTAAAAGGTTGCAGGGACTAGTTGCTCTTGAGCAAGAGGTAGAAAGATTCAAGTGTCTACTTGTAGACATTAGGGGAAGGATTAAAGGGGAACTTGGATCATTTCCTTATCAGAACCCCACAAACGGAAATGGTGTTATTCCACAAAATATGCCTCGGCCGTCTACCTCAGCTGGAGTTTGTGAGGTGAATCAGTGTGACCATCAATACCCTGGATTGGATAATAATTCAGGATTTAAGGAATCTCTAGAGTTTGGTCAAGCAAATGTCAGGTTAAGTACTAAGTTTTAATACTTCCACTGCTGCCAAGAAGCGAAAAGGGAAGAGCTTAAACAAATGCTTGAATCATGTATAGCTGAGCTGCAAAGATGTTTAATCATCCAATTGTTTTACCTGTTGATCTTGTTTCTCCGTTATTTTCATTATGGTGTATAGTGTGCAAGGAAACCAGTTGGTTCTCGTCTGTAAGTTTCCACACTGAGATGGCTTTCTTAAGAAGAGACTAATACTAAGTGTTCAAGTTTGTATTCTCTATACAAGGACTGGAATTGGAGGTGTGAAGAGATTCTTTCTAAAAGAGTGGCAAAACCTTGAGTGGTTTTCGTCTCTTCTATGCAGAGAATCAAGTGCTACCATGAGGGTTAATCAACAAAAGTGTAAGAGAAAAATTTGTGTGAATAAGGTTTAAAGAGTGCTAGTGTGTGGATTGTTCTCCTGATGCCTCCTCTATCATCATCAGCCCTGGAGAAAATCTGCGAGTTAAATGTTCAGAGAGTGGATGTCTGAGGTGCTTGAATAGACATTCTTGGAAACATCCTGGGCTTCTTGGGTCTTCTTCGTGAAGAACATTGATGTAATTCGGGTGGTTTGGGGCATCAAAGATGTAATTTGAAATGGTGAACCGTATATATCTTGTGGTGTGGTTATGTGCTTGTTATTTTTTCACGTGAATATCAATATTCGCCCGCCTAAAAATTAATATTATGTTTGGTTTGGATTTCTATTAATACCATTTTTTGTCATGTATTCCGTTGTACTCAGTGTATCAATTCCTCCGCAATTGGTATCAGAGCTATGGCGGCCGGATGTGCTTAGTGCTTAGGGCCTATTTAACCCTGTTCAAACATTGTATGAAAAATATATATTATTTGCAGTTTCGCACTAATGTATTTCTGAAAACAATGTTTCAACCGATATTCACGCAAGATGTATTTCTGATGTAATTTTGTTGGGTGCAATAATCAAAAACAAGGAAAAATCAAATGAACAAAAGTTATTGATGTTTAGCTCCTCTATAATGGAAGTGATCGATTTGATGAAACATACGAGCTCCCCAGGTCTTCGCGACAGCAACATGGACAAATTTTGGAAAATTGAGTGAGTCACGTTTCAACATGTTGTCTTTAAGACATTAGCGCCCGGCTACACTCAAAAGTGATGCTATAGCCCTCACACGATGGATGCCTCCAGGATAAAACATCCTATTACACCTACTACTAGCATATGTAATAGTTTCTCAACTTGAGCTTATCAACTTTGAAATAAAAAGCTTTTAATGAAAATCTCGAATGCTTAGACCAAACGATAAAATATTGTTCTTTGGGTCTCTCTAAAATATAGAGAAACCCTTTTACCTTGAATTATCAAAAGTAGGAGAAAAGCTTGTTTATATAATCGAATTATACAACTTTTGAAAAGGAACTCCCGGATGTGAGACTAAAAGGTTTATATAAAATGTTAAAACAATTTAAGAATGGAAACTTCCTGATGTGAGACTAATAAGATTTTCATTCACAAAAGAAAACAATTATTTGTTTTATTTAGTTAAAAACTTTAAGATAAAATACATGTTGTTTTTTCAACAATCCTCCACATGAATGAAAACCTCAGTAGACATGAAAGCACATATAGATCTAGGTAAATCAACACCTCAATTCCACAACCCAGCATGACCGAACAGACATACGGATCATCCATGTGTTGAAATCATACTAATCATTTCAACGTCCTCTCCGTCACGCAAAAGTGTGTTGCCACTCCAATTGTTCATTTGGGTTTGGTTGTGTTTTAAAAGATGCATGTTATCTTCCATTTTAAACCATGTCTGCAATAGATGCCTGTTTATCTCTACAAACTTTAAAGACTACAGGAAACAAATCCTTCAAATACCCATTAGCCAACCATTTATCATAACAAAACCTGGATACCTTCACCATTTTTGATGCCTACTTTTATGACTGCCATATTTCTGGAACCAGCTTTGTGACGTTTCTCCAAAGACTTCTACACTAAGCTGAATCGTCATCTACTGGAAAGATAATGTCTTTTTTAGATTTATATTTTTGTTGCATAATTCTTCCCCACAGAGCTGTCTTCTTTACCTTTGCCCACCAAAAATTAGTTGTCTCATTTGAAACCTTGATCTTGAGGTCTCCAGTCAGCAAGGTTGAGTATCCTTCATGGCAAGTTTAATTTATGAGCTTCAACCCATCCCCTTTGATGCATTACTAACTATTTCTTTAGATAAACCTTTCATCAAAGGGTCTACGATATTTTCATTGGGCTTAATCCAATCGATGGAAATAACTCCTGTTGATATTAGTTATTTTTTGGATTTAGCTATTACAACTTAGCTACCACAATATATATATATATATAGATATAGCTGGTATAGGCCTATGCAAGAGAAAAATGTCTTCTAAAAATCATCTTAGGCACTCATCCCCCTATCGTGTTTTATCTAACGCAATACTCTCATATTTCATAATAAATTGATCAATATGTATGTTTTATAAATCTTCCAAAAAATAACGCTCTACTAGAGTGAAAACATATCCACTCATAGACTTAGACTCCTTTGAATCATCTATCCATTTTGTATAACAAAATCCCTCAAGGATATCAGGATACCTTTTATATATCAAACAAAAGGTCATAGATTACTTTAGGTGCCGTAATACTCTACTAAGTGCATCTAAATACTCCTGCTATGGATTAAAAGTATAAGTATACCTACTTAACTTACTCAAACTATAGACAATTTATGGGATCTTAAAGTTCATTAAATTCATCATACTTCCTATAACTCTTGAGTATTAAAATTGCGATACTCTATCACCCTTATTCTTCTTGAGTCTACAAGAAGAATCATAATAATTACAATAGAGGTGTAAATTGGGTTGTGTCAGCACGTGCACAACCCATCACATCACGCTAAAATTTGAGCCCAGCCCAGCCCAGCACGTGACTTATCCCAGCACGGCAAAACATGTTAGTTAAATGGGACGTGCTGGGTTTGACTAATTGGCACAGTAGCACATCACAGCACGCGGCACGGATAAGCACGTGGCCCAGCCCAGCCCAGCACGTTAAGAGAGCACGTCATAAAATGTACAAATATACCATATAACAAGGCATAATACATCACATTTTTTGTATATTTCACAAAAGAGTCATTATTCTAGCTAGTTTTTAACATTTTGTGTTATCTTATTTATAACAACACATATAATACCTTAATATTTGGAAAATATATTTCAATATCGTTGTTATAATGTCGTCACCTATATTTAACTAGAACATTAATTTACATGACAATAATCCAATTTTATATTTGATGGGCTATTTCTTTTTATTGAATAAACTTGTTAATTTTACTTGAAATGATATTTTGTCTAATTAAATTCTTGTGATAATGTCCGACTTAATGTATACATTAAGTGATTTCAAATTGTTTATAGCACGTGTGCCAGCACGACACAACACGGCACGTTTATTCGTGTGTTGTTCCCGTGAGCTGTGATGAGCCTAGCTTTTGACTGGTAAAGCACAACATGTTTAAATCGTTGGCACGACACAACACGTGAAGCACGCAACTTTGTGTGCCAGGCTGTGCCGGGCCGACACGTTTTACACCTCTAGATTACAAGAAGGCTTACAATCAAACTGATTGTATATCTTAAGCACAGATTCAATATAATGAGAATGACTAAGACTATAACCGTTATAATATCTTCTAATACTTATCCCTAAGATCACATCAACAAGGCCTAATTATTTTATGTTAATGTTCTCATTCAATGCATGCTTTTAGTGGAATTAATCATATCTATGTTTGCAGAGTATCTTCCAAACCAAACTGAACTTAAAATTTCCTAAACTCATAAATAATTTGAGTTCGCGAACCTACCATGTTGAGTTCTTGAACCAAATTGAAATAAAATGTTCTTGAAATTGATATCTCTTGAATTCGAAAACCTAACATGATGACTTCATGACTCTAACTGAAATTTAATGTTCCTGAATTTGATATTTATTTGCGTTTGCAAACCTACCATATTGAGTTCGAGAACCTAAAAATGTGACATTGACCAAAATTGTGAATATAGGTTTATGCGCTCTCTTTTTTTGATAATCAAGGTGAAATTTCCATACGCTTACAGATCATTATTTCTTATCAAATCCCTTTGCTTGGAAAGTCTAGTTCTTTTTTCTTAATAGATTGATGTAATATTTGGTAGTAGTTCTTCTCATAGAATGTATTTCAGATAGGAATAGTTGTATACAACTACAAAATACCGAAAGAACCTCAATGCAAATCTAACTCTAACTAATAAAGAAATAATTTTTGAAATCTCAGGAAACAACTTAGATTTATCTATTGAGGATTTAATTATTGGGTTGCAAGAAATTCATTACTTACGTCTTAAGCAACCCAGTCTTCATCGGTTACTACAAATTGGAGACATCATCAACATTGTATATTTTTGCAAATTTTATCCTGCAAACACCTAAGGATCTTCAAGATCTAAGACTCGACTTTGAAAGACTTCACTTAGGAAAAGTGAAGCACAAGTTCACATATCTCGAAAGAAACATAATTTCATAACATGTATCTATATTTGTTTTGTTTGAAATTAATTTTTGTATGTTATAAGGTCCATATCTTCTTATATAAGACCTTATATTTTTAAGTTTATTATTGATTGATGATATATTTTTAAGAGGCTTTTGGAAATTGTGTTTTGTGTTTAGTTTATTTCTTCCAACATGGCCAATGAATCTGGTTCATAAATATGATCATGCTTTATATTTATTTCAAGAAGAGAAAGAGGCTACTCAAAAGTCTACTTTGCATCATTTTACACATATTTTCTCTTTGTAGAATACTATTGTATTACCTTGTATGTCCATCATGTATATGGAGATTGATGAGATTTCATTTTTGTTACTTTTATGAAGCTGGGGGAGGACAATCTTAGGAAGGCTGTGACAGAGGTTGATCTCGGGGCTGAACTTGTGGAACTGCGAAAGGTTGGTAATAAGTTGTGTTCATTTGTTCTGTTATTTTGTTTTTTTTATTGCGCTTCTATAAATCTTACTAGTTACAATGTTGTTCTGTTAACTAGTAACTTGACCCATGTATTCTCTAAATTTGTTACATAGTCCACAAAAACTCATCCTCTGATAGGTTTTAGATTTCAGTTTATGTTAAATAGTGTCTAAGATTTCAGTTGTATGTCATGTACTTCTCATTAGGCTTATTCAGTCTCTATGTTTTCCATCTGGCTACCCAAATATGTTTATCTTTTTTTTGTTTTTCCAGTTATGGTTAATTATCTAGTGCATTCACAGGAATGGATAAGTCCTGGATAATAGAAGATAGGACATCTGGTGCATATAGTAATGAAGTTGAGCAGTTCCTTAGATTTGCAGTTCATAACCAAGAAAAACACAATGAAAAGCATTCACATAAACGTAGGAAAAAATATATTCCTATAATATGTCCTTATTTTGATAGTGATAACGTTCCCCCGAGTCTGACCATTGGTGAAGTAAGATCCCATTTATTTCATATTGGATTTGATCCTCGATATTCTAAGTGGGTTTGGCATGGGGAAGATGTTGGGAATATTCCAACTATTGAAGACGCATTGCATACTTCAAATGATGAAGATGTTGGGGAAGCAGAATTTCTTGAAGATGAAGAGGTTGAAATGGAAGATGTATCTTATGATCCTACCGAGTTTCAAGAGGAAATAGAAGATGCCGAAATACCATTTTATGAAGGATGTCCCAAGTCTAAGTTGGAAGCTATTGCAGAACTATATAACTTCAAATCTGGTAATGGGTTATCCGATAAAGTCTTATCGGAGTTAATGGATATACTAAAGACATTGCTTCCAGAAGAAAACAAACTTCCTAAGTCTACATATCAGGCTAAGAAGACTCTAAATAATTTAGGAATGGGATATGAGAAGATTCTTGCTTGTTCCAATGATTTCATTCTTTATCGGAAGAATTACAGGGATTTTAATGCTTGCCTTATATGCAAAAGATCAAGATGGATGCCCAATAAACATCCAAACAAAAGATCTAAGGGAGTGCCGGCTAAAGTAATGTGGTATTTCTCACCGATACCAAGATTCAAGAGGTTGTATAACTCTGTAGGGGCTAAAAACTTAGTATGGAATTACGAATAAAGAATCAAGGACACTGGTGTGTTACGCCATCCTGCAGACTCTCCATCTGGGCAGCTAGTGGATGATAAGTGGCCAGAATTTGCGGAAGAACCTAGGAATCTCCGACTAAGGTTGTCAGCGGATGGAGTCAATCCACATAGCTCATTTGGTAGTGGTAAGCATAGTTATTGGACAGTTATGATGACCTGTATAAATTTCAATGAGACCACCTTTGCAGTTTCTGTTATAATTTATGTAAGCACTCAAAGCGTATGAGACCATAAGGTATTATCTAAACATCTTGAATAGTTATTTATAGATGACTGATATACATTTACCTGCACATAGTAATCGTTTAGGATAAGATGTAGAAAGCTATACCTATTCACCGTTCTTTGGTTTGCATCTTTATGTATTCTGAGCAGTTGATCTGTTTTCTGATTACAGGGAAAATCTTGTATAATATGCCTGGAAAATTCAGTCTCATCTATTGTTGTGGCTAAAGGAAAGGTCTTCCGTTCAAATAGCTCTGATATGTTACACAACGTCCGTACACTACACCAAATCAAGGTTTTTGCAACGTTTGGTTTTTCGGGTTTGCAAAAGATATATGCATTTCATACCTTTATCCGTTGCTGATATTATAACATACGTTGCACTATATCCTAATTACCAGAAAAAACCAAAAAAAATAAAAAAACTAGGACACGCTTGCCTATATTAATATAGCCGAGGGCTTAAATGTCTTTTGCAATTTTATTATTATCGATTTCCCTTCACATTTCCCTTATTTATTTCTTTATCTCTATCCTCGAGTTCTCCTCCTCCCATTTTTCTTCTCTTCTAAACCAAAACTAAATCTGCGTTTTCAGAAATCAAACCCCCGTTTTCAGAAATCTACAGGTTCAAAACCTATTTCTCCTAAACCTATCAAATCTTACAAATAAAAACTATGTTCTCTCACAAATCAGCATCTCTGTCAAACCCTTGCTGCGGCTAAATCATGTCATGTTCATAAACAATGGGTTAGTAGAGATTGAGAATAAGACAGAGCAGGTGAGAAATTTAGTTTTGGGTTTTGCCGTGGCTTACTGAATGAGAGAGAAATCGAATTTCAGAGAAGGAGAAGACGAAATGTTACTGCCGTTAACGAATAATGGTAATTGATGGGTTCTACTGGTTTGATTCGATTTGAAAAAGGCAAGTATCTACTACAATTGAAGATGGTGATTTCGGAAGAGGAAATTGGAATTAGGGTTTGAGGTTGAACTCAAGATTGATGATGTGTAGATTTGGTTGAATTAAGTTTGGTATTGCTGATAAATCCGAGAAGAAAGAGAGATGAGATTGTGTTTGGGTTTGAACTGAGTGGAATCAGAAAAGGCCAATCTTTCAATCACTCAAACCTTAGAAATCGATATCTTCTCCAAAGTCAAATCATTATGTATGGTGTGTTTGTTTGCAACTATTTCTATAGCACATGAATGGATCCATAAGGTACAACTCTAATCATCATATTTGTTTTTGTTGTTTCGTCAGTTTGACCTAATTCTATGAACTACTTCTTTTGATTGGTAATATATTCTGTACAAATTTTGCAATTCATATTTTTGTTTAAGTATTTGATGGAGTTTTAAAGTTCGATTTCCTTTTGATTTATGTGGTTAGTGCTGTAGATTTTTAGGTTTAGTTGGTGGTGGTGCCTCATTTTCTCAGTGTTTGTGATATAAGATCTGGATTTTCTATGAGAATGGGTGGTGGTGGAGGTGATGCAGGTAAAAGTTGGAGATTTTGGCAGTAATTTTTGGAGTTTTCATTACTAGGGTTTTGTTACAATGGATAGAGATTAAAATCTTTCTACCAACACCAGGGTAAGTGAAGTTTGAAGTCTTACATTCCTTTGGGTAAAGGTGGTCTTAGGAACCGAGCTCTTGGTCATTAGCATCAAACAGGTATATTTAGGCTTATGATTCTCTCATTTGTTGGATGTATATATCCTGCAAACATTTGATTGATAATGGGAATTACTTAATAAGTTTGTTCTTATAAGTGCTATGTATCTGATCGATTTCCACTTATAAGTTTGGTCTTATAAGTGAGAGTATTCTACAAGTACCCTTGATAGCTAGTGCTCTCCATGTTCGTGCATTATTCCAAGATTCTAAAAAAAATGGTCAGTCTCTTGATATTTGAACATAGTCCCTTAATACTGATATTTGAACATAGTCCCTGAAAGAATGTCTTGAGTTTTTATCCCTTTGTTCTAATTAACAAATTTGTTATGTTTTTTGTTAGGGCATTCGTCTGGTGTTATTGTTGATTCTTAGTCGTGCTAAACCTAGCAAACCAAGTTAGGTAAATCACAACACCAGGAGAACTTGCTCCAAAGACTCCTCTTTTTTACCTATGAGAAAGTATATCCTATGACCCAGCTCCTTATTCTTAATTTTATCTGTCTGCATTTTTCAGGGGAGATGAGGTTTGGGTCTTGACAAATATAGGTATCATGGATAAGGGTACTGAAGATGTTGATGTAAGTTGATTTACTGCCCTGCATTTCTTCGCTATATTCTCAAGTGTATCCTAATGTCATGGAAATGTCTGCTCTTTTGTAAGTGTTCGAGCTACAAAGAGGAAAGAGATGTTCCAACCTCAGAATATGATTCAGGGTATTGTTTAAGAATTTTTCTTCGACTGGTTGACATGCTAGTGTATGACTTACATTCTTGGGGGATGTTGTGGTTCTCATGATGATGTGAAATGTTGTAGGTATATAAACCCTCAAATGTGGAGGAAACAGAGAGATTGGTAGGTTCATCATCAGAACTTCTCGGAAGTCTGAAATGTGGACATCTTCCAACATCCTTTTAGAGCTCCAACATTTGAGTGGCGGAAAGAAAACGAAAAAGAAAACAAAAAATGAATATCAGTATAGCCTAGCCATGGTGATGACCCACTTTCTCTTTCGCTCTTTACTGTTTTTATTTGTTGAGTGTATATCTTGTAATGGTTTGGGCTAATAGAAGTTACCTACTTATTTCATGTGATGTAGCTTATGTTATCCAATAAAGGTCCCATGAACTTTAGATAAACCTAAGACGCTGAGTGCTGTAACGTAATCCACTTTTTATAAGTGCAGGTCTACCTCCCGTGAAAACAAATTAGAATTATGGGCTATTTGATTCTCTGAGAATTTGCAGTTAAATTTATGATTTTGCTTTAAACTTCGTTGTATCTTATTTCTAGGTATGATCAAATCATTGTGAGTACCAAAGCGCTCTATTTATCTCTTTGTGGATATCTGGGCATCAAGAGATCTCATGCCAAGCATGCTTGTGAGTTCTGCACGAACTACCAATTTTTTATATGGCTTTTCTTCTTGAACTCCTTTAATTTTTTGTGTTCAACTTTGCTTCAGTCCGCAATCAAAACTCCATGATCCAGCTCTGCACCGGTATTACACAAGGTAACGAAAAGGTTCCAAGTCTTTTTCTTTGTTAAGATTGTGTAACTAAGGACCAACAAAGAAACTAGAATTCCTTTTTCTCAATGCTCTGACTTTACGTATTCAAAGATATTTTACTTAGTTTGTTTACTATAATTTCCATGAATATTAGAGCACCCTATCTTGTTCAGTTCTTGCATGTTCATATACCTCTCTCCATCTTATAATTTTTTACCCATTGAACTAGTTTTTTGTTGTGCATGTCATCCTTGACTGATTATCCAAATCTAGTTTTTACCCATTGAACTAGTTTTAATATATTGATAAGTCACTTCCACATTGTCAGACCACTTGCACAATCTCCACAAAACTAATTCATATTGCGCCTTCAGCTCCGGAGATTATAAATTCTCTTTATCATGTTCTAGGCTTCTAGCCTATTTCTTTCATTCTTTTGTGATTTCTTCTTTTGGAAAGCATTTGAGGGTGCAAGGTTTAATTATGTTATCCTCGCTTAAATTTATTCGAGGTGCTGGGACATTTTCGAACAACCTATGCCAACACAGATTTCATTAAGAACTAAACCCGTTAATTAAATTGACTGATTGACTCTGGAATATGTAATCATTTTGTGTTGATTTGCTATATCTGGGATAATCGTGTTTTTTCTTCTATTCATCTTAGTCCATTCATTGGTGTTGAATAAATTTCATTAGAACATAGAAGTAGAGGTCTGAAACATATTTAGACAGGCAGTTGGATTCAGTCAATGGCATTTGCATTTTTTTTTTATTAGTCGGTGATTTAAAGTATTGTTAACGAATATGCCAGATGTCAGCATTTTTGACTTATGACCACTAATCAGAAATATTAACTTGAATTCATCTTTCTAGCTTCAATTTCGATGCTCGGATTTAACCTGGTGGTAACTCTTCTTTTTTACAGGTATAGGGGTATATACTTGATCCCCAAACTTTTTCTTTTGTGAAAACTGTGGCCCCTCATGCGCAAGTATGTATTTATTACTTCTATGCCATTTTTATTCATTGATTCCGTCCAAAATCTATATGTATGAACTACTCTCTAAAATTTGAATAAAATTGCCAGGAACTCATATTGGTCTGAGTACCGTAAAAATATTTGGAGCATGCCAGGAACTCATGTTGGTCTTGAGTACCGTAAAAATATTTGGAGCAACAATGTTGTAACAATAGCTTTAGTTAAAGCAATTCTCTTAGGTTTCAGAATGGAATCGTTGTGCATATTCAAACTAAGTTTGTAATTAATGTTGTAAAATATTGCAAGAACAGGTGATTGTCTTATCAGGTCAGGTAATATATTATTTGTAATATTATAATTTTGGAAATACAATTTTTTTTTAATTCTGATAATATATTTTACAACGTATATAGACGTTTCTTAAATTATTTTATACGTTGCATTAAGTCAAATTAAAGCAACGGATGAAGCAACGTCTGAAGCGTTGCTTTAATTAATTTAAGCAACGGAATATAAACGTTTCCAAAAATTTGTGACGCCGTGTGGGCAACGTACATAAGCATTGCTGAAATTATTAGCAACAGAAATAAATGTGGTAAATTTGGGTTTTTGGTGTAGTGGTATTGGTAAAGGAAATGTGCGTGTACTTGTAAAAGAGGCATTCAAGCCAAGCTTTTGTCTTCCCATTCCTCTTAAAGGCGAAAAGGAAATATTCCTTGTAGGAGATGCGGAGAGATATCACGTTGCATGGCCTAAAAAGATGGTGACAAAGGGAAAGAAGGTCAAAAAGATCATGAAGGGTTAAAGGTACATAGACTCCCTTTAGCTAGCTGCATTACAATGTTATTACATCACCCCATGACCTCGAAGGGTAACAAATAAGAATGGTAGTAACTAATAATGTTTGTTTAAGATTATGGATTGTCATCTCTTAGCTGAGAAAACTCGTTGATACCCAATTGATTATTTGTCTCAGACTCTTAGATGAGAAAACTGGAGCCAATGTATTTGTTTTTACCAGCCAATGCATATGAATCACAGGCACTAGCACATACACTAGCTCACTGGCAGTAGAGAAATAAGAGTCGTGTTATTATTTTTAGATCAAATTCTATTTCCATGTCTTTGAACCAATGCATTTGTTTTTTCTTAACAGGAAGAGGATGAGTTAAAGAGTCTAAATAAGAACATTTCAGAAGAGTTGGAGTGGACAACACATGGACGAAGTTTCCTTTCCTGTTCTTTTGGATGATTGAACTTAAAATTTCATTTGCAGTTTACAATAGAAATGTGTAATTTTTATAGTAGAAATGCATTTGCAGTTTAAGTAGAAATTTGTAATTTTTACAGGTGGTTTTAAAATGAATTTGGTTATGACAGTAAATGTATTTGGTTCAGTCAGACATTGAATGTATTTGGTTCAGACATTGAATGAATTTGATTCAGACAAATGACTTACAGGTGCAGAAAAGATATGTGATCACACTTTGGGTTACAATTTTTATAGGGTAAATTTGGATAGAAAACTCATTGGAAAGATCAATACTTTAAAAACTTTATCTTTAGATCTCAAAACCTTATGTTCTTTGCATAGGGTAGGATCACACTTTTCTTTTCTGGAGAGTTGTTATCTATAGATCACCCTTTAGATTATACTGGCAAAGATCAGAGACAACCAGTACTTAGATCACACTTTTTAAGAGTGATCCATCTATGTTTTTGTTGTAGTGAGGTCATTCAAGAATTGCTGATGAAATCCAGATTCGGTAGAAAACTTCAAACACGGTCGTGTATAACTAATATGAGTGAAACCTTTTTTGTAAGTTTCCTCTAGAAATCATCTTATAGTTTGATCCAAATCAATATTCTTGTATACATAGATTATGGATGCACATGGTTCGGTTCGGTATGGTTAATGTCCAAGAAAAAACCGAAACCGAAGTACTCGGTTTTTCAGTTTTGGAAACCAATGAAACATTAAGGTTTATCGGTTTTATTCGGTTCGGTTTTGACTCGGTTTGGTCAAAATCTTGTCGGTTTTGGTTAATCGAAAGTTCATTCTCAAAAGTTATTTTGTCGTTCATTATTTGTGAACTTGGAAACAAATATAGAACTTGAATGAATATACAACCTCTAAACATAATTTCGTATAATAAAATTTGAACATAATGATCAAGAATTCCACTACTTCCCCATATAACTCATTAATGAATGGTACAAAAACTTGGATTAAGAATGAAACAAAGAAATTATAGATTCATAATACTTCAGTCGAAGCAAATATAACACATAATTTCAACATCACAAGACACAAATATTATACAAATATAAAGGAGAGATAGTGGGGTATATACACTCTAACGAAGAATGAGCATCTTGTTTGAGAACCCATGAAGCAGTGAGGGAAGACCAAATAAACCAAAATAACTTAATCTAGTTTTTACCCCTGATGCTACTGTATTTCACAACTCAATGGTCAATAAATCATAAAAACACAAAATTATCCTCATTAATTTCAATCCCATGAACAAATTTACCCCAAATAAATCAAAAATTAATTTTATGAAAACCCTTTCACCCTTTTTGCAGTCATAATTAAAAAATCTCTTCTTTCTCAAATAATCCGTTAATCTAAAATATCAAACAAAACCTATCAATTCCAACATTGACAATACACAAAATAAAAAAACAACAATTGTTATCCACAAAACAAAAAATCTTCAATTGTACAAGTTTTTCTAATTAACATATCTAAATAAAAAACAATTCTTGACCTCGAATAGTGGTTGTAAGATTCACCGTCAATCGGTTATGAAAGGATATTTAAGAGCTAAATTCATATGATTTTTGCATGGTAGTGGTGGTTGTAGAAAAGGAGGAGGAGAAGAATAAATATCTGGGGTGGGATGTTAAAATTAGTTTCCCTTGATTTTACTTGTTGTATCTTTATATAGTGGGGGAATAAGAAGGTGGTTGTGGATGCTTTTTTAGGCACTGGTGCCGTTGGTGGGAGAGGAAAAGAAAAAGAAAAACTAGAATGAAAGTGAAAGTGATTCTACAACTTGAAGTTAATGATACTATTAAAATAGAGTTGACAACCACAATCTGGATCTAAAAGTATATCATTAATCGATGGCTATAATTATAAGTTATACCGGTCTCGGTTTTCTCGGTTAGGTTTTGGTAGAAGACCGTGAACAATATGATGTGTAACGGTTTGGTTAGGTTTAAAATGATCAGTTTCGGTTACGGTTCACGGTTTAGGTTCGATTTTGTGCATCCCTAATATAGATAATTAGATATCTCTATAAGTTTTGAAGCGTATAAAGACTACTTTAGAGATTTAGATTCGTCTTAACCAGGGATCCTTGATGCTGAATCAGAAAGAAAATCATCGAGTATTTTTTTGGAGCTAGGGTAGCGATAGTCTTCACGACGGTCTGTGGAATAACTCATATATTCCTATAATGGACTTCAATAATGGGGATCAAATACGTAGGTTCTTGTGAGAATCAAGACGTATATTGGCCACAACTGCAGTAAAGTATCTTGGGGGATTTATTTTGTCTCAACTATATTAAAGATCGAAGTCATATAGTAGGTTTGTGTTTGTAGTGGCTTAATATAACATACGTTCAAATTTGACTAAATCCTAGAGTTTTTCTGCTTTGGAGTTTTCCTTGTTAACAAAACTGGTTTTGATCCCGTGCATTTGGGGACTTGATAAATTAAAAAACCTTTGAACACATTTAAGTGGTGTGCCTTAGCAGGTATGAGTGACCCGAGCGGGTACTGGTCTTGAGTTGTGGGATTTTTTTTTAGAAGGTATCAAAACCTATTTTATTATCTGTAATTCCTCCGTAGTATGTTATGATCTCTTAACTTAATATCTCAAATGTGGTGCTATTGTTACCTAATTTAGTACTTGGGTACTCAAACTTGTTGGCATATTTCAAAAAGCTAGAAAAGCTTATGGAAGAGATGAAGACGAAAAGAATCTGGAAGTTCTCTTAATTATTGATGTGTCTAGAGCTCTAAAATTTGGCATTGATGCTTGGGAAAATCCTACTAAATCTTACTGGCTTGAGATGGCTTATGCTTTGAATAACATTGCTTTTTGCAAAGTTTGCAGAATCCTTGACCATCATGGACCTCTGTGTGAGGCAAAATAAGAAAATCCTCAGAACCATCCTTGTGCTAAGTCTAATTTAGCTTATGTTATCGAATCTTATTTTTTATTTTCCCTCCATAAAAATGGTGAAAATTACAAAAAATATTTTTACCGCAAAGCGTGCTTGACTAAGTCAACAACATAATTCTTGAGTGTCTAGTTAGTGTTTGGACACAATCAACAAGTTGTTTCTTGAGTATTCTTCCCGTATTTGACTAGTCAACACTATATTTCGTCTCGTAGTGGTCAATATTAAAAAAAACCATTTCCAAAGATCCGCTATGAGGGGGAAAATAGGTTAAAAACCATTAGCGAAGTCAAAATGGAAAATGAGTCATTTGCCCAAATATTTTTATAACATGGTTCAAATGGACGAGTAAAAATTAGTATGGTTGAAATGGACACCAAAAAAATAGCAAGAATGAAACTGGATTCATCCTGTCTTAAACTTAAAAAAGAGCGAGGATGAAACTGGATACATCTTAAACTTGTGGATGCTCTAAAGACTCAAAAAGTTTTTTGGAGAGACAAGTCGAGGCTCGACTGGGTAAAATATGGAGATGCTTGCATAAAGTTTTTTTATAATTATGTGAAGATTAGAGCTTCTACTAATAAAATAACTCATCTAAAACATAATAATGCGCTGCTGACCTCTCATGAGGAAATTTCAGATCATGTGCTTTCTTATTTTCAGAATATTTATGATAATGATGATGTGAACCCTTACACAGACTTCATTAGACGAAATATTTTAGCAAAGGTTTCTATAAATGACAATGCTTCTCTCACTGTGATGCCGGGCAGCCTAGAAATCAAAGCGGTTGTGGATACTATGAATGCTAATGGAGATCTTGGGACGGATGGCTTTGGTGGAATTTTCTTCAAGTCTTTCTGGGACATAGTAGGTACGGATGTTACAAACTCTGTGAACTTCTTTTTTCAGAATGGTTGGCTAATGCCAAATGCAAATCCGAGTAATGTCAATATAATACCGAAAGAAAAGGGAGATGATGTCATTGATAAATTTCGTCCAATTTCCCTCAGAAACTTTCATTTCAAAATAATTGGCAAGATCTAAGCTACGCATATGAGCCCTATTGCTTCGAAAATTATATCCCCTCAGCAAAGAGCTTTTCTGAAGAAAATAGACATTTTTGACTGTATTGGTACTTCGTCGGAGGCGATAAACTTGCTAGATTACAAACGCTTTGGTGGTAACATTGCTCTTAAGTTCGATATTCATAAATACTTTGACACTCTGAACTGGAATTTTCTTATTCGGAGTCTGCAAGAGTACGGCTTCTGCGATACGGTGGTGGGCTGTATTAGGTCAATTCTTCACTCTGCTAGACTGTCAGTTGTGATCAATGGAAAATCTATGGGTTATTTTAACTGCAAAAGAGGGGTGCGCCAGGGAGATCCTCTATCTCCTATCCTCTTTTTCCTGGATGAAGAAGTTCTAAGTAATGCTATTACAAATGCATTCAGATAGGGGGAGATTCATCACATTTCGTCTCCGAGAGGTACTGTTTTTCCGTCTCATGTGATGTATGCGGATGACATTATGGTTTTCTGTAGAGGTACCAAAAGAGATGTAAAGGAAATAATGCAAATTTTTGAGGAATATGGTCAGAACTCGGGTCAGACATTTAGCGCAACCAAATGTACAATGTACAATAGCATGCATGCTCAGAACAGGATCTCTGATATTGCTGCTTCTTATAACATTCCGATGGGTAATCTTCCGTTCCGTTATCTGGGAGTCCCTATCTTTCGAGGTAAGTCTAGATCAATACACCTTCAGTCAATTATAGATAGTATAAAAATCAAATTTCCTACCTGGAAAGGTAAGTTGCTATTAATGATGGGAAGAGTGGACCTTGTAAACTCGGTAATAGAGAGTAAAGCACTGTACATCTTCCACATATACAAATGGCCTAGAGAGTACATAAAAACTTTGGAGAAATGGATTAGAAATTTTGTATGGTCTGGTGACATAAATATCAGGCATCATAATACGGTAGCTTGGGAAAAGGTGTGTCTGCCGGTGACTGAAGGAGGTCTGGGTATAAAATCTCTCAATAGCTTGAATGATGCCGCTCTTATGAAGATGTCCTGGAAGCTAATGACAGGTCAATCGACTTTGGGAAATTTCTTTAAGGTGCGTTTCGCTGGGGCAACATACAAAAAATCGTCGATATGGCATGGTTACAAAGAGCAGTGGAACATCATCAAAGACAAGATGATTTGGTTGGTTGGTCAAGGGAATAAAATAGACTTCTGGAATGATATATGGTACACTAATATGGATCAGTCTATTGCGGACTTTCTGGAGATCGATAACTCAAATTTGCATAAAAGGGTACAAGAATTCATAGTGGAAGGCAAATGGAGCTTTCCAGATTACATGCCTGAACTGGAGGGTAGCATCAAACAACTAATTAATGAAACACCTTTTGCGTCTCATATGGAGGACAGGCAGGTGTGGACAGGTTGCATCTCGGGTGACATCAGTATAAAAATTGCATATGACTTTCATAGGCCGAGAGAGGTGGAGCAGGTGGATTTCAGAGATCTATGGACAACAAAAATTCCTCCGCGTAGGTCTTACACGGTGTGGAAGGTACTTCATAATTGAATAGCTTCGGATGATAACGTGAAATTCTATGGGGTTGACACAGAAAACTGCTGCAATCTGTGCACAGTTCTTTGCTGTGGTGAAACTCAACAACATTTATTCTTGACCTGTTCTTTTGCTAGATCGCTATGGAATTGGATAATGCAGGTGTTTCTTCACAGACTCGACTGTCGAAGTATGCAAGCGATATTTACTTCGATCAGACGTTTTAAAGGCATCTCTCAAACAAACAAACTATTATGGATTGCGGAATCTACCTGCATCTGGATCATTTGGTTCTGCCTAAATAATCTAAGATTCGAGCACAAGGTAATTTCCTTCAATCAAGCTACAAAGATGATGGCTATGCTCATTGTGGAGTCGAGTAGAAGCAGCGGAGGCTACTCGTTTTATACTTTAGCAGATAAGCAAATTCTGGACTATCTGGGAATTAAAAGGTTAGCTCCTAAAATGCCTAGAGCTTTAATGGTTAAATGGGATACTCCTGAGCAAGGATGGATCAAAGCTAATATCGATGGTTGCTCCATTGGTAATTTGGGTCCTGCGGGATGTGGAGTGGTGTTTCGAGACTCGGAGGGTTGATTTCGGGGATGTTTGGTGCAAAACTTGGGGATAACTAACTCTGTATTCGTGGAGCTTTGGGGCGCCATCTTTCCTATCCGTTTGGAGAATACTATGGGCATATGTAGGCTGTGGATAGAGTGTGACTCTATTTTTGTGCTACAAGCATTCAAAAATCCTGAGTTAGTTCCTTGGATCTTGTCGATTAACTGGAATAATTTCTTGAATTTCGCTAATTCTATCCAGATGAATTGCACTCATGTGTTCCGGGAAGGAAACTCGGTGGATGATTCGCAGGCAAAGCACGGAGCGGCTGTGGAGCCGCGTTGGTGGAGAACTTCTCCTGATTTTGTAAATCATAAGATTGGAATAGACAACTCGGATCTTCCTTTATACCTTTTTCGCAATATGTAGCCTTGGGTCCAGGGCTTGGTGGGTCCTCTTTCGTTTTGCTTGTGGTCTTTTGTTTTCTTCTTCTTGTCTTCGGAGGTAAGGCCTAGTCCCCCTCCTTCTTTTTTTCCCTCTCTTTTAATAAATTTGGGTTTGATAAAAAAAAAGGAAAAGAAACTGGATACATCTTGATGTAAATTAAAAATAAAAAAAAGTATCTGAAAATGGGTAGGGTGAAACTGTTTACATCCTGGTTATTTTTACATTCTCGTCCATTTGAACAATATCAAATTTTACATGTCTTTTTCATCCAAGAACTGTCCTTATTGGGTTAATTGACCAATTTTGTGAAGTCAAAAGTGTTATTGCTGAATTTTTTGATAATGTAACAATAAGCGCTCGGAATTTCAGTCTTTCTTTTGAGTCCTGTAGGAGTTGAATATCGCACACAATAATAAGAATGCGAAATGAAGATAATCTGACGTGCGCGAAGACCATCGCACATAGAAAACTCAAGATGACGGATTGGATGACCTCATCAAAGTCACGAACAAAGTGTGATGTTCTATGCGAACTATAATCTGTGCGAGAATGAGTGAATGCACATGAGCAAATGTAACGCACAGTGATTCCGAAAATAGTGGGTCTTTTAGTTGTCATCCATTATGAGGAATCCTATATAAAGAAGAGAAATCTTCACATGTGAGAGAAATCTTCTAGTGAGTGTTAGAAAAGAAATTAGGAGAGAGAAAATTATCTTAGAGAGCAAATAAATCATTGTAACACCTTATAAACAGTTATAATCTTGATATTGAATAAAGAGATTTCTATTCTGATTGTTAAATATGTCTTAGATATTTGGGATGTGGTTGTAAGATTTCTTGCAACTACATTTTTGGCGCTAGAAAACAACTTTTGGATGATAAATCCTAGTGGTGAATTCATAGAATCTTGGAGAAGTTGAGATATGAAAATCCATGATAGTAAGACTTGAACCTAATGATGAAGAAGGAATTCCAGCAAGAAAGAGTAATAGAATTGTTGCAAGAAGGAGAAATACAAATCAAGATGAACATGAGGGAAGAATAAGATAAAATCAAGAAAAAGTTATTCCAATTGAACTTTAACAAGAACAAGAACATAATGATGACACTGATAGAATGAGCGCTCATAATTGGCGAACAAATTCAACCGAAGAAGAACCACAGAGAACTGTGAATGTTGGAAGAAATGATGGAATTAATGAGAACATGACAATTGTGGAATTTAGACAAAGAATAATTATAGAACAACAAAGACAAGAGGAAGAGCGTGCGAATTTGATGCGTCAGAATGATGGTTTAAGAGAGGAGAATCTTAGATCGAGAGAACGGAGATCAAAAAGTAGAATGCGATCAAGATCAAGATAAAGCTAGATTTCATCAAGACAGAGCCGATCTAATCAAGGAGATGTGAGACGAAGAAATCGCATGGAAACTATTGAAGAACACCTTCAGGAAGATGACAATTTACAAGACCAACATGAGGGAAGAAATGTAGATCAAGATTTGGGAACTAACAAATATGCACATCCGCGTGAACTTCTTCGTCGCACAGAAAATAATTTTGAAGGAGAAGAAAAGGATCCAAGGATGGGACAGATGATATTACGTGGAAGAGAAATGATGAGAGAAATAGATAGACAAAGAAGGGAAGAATTCAAAGAAAGAGAATTGGAGGATGTTTTGCGTCAAAATGATAATGGAGTAAGGCAGCGCGATCACTATCGCATAGATGATACATATCATGGAAGGATGGTACCACAAGAAAGAGGAAGTAAAAGGCATATACATGATCACATAGATGCAAAGGAAAGATATGATGGAGCACAGATTGACGCGAATGCTGATAGGTATATGAGAAGGTGAGAAGAGGATGAATAATATCAAAATACAAAAGGCAACACGTCAAAATAATCATGCGAATAGATTGAGGCAAGCCAGGTTAAAAAGGCCCATGTGAGACGATCCAGAACAACCTTCAAATGTAGAGCTTCTTAAAGAAATGGCAGAATTGAGGGAAATGATGACAATGCGAAGCAATGGTGGTTGGAAACAATTAGAAGAAGAAGTGGAGGAAGCTGGGAAAACTCCATTTACAAGGCGAATTCAAATGACAGTAATACCACTGAAGTGAAATTTATCAACGTTCTCTAGCATATTCGATGGGAGTGCTTGTGCGATACAACATGTGAAAGCTTACACTCGGTCATTATTGCAGTGGGAAAAGAATAATGCAGTAATGTGTAAATACTTTTCCGCTAGTTTGGAAGGAGAAGCTCTGAAATGGTTTGAAGGGTTACCACTAGAGTCCATTGATTCATTTCTCCAATTACAAAACATCTTCTTAGGACAATATATAAGCAATAATATGTCAAGACCAGGAATTGAAACAGTATTTGGACTTCGTAGAAGGAAAAATGAGAGCTTGCGTCATCTAACAACGCATTGGAGAACCATGTGTAGTGAAATGACAAGACGAGTAGATGAACGTCACCTGATTCTAGCCTTTATTAATGCACTTTTTCCTACAGATTTGATATACACACAAATTTTCAGAATAAAAGATACAAGAAGAGTATATAGCCCTTGAAGAGAAGAAAAGAGATATGGAGTCTTATCCAATGGCGGTTCCAAATGCAAAATGTGGAAGTACCAGTTTACTACCATGTATGAAAAAAGTTGTTGCGAGTGTTTCGCAAGGGAATCAAGGACAGAACAATGCAGAGTTGGAGCAAAAACAGGTAGCAATGGGTAGTGCGGATCAAGTAGAATTTGAAAAGGAATATAGAGAAAAGCAGTTCCGAAATCGGGAAGATAATGGTAAATCTCAAAGAATGGACAACCAATATGGAGGTTCCGGGGGAAAACAACCGAACTATAATAAGAAAACTGGAAGAATAGTTTGGGAACAGATAAATTTACCAAAGTTGTACACTACAATAGATAAAGTATGGGAAGATGTCGTTCTAATGGAATAGATCCCAGAGCCACACAATGTAGGAGATGAGCCACCACCAGGAAGGAGGAGCATAGAATTCTCTATAAATCATCGTTTCATGGCCATATAACAAGTAATTACATAAATGCAAGAAAAATCATATTGTGAATGATTGAACAAGGAAAGTTGGACCATTTCTTAGTACAACAACCAAAGAACCCACCACCACCACCACCATTAGGAAAGGCACATGATAAAGAATCGGGAAATAATACATATGTGATTGAAGTGGGTGCGAAGGAAAAGAACCTGTATTGTAATTCATTCATACATTCTTCCAAGGATATAGAGGATTTCCATGATAACATTTTAAGACGAGAGTGTATGCGAGGGATGTCAATGGAAGGTGAATCTTAAATCTTGCGAAAGTTTCCTAATTAAAAGATTGGAAAAAACAAGTTATCTCATTCAGTGCGGAAGAAAGACCCGGTGGAGGAGAATCGCATGAATTCCATTAGTAGTGAAATTGGGAATTAATCCAAAACCGAAAGTAGAGGATGAGGAAGAAGATGAAGCGATTGATTTTGTAATAAATAGAATACTCATAGATCTAGGAAGTTCGGTGGATATTCTTTTCTATCATACATACAAAATTATGGGTAAAAGAGATGATGAGTTAATTCCCTCAACATACAAGATCTACGGCTTCAATGGAACTGCAAACAAGCCAAAAGGAGAAGTAACGATGAGGATTCTTATTCAGAAGTTGCCTACAGAAATTGTATTTTGTGTCGTGGATGTCGAATCACCCTTTAATGCTTTAATTGTAAGACCTTGGTTATATAGTATCTTGGGTGTAGCATCGACATTTAACCAGTGCATAAAATTTCCTTTACCACAAGGTATCGGTATAATAAGAGGAAATACAATGGAAAGTACAAACTGTTAGGAAATTGATGTTGATAGATCTGAAGAAAGAGAAGGTAAACGAAGATATTGGAAGAAACACGTTGCAGACAGTCAAAGAGATGAAAGGTTAATGGTGGATGAGGTGTATATGGTTGATAACAAGGATATGCATAATGGTGAAGTCAAATATTCTGCGAACGATAGAACTAAGAGAGTCAGAAATGTTCATTTTATAGAAGATGAAGGAACGCAGAGGCAGAAATTGTGTACGCGAGCTACACATGAGGAGCACAATGAATATCGCATAGAGGAGCATAGAAGTTTCCTACGAGATAATATCCTGAGAAGCATTTACGAACTTAAGGAGATACAAAAGATGAAATGAGTAAAAGAGTAGTATGGAGAAGATTGAGAAGGGGAAAAAATTGTAAGATCAGAAGATTCAAGCTTTTCTTCGCTTAGAAGAAATTAATAACAATACTTTGTAATAGAGTTGCATAAACTCATATATTGAAAACAAAATAAAACATTCAAATTTCATATGTGACAAAATTGCATAATTTATAATACGACCTTGACACAAGGCAACAAAAATGATATTTATTGTCAGATTGGCTAGGAATACGAATGTGGCGTGCATCCTAGTTCACATACATGCAAGAGGAAAAAAAGTAAGACCTAGCACACGTCATAGTTGGAGAAACCTAGAAGGCATGACTCAGGGGAAAGCAACACCGACCCTGGAACTTGAGTTATTGAGATTTAGGGTGAGAATAAACGAAAATGCCCATCCGGGAGAGATACCTTTAATCTTCAGTCCAAGATCTTAATTTTAGATTGAGAGACTAAAGTGAGAAAGTCTCTCTTAAGGAGTGCAGAAACTTGATCAAGGCACCGAGGTACACGGTTAAGTCAAGAGTGCCCGGGGCATCTGGAGCGTACCTTTCCACTCTAGACAAATCCTGACTATGATGCACTCGGTCCGAAGATACCCCACTTAGGGTGCGATCTCGCATACATAAACCATATATGTGATGGAATGTCATATTGCGAAATCAACTGGTTGTTGAAAGTACGTATGGGAAAAGCCATAATCTTAAGCCGATAGAGGTAAGCTTCCTTGAAGGGGAAACCAGGGGGAAGATAAGGACGGCACCCTCCATTAGGGAGCTGAATCGTGTCAAAAGACGTAAATGTTATGAGACTTTTTACTTATGGGAGTATTAAGACTTATTATATTTATGCGAAAAAACATGAAGAGGAAATAATACAAGAAAGGGATAAGATGAGATCAATGGGTCAATACATTACAATGTATAGACCGCCTGCGATTTCATCGCACAGAAATAAGGCATGGTAAGACCTTTACATAGGAAGGAAAAATAAGACCTCAAGAGAAATACATATATAAACTAACTATTGTTTTACAGGAGATTTAAAGATCATTATATCGCATACGTGCTCAACACAAGAAATATAATAAGAAGAGAAAATTAATAATGTTAAGTCTAGCAAGATTCGTCAATTAACAGAGGCAAGAATTGGAATGTAAATGGAATGTTATTTTCCTCATTTGATAGAGAGGAATTAAGATGTTCTAAAAGGGTTTCTTCGGCCGGGAGATTGGCAGCTTCATCAGAAAGGTTATAAAGCCTCGTTTAATTGGGGGGCCCTGAAAACAATTAGGGGCCCTGCAATACAGGACAAAAAGGGACATGAAATAATAATTTTAGGTACCCCTTATCCATTTTTTAATGTCTAAACTACCCCTAAATGAAGTGTTAATAATTAGTTAATTAAGTTAAAATCAGATTTAAGAGTTAAAACTTAGGGATTTTTTTTTCATGTTTTTGTGTGTTGAGAAGAAGAAGAGGAGTTTTGGGAGAAAACTTAGAGTTTTTAGAAATGAGTGATACAAGTGGAGGAAATGATGTTGGTGAAGATTCAAATAACAAACATGATTGTGATAATGGTAAGATTAAATTTGTCTATTTGTTGCTCCAAGTGGTCGAATCATCCACACCATGGAACAAATCAGTGTAAGGGTCATCATAGTCGGGGGGGTGTATACCCAAACGACTCTCCTATGTTGTCACTTTACTGACACTACCAATAACGACTTTTCATAGAGTGTACATACTGAATTAGGGTCGTTAGGGTATAACATCATACAGAGTAATGACCCTAATTCTGCTACTACAACGTTTTGCCCTAGATTATGAAAAATCGTTAGGGTAGTGTGATACAGATTAACGACCCTATCAATATTTTGGACAATGAGTATTTTTTTTTGCAACTAGGGTCATCATCTGTTACTATATATGGATAAGAACTCTATTCTTAACCAAATAGTACAATGACGACTCACTTATATATATTGATGAAACTACCAATTTTTAAGATAGAGAGATTGTTCTTAGCAGAATTAGAGTCGTCAATAGATTCGGTTACAGAAAATAACGACCCAAATCTAGGGAAAAAATTTGTAGTAGCAAAACTAGGGTCGTTCACTAGAACATCATACATATTAACGATTTTTCATACAGTTTACATGCAGAATTAGGGTTGTTAGGGTATAAACATACAGTTTAACGACCCTATCAATGTAACTGAAAAAAATTGGTTCGAGAACTAAATTTCACAATCAAAACTCAAGAAAAAATCAAAACATAAGTGGGTTTTAGTCACTTACTTTCTAATCGACGAAGAGTTTCTTTTTCTTTTTCGTGTCATTAATGGAGGAGAGGGGGAGAACTTGGGTGGGAGAGGAAGGGAGGGGTGGAGAGTTTTCTGATTTTGGTTTTAGAAAATGAATTGGGGGCCTTATGTTTAGGGTTAATAGGTTTTTAAGTAGTAAGGGTAAAATAGTATTTTCACCACCTTTTGGAAGTCCCCTAATTTTTATGGTGTGGGTATAAAATGTCCAGGGCCCCTAATTGTTTTTAGGGGTCATCCAATTAAACGAGGTTATAAAGGTCTGCGAATATAGCAAAATAAGAAATGCGAGTTATCACATAAAAATATAAGAATGAGGAGGGAAAGGAATACATGCCAATAAGTTCATTGTTTGTTTCTCGAGCTTTATGAACCAATTCAGAATTAATCGAGTTTTCATCTTTAAGCTTAGAGTTTTCATCTTTAAGATTGGTGTTTTCTCGGTTTAAGTTTAGAGATTTTTCTTTGATAATCTGAGGAAGTTACAAGCTAAACGAGCACCCTATGAAGATGAAAGAAAGCATTATGGTTAGAAGTAAAATAAAATTAAAGGAAAGACAAAAGATAAAGGTGAAAATATTACCAAAGAACCGATAGTAAATTGAAGGTTTGGACTTATCACAGAGGAAGCTCCGCGAAGGGATGGATCATCCAAGGTAGGAGCATCACACATCTGGGAAACCTTTTTAAAATCACGATCCAAGTTGTCATTACCAACAACAGTAAAAAAATCTCCAGTAAAAAGATTAGATAAATCTTTTAGATTAGAATCGATTGATGAATCATCAGAAGCAGAGATGTCTTCCTCACTAGATTCCGAGCTCGAAGAAGAATTGTATCTTTTACGTTTTTTTGAGAGTTCATCCATCGCAGAAGCCTTCTTAGAGGACATTTTGGATGTAAGCCTCTTACCCTTACTCGAAGCCTTGGCTCCCAAAGATTTCACCTGCGCGAATAATACAAATAAGAAACAGAAGCAACAATATTGTTAAAACTGAAGGAATGTTTCTTACTTTCTTAATTTGCGAAGGTGACACATCGTGTACAGCATTACTCCTCTAATCAACCTGAAATTATATATGTTTGAAATAAGAAATGTATGTTTCTTTGAAAGGATTCATGCGAAATTTAAGAGTATATATGGAAAACTCTTGTACCGCCTTTTTCGCCTCAGCTTCAGATAACGTGAACTTCCAAGGTTGATAAGAGGAAATTTTCTCAGGAAGAAGAACATCAGAACCATCTCCAGAGATGTAAGGACCTTCCAAAATAACAGGGCAGTTAAGCCAACTTGAGTCACTAGATCTGCGAGCGCTATTATTGGATTTATCATTCCAGTCAACATCTCGCATAATTCTTTTATCTTCAGCAACGCCATCTTTCCTTCTTAAGCGAATGACCCATTTCGTCTGTGTACTTTTCATGATCGCAACATAGTAGTTGCTAAAGATATTATCAAGGGTGTATTCGCCAGCATCAATGACATACAGTTGATTTCGCACATCATAAGAGTAGGAGGTCTCTAATCCAGCGGCACCACGAGAATATTCTAGTTTTATTCTAATCGCATCTCCACTTAACTGGAAAATTCCCCGTGCAAATCTTTTATCAGCTAGAATTTCATAAAACAAGGGAGTTTCTGTGTTATACAAAGGAATTGGAAGAATTTGAAGTTGTCCCAATGAAATTATAACTCTTTGATCACTCCACTGTTCCGAGTTGATCAAATCCAAATTTATTTTAGATGAATAAGAAGATGATGAAGGAAGATAAATTGTGCAACCTCTCAACTTAAGTTCGTTCTTTAACCTATTAATTTTTGTCTCCATCTTTTTACCGATAGGAGCCATTGAAGAATGGGAATGAAGATGAGTAAGATGAAAACGATTGTCTGGTGAAAATCAAAATCAGTATCAGAGAAGGTAAAAGCAGAAAGTAAAAAGAAGAAAGAAGATATAAGAAGAAGATAGTCCCATTTTTCGAGATGAAGAATGGATGGATAAGAATAAGCGGTTAAAAAGACGTGTCAAGAGATAAATGGTTAAGAATATATGTGTAATTAAGGAAGACAGAAATTCCGGAAAATTGTCGACAAAATAGAATATGAAAAGATACACATGTGCGATATTAAAGGATAGTGGTTTCTCATATCGCTCACTCTATAGAATAAGCGAAATGAGAAGAGGCAAAATGTAGGAGTTGAATATCTCGCACACAATAATAAGAATGCGAAATGAAGATAATATGACTTGCGGGAGGACCATCGCACACAACAAAATCAAGATGACGGATTGGATGACCTCAGCAAAGTCACGGACAAAGTGTAATGTTCAATGCGAAGTATAATATGTGCGAGAATGAGTGAATGTACATGAGCGAATGTAATGCATAGTGATTCCGAAAATAGTGGGTCTCTTAGCTGTCATCCACTATGAAGAATCCTATATAAATAAGAGAAATCTTCACATGTGAGAGAAATCTTTTAGTGAGTGTTAGACAAGAAATTAGGAGAGAGAAAATTATATTGGAGAGCAAATAAATCATTGTAACACTTTATAAATAGTTATAATCTTGATATTGAATAAAGAGATTTATATTCTGATTACTAAATATGTCTTAGATATTTGGGATGTGGTTGTAAGATTTCTTGCAACTACAAGTCCCTTCCTCGTAAACAACTCCTAACAAAATGCCAATGGTTTCACTTGACATTCGGCCACGCCTTCGTTTGTGCTTTGATCCTAGTGAAATAAACTCCTGGATCAATTACTATTTTTCATACCACTTAAAAATCACGTTAATCTTGAGCAAATCGACCTTAAAGATACATTTGAGATGATTGTCATAATCAAATAAAACACAATTCATCCTTTAAGAGAGTACAATAAGCAGTATAATTTGCACGAAAAAAAAACAAGCCCATCATTCTGAAACCAAAAAGTAAGTTAAGGAATCCATGAAATAACCTTATCCATCTGAAACCAATGGAATATAAGAAATCCATGAAATGATAAGTCCACGAGAAGTGTGTGCAAAGACACCCACTTTAGGAGGAATATCGACTTAGAAGAGAAGTGTGAGGAGCACACGCCAGATATCAGCTTAGCAGTTAGCAGAGAAGTGTGTAGCACATCGATCACAGAAGTCTTAGCTCACTTGCCTGAGTGTTGTTCATATACACCATAACCTTCTTTTTGATTTTATGTTTTTCCCGAAATTTTATTGTTATGCTAATCTGATTGATTGCTTTTGTTCTTTTTTAATTAGTTTAAACTTTGTATTAACGGAAAAGTTGATTTATCAGATATCGATAGGAATAAGAACGATAACTTAGCAGTTATAAAGTGTGTAGCACATGCATCTTTTCGCCCTAGAAGTTGACCGAAATTAGAGAATCATCTTTTTTTGTTCTTTTTTTAGGAAATGATTAATCCGATTGATTTATCCTTCTGGAATTTAAGTATAAATTGCATTTATTCATTCTTCTATTTAAGGTGTTATTCATTCATTCTAATTTTTTTTTTTTTTTTTTTTGAAGCATTTTGTACTATTGTTGATAATCTTCTTAAATGCTCCTCTTATTCCGGATTTTTTTATTTTTTTTTTTCAATTTAGCTTATTTTTTATAAAATAAAAAAGTAAAACTTGTTTTTCTTACCAAGGTAGGATTATTTGTGTTGAGGCTAAGTTCTATGGTCTTCTAATCTAGCAGTCTATGTCAGCTAGGGAAACCTCCTGAGTTATATGGGATTGCTAATGTAACAACTAGATTAGTAGACCACGTCAGCCCAGCGTTCTTTGGTTAAGCGCTTTAAATTTCAGAAGTCAGATCAAATTTTGTGATCAATATAATTTTTGTGAGCGCTGAACGATTCAGCGCTAAGGTCACTTTTTGAATGCTGAACCATTCAGCATTTCAATCTCGCTGCTAGTTGAACTGCGGGACTTGCTAAGAGAGAGAAGTAGTGTTAACTTTTAGACCGCACTTTTTTTTTGATTTGCAACACATTTTGGCCAATCTAGCAGCTCAATCTAGGCCATATGGGTTAGCCTGAAACAAATTATTAGTTTTGGGTGACCAACAATTTTATTTTCCTTTCTATTCTCAGGATGTCTACAAACGGCAAGAACTACGTAGACCCATTAACCAATTTCCACCAAAAAAGAAAAAAAGTCCATCAACAGAAAACACACCGGTGACCGGTTGAATCTTGAAAGGAGGGAGTTATCACGTATGATCGGTTGAAATAAATTACTCAATATATAAGTCAAAACATGACCATATCTACCTAATGATTGTTTCTTTCCTTGATTATTTTGATCCTCGGCGCTTCCGTACAAGAAAAAAACCATATTGTGTGTGCGGTGATGTAAATGATCATATCACCACAATTAAGGAGATGATTAGCGCGTGGATAGGGATGTGAAAGTGTGGCAGGACTGGGTTTGTTGACAAGGTGTACTCACATCTAGCTCTGACATGGGATTATTGTCCCATGATGATAGATCTACTGTACTTGATAATAGACCATGTGTACTTGATGGTAGGCCTAATTTGAACATGCAAGCGGCACGTGGCACAGAAGGTTCCAGTTCTTTATTTTGGTTGCATAAGGTCCACGTTAATATACAAATGAATTAGACATTGTGCAGAACTATAAATCAGTCGTAATTTTATAGATAGCAGATCGAAACGATCAACCAACAACTCCTTTTCTTTCTGAACGTTTTCAAATCTTCGTCTTCTTCTGTGCCTTGGTTTTTAAGAGGTATTACTTAAACTTCAATATCATTGCAACATTTTCAAATTTTTGGTTTCATGATATATGATAATATCTGTTCATTGTTTTTCTGCATCATGTCTTGTAATTTCAAGAATAGTACTATTATGTGCAGTATATATGGTATCCTAGGCATATAACTTAGTCATACGGATATAGGATGATAGATCCTTGTAAGTTGTAACAAAACTCAGGGATGCTAATATGATATGACTCATATTATGTACGTAGAAGTATATGTGAAAAATGAAAGCCGAATTTATGTAAATTTTTCTACTTATGAAGTTAACAGCCCAATTATAAAGGATGGTGATTGCTATTAACATTGGAATGATTTTCAGTAATACACCTGTTTTTAGTTGTCAGAACGATTTCCTGTTCTTTCTTTCTTTTAAAAACCTTCGTGGGCACATGTGAATGAAATGCAAATGTCGACATATACATATTCCTTTCGCTCTAAGAGCAGAAATAAGAAAAACAGAGGTGATTATATTTTTCTTTTTGCTTTTGTCGGGTTCATCAATGCTTTTGCTTCTTGCGTTTTAAATTAAGATTCTGATCACTTTTACTACCTATAACTTTAAATTTGGAACTCACCGAGCATCCATGTTATTTTTTGAACTTTTGTAGGTTTTTCAATTTGACGAATCCTAGGGTTAGATCGAGAATTTCATCTAGTTCGTGGTTGAGAGTTGTAGTCAGGTTGATTTAGTTTGACACTGGTGAGTTCTGAATTTGTTCAAGTCATGGAAGATGGAGAGTTAGATTTCTCTAACAAGATGGACCATCAATTACTGGCACTGGATAGTTTTTTGGATGATTTCCTTGGTGATAGTCATGCATACACTCAAACCTATACTTCCAACCAAACTGAACAAGATGCACCTCACTCGCAAAGTAATTTCCATCACCGTTCTGAAAACATTCCTGCCGAAGAGAAAACCACTACTGAGGAAACAGATGACTCTGTTGAAATCAAATCTAAAAAGAAACGTGCACCTGGTAATAGGGAGTCTGTTCGTAAGTACCGCGAGAGAAAGAAAGCCCGGCAAGCTTTAATAGAGGAAGAACTTAACAAATTGAGAGTCGTCAACCAGCAGTTGTTAAAAAGGTTACAGGGCCAAGTTGCTCTTGAGAAAGAGGCAGCTAGGTTCAAGTGCCTTCTTGTGGATATTAGGGGAAGGATTAAAGGCGAACTTGGATCATTTCCTTACCAGAGACCAACTAAGGGAACATGTGGTGGCATTTCGCGGAACATGTCTGCCGCCTCTACTTTGGCTGGATCTTATGATGTGAACGACCTTCAGTACCATGGATTAGATAATCAAGATGTTGACGTATCCGGTGGACTTCAAAATGAAGGTTTTGGGGCTTCTGATGAAAGTTATTTACCGTTTGTTTGGAATAATAGTTCCGCATACAATGAGTTTCTAGAATTTGGACAAACAAATGTTAGGGTAACTGCTAGTGTTAATAATCCTTCCACTGTTGCCAAGAAGCGGAAAGGAAAAATCTCAAACAAAAATTTGAATAGATAACTAGCTAGGAAGGTGTTGATTGTGATCCAACTTTGAGTAATATATATATTGTACTTAGACCGAGCCAAAAAAATGAAAATAAAAAAATTGTTACTTGCTTTAGGGCCTTGTGTTACCTCTTTGTTTTATCACTCTATAAGCCTTTTTTTTACGGGGGCGCGTCGCCTCACCTCTTGCATTCATTTTGTCCAAGACATTGCAAAGAAAGATGTACACTGCGGTTGGCTCTTGTGGTAAAATTATTTTGAATGGCCTGCCTCATGATGCTTTTGATATGCGTGTTGTGCCATCGCATTTTACACTTCTAAACCAAAACATCCTAATCAAATGTAAATGTAAATGGATTTTGTTTTTTTAATGGTATTACTTACGTTCAAATGATTAGGCTAGTTACCTATTACGTAACTTCACTGGTTAAAATGAGATGTGATTATTAATTATTACTCACGTTCTTCACTTTTTTTTTTTTTTTTTTTTTTATCGGTAAAGAAAAGTAGATTAATCAAAAAAGGAGAGGGTACAAAAGATTTGTACCATCCTCAAAGATACAAAGTGAGAAGAAAAGAGAGAAAGATAGGAAGCTACAAACAACTCCCAAATTACATGTGATCAAAATAAAGCCTAGGCCAATTAGTCATAACCTCTCCAAAGCTAGGATTTTCTAAGTTTTTAAACACCAGGCACCAAGTGAAAAGCTGGTATTTTATCTTATGTTGAATAGCAGTTGTAGAATTTACTTTGCTGCTGAAAGCTCTTGCATTTCTCTCCTTCCAAATGCACCATAAGATGGCTACATAAATCATACTCCAAATGAAGTATTGTTGCTTGTCTGGCAAATTGATATTCCAAGAGAAGAGCATTGCAATAATATTGTCAGGCATAGTAAACTTCCAATGAAGCTTTTCCTTGAAATGACATGTCGCAAACTCACAATGGAGGAAAAGATGATTTGCAGTTTCATTCTGAGAGCAAAACAAACAATTTTGATTGACCTCCATTTTCCTCCTTGTTAACATGTCCCTAGTTGGCAGACTGTTATGAGTTATTGTCCAAAGAAAGAAAGAGATCTTTGGAGGAAATTTATGACCCCAAATATATTTGAAGATGTAACTTGAATTTTGATCCACAAGAGCTTGATGGAAAGAATCATAAGTAGACCTCACCGTAAACAAATTTCCCTTGTCTAAGTTCAAACCAATTGCATCATCAGCTTCTGGATTGAAGATAACTTCTGTAAGACAACTTTGTAACTCATCCAGCTCATTTCTTGTACCAGCATTCAGTCTTATGGGCAGCAAGAGATTCCAAGTTTTGTTGTCTTCCATGTAAACTTCAGAAATACATTTTGTTTTAGCTCTTGAAATTGCATACAAATTTGGGAATTTCAAGCTTATAGGAACATCAAACAGCCATTGGTCCATCCAAAAACTGATCCTAGTACCAGAATTAAGCTTGAATTTCACATGACTTCTGAAAATGGAAATGCAGGTGAGGATACCTTTCCAGACTGACTTACCATAAGTCATTCTTGGAGTGTTTGAGCACCAGTTTGAAAGATTTGTCCCAAATTTTTCAGCCACAATTTGTCTCCAAAGCACCTCTTTTTCTGTAGCAAATCTCCAAAGCCATTTAGTTAATAAAGCCTTGTTCATTTTTTGAAGACTTTTGATACCTTAGCCTCCATATTTTCTTCTTTTATTGAGAGTTGGCCAGTTAACTAAGTGAACTTTTTTTTTTCCTTTGCTGTCACTCCACAAGTAATTCCTCATAATTCTCTCCAGCTTTTTATCCACAGAGGCTGGCATGACAAATAAGGACATGTAATACACAAGTAAGCTGGCAAGAACACTATTGATCAATGTCATTTTTCCTGCTCTGTTAAGGACTGTTCTTTTCAAACCTGGTAATCTTCTAACAAAGCTATCCACCACTTTATCCCATTTAGCTACTCCCCCACTTCTGTCTCCCAGAGGTAAACCCAAGTAAGTTGTGGGAAGACCTCCAGAGTAGCAACCCAGAATAGAAGAAAAATGACTAAGGTCTCCATCAAAAGCAACCCCATAAATTTTACTCTTAGAAAAATTGATCTTTAAGCCAGTCTGCTGCTCAAAAGAGAGAAGAATGAGTCTCAAATTGTTTACCTGATCAACATCAGCATCAAGGAAGATAAGAGTGTCATCTGCAAATTGCAAATGACTTATAATATTTCCTCCTATTTTTGTTTGAAAACCAGAAATAAGCCCTTCATGTTGTGCTCTCTGAATCATGAAAGATAAAGCTTCTCCAACTAAAAGAAAGAGAAAAGGAGATAGGGGATCTCCTTGTCTAATCCCGTTTTTTGAAGTAAAGAAACCTGTAGCAGAACCATTCACTAGAACTGAGAATTTGACAAATTCAACACAACACCTAATCCATTTTCTCCAACTATCACCAAAGCCCATAAGACCAAGAATCTCATCTAGAAAGTCCCAATTAACATGATCAAAAGATTTTTCAAAATCCACTTTGATTAAAATACCTGCCCTTCCACTTCTTTCTCTAGAATCAATTAATTCATTTGCTACCAAAACACCATCCAAAATTTGCCTTTTTTTGATGAAAGATGTTTGATTTGAAGAAATAATACCCGGAAGAACTTCTTTAAATCTATTTGCTAGAACCTTAGAAATGATCTTATAGATACCATGAACCAAGCTAATTGGTCTTAGGTCCTTGATTTCTTCAATAGTATCCTTTTTTGGAATCAAAGCAATAAAAGTATTTTTCAACCTCCAGTCCAAGAAATTCTTCTCCTGCAAATCTTTAAAAACAGCCATAATATCATTCTTGAGGACATCCCAACACAGAACATAGAAACTTACTGGAAAACCATCCGGGCCTGGTGCCTTTGATTGGCCAAGTTTTTTCATAGCATCTAAACTTTCTTCTTCTATAACTTCAGCTTCAAGAGTTAGTCTCATTTCTTCTGAAATTCTGTTGAAGTGCATGTAATCCATTGAGACAGTTTTATTTGATTGAGTCATAAAGATGCCTTTGAAAAAATCAACAATGCCCTACTTTATTTCATTTTGATCCAAAGTGATCTCATCTCTGAACTTAATTGCCCCTATAAAGCTTCTCCTTCTTTTATCAGAAGCTAACCTGTGAAAATTTTTTGTATTGGCATCTTGATTTTGCATATAAGTAACTCTTGCTCTGGACCTCCATTTTTCTGCTTTCAATATTGTTAGGTGACAATATTCTTTTCTTGCTTGAAGCCTTAAATTCCATTGTTCTTCAGATAAACCATTATTAGTATTCTCCTCAGCATCCAAAGAAACAAAAGTCTCTTCAATTCTTCTATCCATCTCACCAAATTCTTGTTTGCTCCAAAGTTTTAAAATTGGTTTCAGCAGCTGCAATTTCTTGCAAATTGAAAAACCAGCTCCACCTGAAACAAAAAGGGAAGACCAAGTAGTACTGATAAAAGTTACAAAATCAGGATGAGAGAACCAGTAAGACTCACATCTAAATGGACATGTTTTCACACCTTCACAGGTAAGGGCAATGGGGTTATGATCAGAGCAAGGTCTTGACAAAGCTTGTTGGGTAACTCTTGGAAATTGCAGCTCCCAATCTAGAGAAATTAGAATTTTGTCTAATCTACTTCTTATACTTTGGATTTGATTATTAGTCCAAGTAAAAGTAGCTCCCATAAGAGGCAAATCAATTAATTCCTGCCTAACAATGAAATTATTGAATCTTCTCATACCAGCTGAGTTCTCACCTCCTGAACCAGCTAGTTTTAATGATTTTTGAACCAACTAGTTTTAATGATGTAATGGTTGTTTTGAACTTATTGATTTGCTACAATTTAGTTTTAATGATTTTTGAACCAGCTAGTTTTAATGATGTAATGGTTGTTTTGAACTTATTGATTTGCTACAATTTGGCAATATATTTACTAATTCATTTAGCTATATACTCCCTCCATCCAACTCTACTTACCAAAATTGCATTTTTTTAGCAAAATTGTACCAAAAAATTGAAATATTTCCCACTAAAATTTTCTAATTATCAATACAGAAACAAAAACTAGGATATCAAAATTTGTATATTAAACAAATAATTTGGAAGATCAATGGTATATGTGGAAGTAATTTGAATTTCTTTTGAGTTTTTGTAAAATTCAATTTTGGCAAATAAAATTGGACGGAAGGAGTATATTTAATGATGTAATTGTTAAGTACACATGGATTAAAAATAATAAAAATGGTTAGCTGGCCGTATTTGCTTTGATCCTCATTGAATATTGATCATTGGGAAAGCATCTTTGTTTCGGTCCTCAGTTTTTCTTATTTTCTTTGTCTAGGATGGTTAATTTTTTATTGTACATCTCTTTTTAATTTGATCAATGGAAATTTTTCTTTGTTTTTTTTTTTTGATTGGTAAAGAATGTTATGTTAATGTTAGTTTGTTAGTGTTTAAAACATTACGGCAGATGGTTAAAATTTTTCTTTGTTGATAAGAATAAAACATTACGGCTATCATAAACCAAAGTATTGTATGGCTAATATGTTCATACTACCCAAGCTACAAAAATTTCAGAATTTCTTATTTTGAGAGGCTGTAAAAATTTGGCCATATGTTTACTAATTCATTTAGCTATATGTAAGTGTTAGGTGGCCATGCATGGATTAAAAATAAATAAAAATGGTTAGTTGGCTGAATAGTAATTTACTTTGATACTCTTTGAGATTGAGAATTGGGAAACCATGTTTATTACCATCCTCACTTTTTCTTTTTTACTGTATCTAGGATGGTTTAAAAAAAATTGTACATCTTTTTTTTTTTTTTTTGATCAATGGATTATTCGCTTTGTTGATAAGAACAAATCATCAAGTGGAAATTGAATAATTACCTTTAAAGCTAGATCTTGATGTTCTAGATTTTCAGATTAATTGCGAGATCCTTCTTACAGTTTTCCATTGGAATTTCCCAGGTGATGCATTGTTACAAAGATTTATATTTCCAAGGAAAAAGAAAAATGTTCTTGGTTTAGCTTTCTAGAAAGAAATTTCATGCTAACAATTATTATATTATTTTGACATAATCAGCGGACTAAAAAATAACCACAAAAGAACGACTAAAAAATAACCACAAAAGAACGAAGATGGTAACAGGCTACCACGATGCTCAACTAACCATCACAAATCATTAAGACCAGCTGACTCCCCTAGTTATTAATATATATATATTTTTAAAAAAAAATTTGACGCAACTTGCTGGTTTATGGAGACCCAAACCAAAAAAAGAACAAACAAAAGAAATACAAAAATTCTCTTTTTTTTTTTTTTTTTTTTTTTTTTATATAAAGAAATCTTCTTCTCCTTCTATGATAAGTTGTTAATTATTACCATAAGCTTTCGGTAGTTTATTTCTTTCTCATTAACCGAGAGCTGATATACTAGTTTATATAGCTTCCTTATCGATGTAAGTGATGGGACTAGCCGGTTATGGTCCCGATTCTCGGCATGACGACATGCATGATCACACAGGGTGGCTTTGGATAATAACGACCACCGCAACATGTAGCGCATAATAATTAGTTTCCTGAACAAACATAACAGTAGAAACATGATGTGCTCATCATGTGTCTCTATATAGTTCTTCTGACTTTGAACCTATGGTAGTTACTATATCTGAGAACAAAGAAACCCTTATAACAACTACACGAAGGCGCTTCTGTCTTCTCACATTATACTTGCTAATAAGCTCTTATAAACTATACACCTGACTTTTAAGCGGGAGGTACATGATGAGGACATCATGAGCATTTCAAATTCTATAAAAAAAAATGAAAATATTCTTCCTTGAAACGATAAAACAAAATTATAATCAGAACATCTCCATCAAATCCTCTTTGATTTTTCAATGGTGGGGCATCTAAAATCTTTTGGTAGATCTCTAGTTTTGGAGGAACTGCTTGTTTGAGGAAGTAAGTTATACTCGTACAGTTTTACCGGTAGATTGTAAGTTAAACTCGATGAACTCGAAACCTAAGGGAAGTGGTAAAAGAAGTAGCTTCAGATTCATCTCTAACTCAGTGAGCACAAAAGAGAAACCACGAGATAAGGTTTGGATTTGTCGGTTGATTACTTGATTCCATTGTCCGTTGCATCGAAGCACAATACCGTAGAGATGGTTAAATGGGTGGGATATATTGAAATCTGGGAGTGTGTTAGATGCGTGGCTCTCTACTACCATGCTGTATTACAGTGCTTCAGGATGGGATACCATAAACGGTATACCTCACAAAATGCTGGAATTGATCCATTGTATGAGCGACACGTCTCATTTAGGGTTTCTTTTGACAAAAAAAATAATAAGAGTTGTTAGATGATTCTTTTGACAAAAAATCATGGAAAGATGCTCTCTACTTGTTATTTGTTCGCTAGTGGCGACGTGGATGTTTTATTATTTTAGAGATGCACAGTTAGTCTGACATATTCCAACTTATAAATAATCAGAATGTCATCTATACCAAAAAAAAGCGTGTATCATATCGTATTCTTTTAAGTAGCTTTTTACTTTGTATCATTCATTTAGTTTGATTTGAATTACATATTTTCTCTCATTATTTTATGAGGTAACAATATTTCACTTTCAAATTGTTGCGATCATTGGTTTAGCTTTGTAAAAATTGTTTCGAACGTTTACCATCTGATGATCTGGTTTACTTTTATTTGTCAACCATTAAACTTTAGTTTGAAAAGTTAATTAAATCATAATTCTCAAATTTAGACCCTATGCTTTTTTATATTTTGCAAGTTTTTTTCAACTTCGATAGCTATAAAAAAAAACTCTTATCTAGAATCATCTAAGTCATTGTAGAGTTTCTGAGTTTGCTTATTTATTCATGGATGACGGAGAGTTAGATTTCTCGAACCAAGTCTTAAAGAATATGGAATATCAATTAATGAGCAGTTGTGCGATGGATAGTTGTTTTTTCAATGATATCCTCGATCATACTCATGAAAGTGATCATACCAATACTTCAAACCATCCCGAACAAGGTACGTTGCAAAATCTCGACTTACCTCATTCACCAACTTTTATTAATTTCGGCACAAAAGCCCTTCCTGTCGAAGAAAAAACTACTACTGAGGAAACAGATGAATCTGATGACAAAAAATCCAAGAAACGGCCACATGGGAATAGAGAGTCGGTTCGTAAATATCGGGAGAGAAAGAAAGCCCGGCAAGCTTCAATGGAGGATGAGCTTAACAGAATGAGGATCGCAAATCAGCAATTGATAAAAAGAATGCAGGGACTAGTTGCTCTTGAGCAAGAGGTAGAAAGATTCAAGTGTCTACTTGTGGAAATTAGGGGAAGGATTAAAGGAGTACTTGGATCATTTCCTTATAAACACCCCAAAAATGGTATTGGTGCCAGTCCTCAAAATATGACTCGGCCGTCTACCTCGGTTGGAGCTTGTGAGATGAATCAGTTTGACCACCAATACACTGCTGGGTTGGATAATAATTCAAGATTCAATGAATCCCTAGAGCTTGGACAAGCAAATGTAAGGTTAAGTACTACTAATCTCAATTCTTCCACTGCAGCCAAGAGGCGAAAGGGAAAGAGCTCAAACAAATGTACAGCCGAGTAGAAATGGTGTTCAATCATCCATTTGCTTTACTATCGATGTTATTTCATTGTAATTTATAGTGGGAGATTGTAATGTATAGTACGTAAGGAGAACATTGTGTTTCGTATTTACGGTCAATTTCAACATTGAGATGAGTTTCTTACTCGAGATATACTTCCAACTTATACTTAGTGATCAAGTTAATTTGTATTCCTATGCAAAAGACATTTTAGGCTTTTGGTCTCTTTATTGGGAAAGATCGAGTGTTAGAATGCAGGGACTATATCTCGATTCTATGCTAACGCCGACATCTAGTTTCTTGGTTTCTTCATGTGTCTCCTCAGTTATCTACCTAGGAGATAGATGTGTGGATGGTTAAATAGATTTCTAAGATTCTTGAATGGGACTCTTGGATACATTTTGGGAATTTTCGGATCCTTTTTATAAGATACATGCGTTGTTGTAATGATTTTATAAGTTGTTATCGTGGTTGTAGCCTGCAAAGATGAACCACATATATCTTGTGTTGTGATTGTATTTTTTATTTTTTTGTCTCTGTTGTTATTTTTCCTGCAAATCGTATTACTATGTTTTACTATTTGTTATGCTCTTTTCGTAATAATGTGCTTCATTGCGCTCGAGGTGTTAATTTTTCAGCAATTGGTATTAGAGCTAGGACGGGCTAATGTGATTGAACTTAGTATTGAACAATAGTTTATTGGTATGGTGGCGAATATACAAGGAGATAGTGTTTCAGCAAGTTTTTACACAAATATAGATGCACTAGATTTGTGCCTGTGCTACGCATCAGACGTATTTTTTCTTTTAATTTGGCATGGGGCTTCTCCCTAGCCTCGTGGCAATGTAATTTTAATTTAGTGTGCGCGAAACGACGTGGCGATGTATTTTGATTTGGTATGGAGGGAAAATACATTAAATAGGAGGAGGATAATTAATATGTACAAATTTTATTTATTTTTTTCTTTTAACTTGGTGTGCGCGGGACTTTGCCCTGCGCCGTGACAATGCATTTTTTATTTGGTTTGCGCGAGGCTTCCCCGCCCCCTAGCAATGTATTTTTGATTAGGTGTGGTGGTGGTGTGGTGGGGCAAAGGCATTAAATAAGTGGAGAATATGTGCATATTTAATTTATTTTTTCCTTTTATTTTCAGCAAAAATATGTGGAATTTTCCCCTTTATATATTAATTTGGAAGAAAAAATTTTCCTAATATAGTAGTTATTTGATTTCCAAATTGAATATGGTCTTCTATAAAATCCCAAGCACCGTAAGTAAGGTTTTCCTTATAAGTTTGTAATTTTTAAATCAATCATACGTTGCCAAGTGTCCTCACATAAATATTGAATTTGTCGATTTTCTTTTTTTAATTTTTTTTGAACCAATCATATGTTGCTAAGTGTCCTCACCAAAATGCTCGTTTCGCAAAATTCAAAAAAACCTATTTCATCCAATAAAAAGCGAGGGTTTCCTCACTGTTCAACGTGGGAGCTTTATTTATCTAGGCCTTTAAATTTTTAGATGAGGTGATATACAAATTAGAGATTCAACTTGGTATAAGAAATGTAGAATAAAACTGGATGTGGTAGAGTGGTGTTAATTGACCATACACCATAAAGATATTAGGTTTCAAAGTTGGAAGGTTTGTGGGTATCATGCACAAGAAGGTTCATCAACGGTTCAAAGTTATACACATGATGTTATATACTCCCTCCGTCCAACTTTACTTGCCAAAATTGTGTTTTTTTTTAGCAAATTTGTACCAAAAAATTGAAATATTTCCCACTAAAATTTTCTAATTATCAAGACAGAAACAAAACTAGGATATCAAAATTTGTATATTAAACAAACAATTTGGAAGATCAATGGTGTATGTGGAAGTAATTTGAATTTCTTTCAAGTTTTTGCAAAATCCAATTTTGGCAAGTAATTAGGGGCCTCACACTAGAAGACAAAAAATGTTACCCAAACTTAATTTCAATACCCCTTATCCAAATATTTTACGTGATGGCTAATCTACCCTTATTTAATTAGTTATAATTTTACTTAATTAGTGTTAATCTTGCTTAATTTGATTTTAACCTTTTTTTTCCAAACTTGTATGAAAAGTCATCAAGGTAGTGAAGTGTTTCAATGACAACTCTTAACGGTCGTTAAAGTTTCAAAAACAACCCTTAAGAATCGTTATTATATATTTAAAAGTTGTTTCTTGATGACTCTTAACAGTCGTTAATGCTTATAAAAAAGTCGTTATCTTCTTCGAAGATTCATTAACGATGGAAATACATTAAAGGGTCGTAATAGTATTAAATACGACCATGACGACCCTTTGATGTATTTCCGCCATTAATGACTCTTAGAAGAAGATAACTACTCTTTTATAAGCATTAACGACTGTTTAGAGCCGTCAAGAAACAATGACGACTCATGAGGGTCGTTTTTAAAACGGTAACGACTCCCGAGGGTCGTTTTTGAAACACTTCAATACCGTGACAACTCTACCAAATTTGGTGACGATTCTCCAATACACAGTGACGATCCTTCCATTTTTTTGGACAGAGATATAGTTTTTGGTCATAAAGAGTCATTGGTGTATTAAAAGGGGTCGTCAAACCCATAAAAAGGGTCGTTATCTCCTACACCATAGACATCAACTATTTTTCATACAAATAACATGCAGATGAAAAATCGTTAGGGTATATAACTATCGAGGTTAACGACCCTTATTTTTCAGTTGTGATGGACATTCGAGAGAGAGGGGAGGAGGGGACTGATTATTTTTTTGGGTTTAAATGAAAATCAGTTGGGGTTTAGAGTTAAGGGTTAATAAAATTTTAAGTTTTAGCTTTAGTGATGGGTAAAACAATATTTTCACTATATTTTGGGGTGGAAATTGATTTTTTTTTAGCCTGAGGCCCCTAATTATATTCTAGGGTCTCCAATTAAGCGGTGTTTATTAAGTGTATGTTAAAAGATTCTTGATTGCTTTCTCGTATTATTGAAAATGTGCCCGATTTCAGAAACATGTGCCTCAGTAATATGTAGTCAAAGAATGATACTCTACATACTCTAAGTGAATAATATGTTAGAAATACTTCTTTTTTCATTAGCCAGACCACTGCTAGAAGGAGATACAATAGGATCAGACAACTATATATTGAAGGTGATTTGGTGTCTGACAGATTGAAGCTGCAAGATCATATTGTAAACTTTTATAAAGGCCTTTTCACAGAAGAAGAAAATATCAGACCGGCTTTGGAGGAGATTAATTTTGACAGTATAAGTGACATTGAATGTGAAATTATGGATGCAAATTTCACTGAAAATGAGGTTCTTCAGGCTATCAAAGACCTTGGACAAGACAAGGCTCCAGGGCCTGATGGTTACCCTATGATGTTCTTTCTAAAATGTTGGAGCTTTATTAAGAAAGACATCATGGAGACGATCATGGAGTTTTGTGAGTCTGGTAAGATTGATCCTAAACATAATTCTACTTTTATTACCTTGGTAACCAAAAAAGATTATGTTGAAACTGTGAAGGATTGTAGGCCAATTTGTCTTCTTACTAGCATGTACAAGATCATTGCTAAAGTATTAGCTTCGAGAATGAAATTATTTATGCCAAAACTCATCTCACCTGTTCAATGTGCATACATTGAGGGTAGACAAATAACAGATGGCATTTTGATTGCCAATGAGTTGGTTGATTCTAGACTAAAATCTGGACAAGCTGGTTTGATTTGCAAGATTGACTTGGAGAAGGCATTTGATAGGGTAAATTGGAAGTATTTGGAAGATATTTTGAGGCATATGGGATTTAGTAGAAAATGGTGTAGTTGGATGAAATTCTGTTACTCAACTGTTTCTTTCTCTGTGTTGATAAATGGGTCATCCTTTGGTTATTTTGGGAGTACTAGCGGTGTTAGGCAAGGTTGTCCTCTTTCACCTTTGCTTTTCAATGTTGCAATGGAAGGCTTCTCAAGGTACTTAGATAGAGCAGCAAGTATAAATCTGTTTAGTGGCTTCAGTGTAGTTCCAAATGGCTTAGTAGTAAGTCATTTACATTATGCTGATGATACTATCTTCTTCATCGATAACAAAAAAGAAGAACTTGTCAATCTGTTCTCCATACTTCACTGTTTTGAATATATTGCAGGATTAAAGGTAAATACATCAAAAACAAGACTCATTGCAATTGGTGAAGTACCTCTTTTGGAAGAATGGGCTTCTGAACTAGGTTGTGCAACTGATTCAGTTCCTTTTATGTACCTGGGCATGCCTCTGGGTGCAAAAGCTAATGCAAAATCTAAATGGGATCCCATAATTAAAAAATTTGAAGCTAAACTATCGTTATGGAGACAAGGTAAGTTATCTAAAGGTGGAAAGTTGGCTCTCTTGAAGTGTATCTTATGTTCTCTCCCTATGCATTACTTCTCTCTTTTCAAAGCTCCAATTTCTATTATTAACATTCTAGAAAAGAAGATGAGACGTTTTTTATGGGAGAATAAGTCCGGTTCTGTTACTTCGCATCTTATAAACTTTGAGTTAGTTTGTGCTTCAAAAGAAAGAGGGGGATTGGGTGTCTTAAATCTGAGGTTAATGAATCAAGCATTACTTGCTAAGTGGTGTTGGAGATTTGGTGTAGAGAAGAATCATCTATGGTACAAAATTATCGCTGAAAAATATGGTACTTCTTTCTCCCATTGGGTTCCAGGTAATGTACAAATGGTTCATGGTGTTTCTTGTTGGAAAAAAATTGCGAAAATGAACTACTGGGTCTCTTCTGACTCTAGCTTATGTCTTCACTCTGGATTACATATGTCATTCTGGCATGATAAGTGGGTTAGTGACTCTAGTTTGGATGTAAAATTCCCTTTACTTTACAAATTGGATAAATTGAAAAATGGTAGTGTGGACGCACACATCTCTGAAGTCGGAGCATGGAAGTTCGACTACAAAAGAGTGCTTCTGAATATCGAAGTTAACCAACTTGCCGCTTTGTTCATTCTTATTGGCTCTTCTCCACCAACACGGGATAACTTTCCTGATACAAGAAGATGGGCTTTGGAATCTTCGGGTGTATACTCTGTTAAATCCCTTTATGCAACTTGGGTGGTGGAAGCTGGAGTGGATAATTTTCCATGGAAATTTGTTTGGCAGGCTTGCATTCCACCAAAAATTTGTTTCCTTATGTGGTGCGTTGTTCATGGAAGACTCAACTCTTTGCAGATGTTGAATCGAAAAGGTATGACTTTGTATAATTCGTGTATTCTTTGTGGTGACAGCAGTGAGACACAAGATCATATACTTCTCCATTGCAAGGTTGCGTATCATATTTGGATGGCTCTCACACCAAAAAAGACTAGGCATGGGTTTTTCCTAATCTATGTATGCTCTTGATGTTTCTTGGTCGAGCAATTGTATCCATAGTAACTCGGGGAAAGATATATGGAACCTCATCCCGCAACAATCATTTGGACTTTATGGAATGAAAGAAACAGTCGTACTTTCAATGTTGACTACAACTTCAAGACCGACTCGTAATTAAGTGACAATGCCAAAGTCCTAATCCTATCATGGGCTGCTGCGGAAGGGAAGAGAATTCACACCAATTTCTCTCATACAGTGATTAACTGGGAAACTTTACTTTTTTGATTGTTTTTTTTTTTGTTTTAAGCTACAGCTAGTAGCTTTTTGTACATTCTTCTTCCCTTTTAATAAATTCACTCTTCTAATCAAAAAAAAATAATATGTTAGGTAATGGTGATAAAAGGTATGTCAACAGTTATATATTTGGGAATCGCTCAAAAAATTAAACTTATTAATCACAATAGATATGTTTGATGATTTGATTCAGAGGTGTTGAATCAATGAAACCCACCAAAAAAAGAAAAACCCTATAGTTTTTGGAGAGTATAAACTATTGGTGAATGATTTTTGTTTATGTAAAGTACAAAATTATGTATCGAATGATTTTGACTTGTAATATGATCAATCATTCTAAGAAATAAGAATATCATGTGCATGGAAATCCATATGAAAATTAAAATTATTACAATTTAGGTAGAAATGTTTAACTTAATTAATTATCCTGTAATTCCATTAATGGTGTTTGGTATCACGTACCATTCAATATTTTCAGTAAAAGACAACTATTTTTGTTGTCAGACTGATAACTATTGCCCCCTTTGAATACCTTCAGGGAGGGCATGCTCCCACGTGAGATTGAAATGCGAATGTCGACATATATAGAACATATTCCTTTCGCTGTAAGAGTAGAAACCTAGAGATAAAGTAGTTTGATTTTTTGGTACACTGCTCTAGCTAGAATCTAAAAAATATATAGAGGAAATCTAAAAGTGTGTTCGAAGTGTGGCCATCTCTGATACCACTTCAAAATGGGATAGTGATATTACTGTGCTTCACAAAATGCTGGAAGTAATCCAATGTAAGAGTGACACGTCCCAGATAGTAAAAAGTAGAATGAAAGTCGTCGATAAATCTTAACATGGAAAAATGATAAAAATGGGGTACTGTGCTTGTTATTTGTTCACCGGCGATGTGGTATGTTCTTGACCTTTTGTTTCTTAGTGATGCGCGTTTAATCTGATATTCTTTTTCATCTTAATAGTAATCAGGATGTGACAGAAGATCGTACACTGTCGTGCACTAAAAGGCTTGAGCATCTTATCACAACTCCTAAAATCAAAACTTCCTTAAGCATCTCTGTATCTTTGTTTTTGTTTGACTTTAAGTACGGACGGATTCAACTCCCTCTCTTCATAGTTCCTCTGTCATTGTTTTACGAGGTAACAACCCTTCACTTTCAAATGGTTGCAATCATTGGTTTCGCTTTGTAAAAATTGTTTTGATTCATTAGAGTGTTCGTTATTAGATGATTTGATCAATCCTTATACTTATTGAATTTTATCAAGGTTGCTTGCATAATGATCTCAAATTTGGACCGTATATATATGCTCTTTCATAATTTTGCAGGGTTTTTAATTTCAACTTCGGTAGCTATAGAACTCTTGACTGGAATTATCGTACTCATTATAGAGTTCGGGAGTTTCTGAGTTTAATTGGTTATTAATTCATGGATGATGGAGAGTTTGATTTCTCGAACCAAGTCTTAAAGAATATGGAACATCAACTAATGAGCAGTTGTGCAATGGATAGTTGTTTTTTCAATGATATCCTCGATCATACTCATGGAAGTAATCATACCAATAGTACTTCCAACCAAATCGAACAAGGTATGTCCGAATTACCACACTCACAGAATTATATCAATTTCGGCACCAAAAACCTTCCGGCGGCAGAAAAAAACACTACTGAGGGAACAGATGAATCTGATGACAAAAAATCCAAGAAACGGCCACATGGGAATAGAGAGTCGGTTCGTAAGTATCGGGAGAGAAAGAAAGCCCGGCATGCTTCAACAGAGAATGAGCTTAACAGAATGAGGATCGTAAATCAGAAGTTGTTAAAAAGGATGCAGGGACTAGTTGCTCTTGAGCAAGAGGTAGCAAGGTTCAAGTGTCTACTTGTAGACATTAGGGGAAGGATTAAAGGAGAACTTGGATCATTTCCTTATAAAACACCCAGAAACGGGAGTGGTGTCATTCCTCAAAATATGCCCTGGCCGTCTACCTCAGCTGGAGCTTGTGAGGTGAATCACTGTGACCACCAATGCCCTGGAATGGATAATAATTTAGGATTCAAGGAATCTCGCAAGTCTGAACAAGCAAATGTGAGCTTGAAGACTAATTTTAGTACTTCCACTGCTTCCAAGAAGCGAAAAGGAAAGAGCATAAACAGATGCTTGAATCATGAGGTATTGCTTTATTGTTGATCTTTTTTCTTTGTTATTTTCATTAAATGTATGATAAATGTCTAAGGCAAGAAGTTATAGTTCTTGTTTGTTTCCATGCTGAGGTGGGTTTCTAATCATGTTAGGGAAATGTTTATGAGTTTTCAATTCCTAAGAGATTAATACTAGCTGATCAATAGCTTCTGTCTCTATGTTAAGCACTAGAATTGGAGTCGTGAAGAGATGGAGATCTTATGCACCAAAAAGAATGGTTAACCTTGTTGTTAAGCCTTCTGTCTTTTTGTTATGGAGGATCATGTGCCACCGTGAAGGTTAATATTAATGTGAAAGAGGTTTTTGGAGTGCTAGTATGTGGTCTGGATTCTAGTGTTTCTGCTTGTGTCTCCTTTTGTAAGACATGGAGGCAATTTAAATGTGAGAATGTCTTGAGAATGTCTAGAGAGTGGATTTCTAAGGTTCTTAAATGAGTTCTTGGACACAACTTGGGTTTTCTGGGTCTTCTTTGTGAAGAACATCGTTGTAATTAATTCTGGTGGTGCCTGCTGCGAATACAACCTGCAAAGGTGAACCATTATGTCTTATGTTTTGGTTGTGTGCTTGTTTATCTTATGACTTTAATTTATCATTAGTTTTCCCGTATACATTACATTATTATGTTTGGTTTAAATTAGTATTTATACGTATGTGATCTTGTATTCCGCTGTGCTCGGAGTGACAATATCCCGACAATCGGTATCTGAACTATGACGGTATTTTCACAAAGTTTGTTTGTGATGTAATTTATCATTCAGAGGTTCAACTTGGTGGAAGAAACATATGTTTTTTGTTTGGCTTTCGATGTGGTATATGATGCAGGATGAAGCTGAATGAGATGAAATAAACGTGTACTTCTTGAAGCGTGTTAGTGATCCTACATCATAACGAACGGACTACAAAAGTTTTGAAGAAATGATGAGCCTGTGAGGTCAGGTCCAATAACGCACTTAATTGTTTTACATATATGCTAGCAATTTTATCTTACAATATTTTTGATGACTTGCTCGTAATATCAATAATGTGCCTATTTTTAGACATGTGCCATGTAATATGTGTCTTGAATGATTAAACACTTTAATCATGGCTACCACTAAGTGGAACCCTCTTGGTGTGGTGACTTCCTTGCTGTCTATCACTATGTGGTGACTTCTCTCACGACGATCACTAAACTTAGTTGATCACTCACTCATTGTGACAACCACTAACTTAGTGGATCTCCCATTATGTTGCTAGTTGTGCTCTATGTCGACATTTAGTCTCGTTGATCCTATATAGTTTCCATTGTAAATCATCAGTGAGAAACGAGAGAAAGAGTAATGTATGCTAATAGAGAGAGTAAGAAGTAGAGAAGGTCTTGTTCTTGAGAGGAGTTTATACTCTTGTAATCTTGTTTAAATCATAGTGAAAACGTTATCGTCGTCGTCCAAAGTGGATGTAGATCATCTTGATCGAACCACTATAAATCCTTGTGTTGTGTGTGCCTGTTTTACTTTTGATTTCATTTCTATTTCAATTCTTGATTGATTGTGCTTGGAAGAGCCATTGGTCATAACAAATTGGTATCAGAGCTTCGGGTGGAAGCGATCTACGATGGCGGCAAAGTATGAGATTGAGAAATTTGATGGAAGGAATGATTTCAATTTATGGAGGCTAAAGATGAGGGCTGTTTTGGTGCAACAAGGTTTGGTGAAAACTTTGAAGGGGAAAACGGCTCTAGAAACAACATTGTCGGATGAAGCAAAGGAAGAACTCATGGAGAAAGCACATGGATTAATTTTATTGTGTTTGAGCAACGAGGTCTTGAGAGAAGTTGCGACGGAAACGACACCGGACGGGCTATGGAACAAGTTGGAGAAGAGGTATATGACTAAATCCGTAACTAATCGTTTATATCTTAAGAAGAAATTACATACTCTTAGAATGCATGAAGGAATGTCTATTATAGATCTTATTGATGATTATAATAAAATTCTCTTGGATTTGGCAAATATTGAGGTCAAAATTGAAGATGAAAACCAAGCTTTGGGTTTGCTTTGTTCCTTACCACCATCTTATGAAAATTTTGTTGATACCGTAATGTATGGAAAAACTACAATTTCCATGGAAGATGTTAAAGCGGCTTTGAACTCTAAGGAGTTAAAGAATACGGGTATCAATGGTAAAGATAATTCGGGAGATGGGTTGTTTGTTAGAGGAAGAGGAAACCAAAAGGGAGGGTTTGATAGGAGTAGATCAAAGTCAAGGTCTAAATCAAATTCCGGTAAATTCTATTGCTTTCATTGTAAGGAAAAGGGGCATTTCAAGAAGGATTGTCCAAACTTGAAGAATGTCGAGAAGAATACTAACCAAGGCACCGCAGAAAATGTTGAAGAAGAAAGTGATGATGGAACGGTTCATACCGAAAGCTCGGAGAATGAGTGGATTCTTGATTCGGGGTGTACTTTTCACATGTGTCCTCAAAAAGAGTGGTTTACTACTTATCAAGATAGAGAAGGTGGTAAAGTTCTTATGGGAAACAATGTCACTTGTAAAGTGGTGGGTGTAGGTACAATTCAAATTAAGATGTATGACGGTATGGTGAGGACTCTAACTAAGGTTAGGAATGTTCCGGACCTGAGAAGAAATCTTATTTCTTTGGGTACGCTTGATTCAAATGGCTGCAAGTATCAAGGTGAAGGTGGAGTTATTCGTGTCTCAAGAGGAAGTCTTACAATTATGAAGGGCGAGAGAATTAATGGTCTTTATACGCTTCAAGGTACTACTGTGACGGGTGATGCAGCTATATGTTCTTCAAGTTCTGATGATGATACTACCAAGTTGTGGCATATGCGGCTAGGGCATATGAGCGAGAGGGGATTGGCTGTTTTGAACAAGAAGGGATTGCTTTGTGGTCATAAAACAGGCAAGCTTGATTTCTGTGAACATTGTGTCTTTGGAAAACAGTGTAGAGTCAAGTTTAGTACAGCTATTCATAACACCAAGGGTATTCTGGATTATATTCATTTTGATCTTTAGGGTCCTTCTCGGGTCGATTCACATGGTGGTGGTAGATATATGTTGACATCCATTGATGATTTCTCAAGGAAAGTATGGGTATTCATACTTAAACACAAAGATGAAACTTTTTTTAAGTTCAAGCAATGGAAGACTATGGTTGAGAAGCAAACCGGAAGACAAATTAAATGCTTGAGGACAGACAATGGTTTGGAATTTTGTGGGGGCGAGTTCAATGAGTTCTGCAAGGAGCAAGGGATTGTGAGACACCGCACAGTCAGAAAAATACCACAGCAAAATGGTGTTGCAGAAAGGATGAACAGAACCATAATGGAGAAGGAACGGTGCATGCTCTCCAATACTGGGTTACCAAAGCAGTTTTGGGCAGAAGTAGCAAACACATCAGCTTATTTAGTGAACAGATCTCCATCGACTGCCATTGAGTGCAAGACTCCAAATGAAGTTTGGACAGGTTCGCATGCTAACTATGAAGACTTGAAGATTTTTGGATGTCCAGCCTATGCTCATGTGAATGAGGGGAAGCTAGAACCTAGAGAAAAGAAGTGTATATTCCTTAGGTATGCAAAGGGTGTAAAGGGTTACAGGTTATGGTGTCCTGCAGAAAGATCAAACAAGTTTCTTATAAGCATAGATGTGAAATTTGATGAGCAATCGATGTTGAAGCCAAAGAATGAAGAACTAGATGGAAAAGCTGAAGAGGGTGTTAGTGATAAGGTGGAGCTTGGTGACAAGGTGGAATTTGAGGTGCAAGTTCAAGGAAGCAATGAGACTGTTGTTTCTGATGATGATGATGATCAAGATATTATGCAAGAACCTGCCCAGGAAGAAGAAGCACAAAGTCATCAGTACAATCTTGTAAGAGACAAAGAGAGGAGGAAAGTTAGACCACCTCAGAGACACGGCCATGCTGATTTGGTTGCATATGCATTTGCAATAGGTGAGAGCATAGATAGGGATGATCCAACAACCTATGAAGAAGCAATCGGTGGTGAAGAATCAACAGAATGGGGAGGATCTGCAATTGAAGAAATTGAGTCTCTTGACAAGAATGTCACTTGGGGTATGTGTCTTGAATGATTAAACACTTTAATCATGGCTACCACTACGTGGAACCCTCTTGGTGTGGTGACTTCTTTGCTGTCTATCACTATGTGGTGACTTCTCTCATGACGATCACTAACTTAGTAGATCACTCACTCATTGTGACAACCACTAACTTAGTGGATCTCCCATTATGCTGCTAGTTGTGCTCTATGTCGACATTTAGTCTCGTTGATCCTATATAAAGCCTTATATAGTTTCCATTGTAAATCATCAGTGGGAAACGAGAGAAAGAGTAATGTATGCTAATAGAGAGAGTAAGAGGTAGAGAAGGTCTTGTTCTTGAGAGGAGTTTATACTCTTGTAATCTTGTTTAAATCATAGTGAAAACGTTATCGTCGTCTTCCAAAGTGGATGTAGATCATCTTGATCAAACCACTATAAATCCTTGTGTTGTGTGTGCATGTTTTACTTTTGATTTCATTTCTATCTCAATTCTTGATTGATTGTGCTTGGAAGAGCCATTGGTCATAACATGCCACAACAATATGGGAATTCAAACTGAATTTATTCTGGTTGAGTAAATTCGGCTAGATGGTGGTAAAAAGTATGTCAAATAGAAACCGTTAGAGATTATTCGTTTTAATGAGTTTAAGAAAAGAACACAACTCGACTGGCTTTACCAATATTCCTTTCTCCGCTGCTATGATGAACACGAGGCAAGAAGGTCTAGTTGGATCATAGTTGAGTAACAAGGTTGCATTTAATGGTTTATCGGATGAAGCAACATTGTGTGATGTTTTCCAAACCTTTTGTCCAAATACGAAATCCATGAAAATTGAAGGTAATCTCTGGAATTCGATTTATTATCTCAGTGGTTTTATCATTAAGGTTTTTGCGTTGGAAAAAACATACATTTGCACAGACGGAACATCAAGAAAATTAAAAACATACCTTTTGTCCTATAGATTGATATGAGCTAGCTATTGTACCAATTTATTGTTTAGCATTCTCTTCTGATCCATATATTTAACATAGATCTCAATGGTGTGTAGCAGTCAATGTTTTCAGCTAATTAAGGACACTGGACACCTGTTTGTAAGTAGTCAGAATGAATTCATTTCGGGAAAGCATGTGCAGACGTAAGATCGAAACGCAAATGCCGACATATACATTCCGGGAGAGCATGTGCAGACGTGAGATTGGAACGCGAATGTCGATCGACATATACATTCATAGTGAAGACATACACACTCATAGTGCACTTTATTTTTGGCTCTAAGAGTAGAAATCTAGAGATAAAGACGTTTGATTTGTCGTGTTCACTGCTTTTGCTTCTAGCCTTTTTGTGTTCACTTTTGGAACTTAACTTGACGAAGCCAAAATCCTTGGGTTAGAGAATTTCATGTAGTTCGTGGTTCTAATATTTGAGTTCTTTGATTTAGTTTGACATTGATGAATTAATTTTGAATTTGTTCAATATTCATGTACGTATGATGGAGCTGATAAAAAAAAAAATGTAACTGCAAGTACAATAATTACTCAAAGTTGGATGATCATAATAAACATTTCCCTAGTTACCTACTCAAACTATTGCTTGTGACGATACTTCCTTTTCACTTCCTGGAAGCAGCAGAAGGATTCAGATTAGCAGTTCACCGATCTAGATTATATCATGAATTAAAATTCCAACGACTCGATAAGTAACTAGCACCAGAAGCCCCAGAAGGCCAGAACCTTCATTTTCAAATCCACCACTTGCAGAGACATCAACATCTTTATTATGTAATCCAGGATAATGAAGGTCGCACTGGTTCACATCATCAGCTTCAACCAACGCAGATGGGGTGCCTCAGGCATGTTTCGATTTTTCGTGGGTTTTTAATAAGGAAATGAATGAAGTTACCCTTTAATCCTTCCTCTAATGTCAACAAGCAGACACTTAAACCTAACTACTTCCTGCTCAAGAGCAACCTGTCCCTGCAGCCTTTTTAACAATTGCTGGTTTACGATTCTCAATCCGATAAGTTCATCCTCTATCGAAGCTTCAAGGACTTTCATTCTCTTAGGGTATGTACGAACAAACTCCCTTTTAGGTGTACTTTTCCTCTGTAGTGGTCTTCTCGACAACTGGAAGCAGCAGAGGCTTTTAGTATCGAGATGAAAATAACCTTGTGAGTGAGGATCTTGTCCAGTTGGCCGCATGACTATTTTCTTGAAAATGAAAATATATTGAAAAAGTATAGGAATGAATGTTATCCAGGATATCTCCTCCACAAAAGAAAAATGCACATAATTGAGAAAGAAAGAACTCACATCTTCGATAGAGGATGAACTTATCAGATTGAGAATAGTAAACCAGAAATTGTTAAAAAGGTTGCAGGGGCAAGTTGCTTTTGAGCAGGAGGTAGTGAGGTTGAACTGTCTGCTTGTTGACATTTGAGGAAGGATTAAACTTGGATCATTTCCTTATCCAAAACCCACAAACAATATCGGTGGTAATGCGCGAAACATGCCTGATGCCTCCTTCTACATTGGTTGAAGCTTATGATATGAACCAATGAAACCTTCAATATCCTTGATTGATGCTAAAGATGTTGATGTATTTGCAGGTGGTGGATTTCAAAGTGAAGGTTCTGGCCTTCTGAAACATGCCTGATGCCTCCTTCTACATTGGTTGAAGCTTATGATATGTACCAATGCAACCTTCAATATCTTTGATTGATGCTAAAGATGTTGATGTATTTGCAGGTGGTGGATTTCAAAGTGAAGGTTCTGGCCTTCTGGGGCTTCTGATGTTAATTACTTATATTACATAAAACTAACATCAAGCTAGGAAGCAATGTTTCCCACACAAGTAACAAAAACAAAATATCTAACATTCCTTTCACTCGATTATGTCATTCACGCTCAATATTTTTTTCATGGGAAAGATATTTATTAAAGTAAAATCAGTTTAATTACATGGCATACAGGAAAATGACGAGAAATGTCGCTGCATGTCGAAATAATAAGATGCATGATCACGTAAGGTGGCGTCGTTAACAACGTTCACCGTGACAACTGACATGTAGCGGGCATAAGTTAGGTTTTTTAGAAGCAGTCAGTCGAAACACAGATGTGTGTGCCTCTCTAGATCCGCTCGGTGGTAATATGTGTATCTGTGAAGGAGCCTTTAACAACTTTACGCGTGCCTTTAACATTTTAAACTGAAAGCAACTCATACATAACAACGCATGAGCATACACCTTTAATCCGTCATTAAATGGTTTAAGCATGTTTATTGTGTTGTTATGCAGTCATACACATGATTGCACTAGTTTTTTTATAAGCCACGAGCTTAAGAGTGAATTTTGTTCGTTTGTATTTTCTAAAATGGAAGTTTTTCCATTTATTTTATTTTAGATGTGGTCAAGTGCGTGGGATAAGAGTCTAAAAGTGTGTTTGGTGTGTGGCTCTCTTTACTGGCATGCTGTAGTACAGTACGTACTATTGTACTTCACACAAAAAACGGAATTGATCCAATGTAAGAGTGACACATCTCATATAAAATTTTAAGGTAACTATCATGAATGAATCTTTAAATTCAAAAATGATAGGAGAAAAGATCCAAAATTGATGATATTAAAAATAAGTTTTTGACATTTTCTTTCTCAGTGATTTGCATTCGATAAAATTTTAACCCTCATGGTGGTGTTATGTTGCTCGAACATCTATAGGTATATACGAAAAAACGCGTGCATTTGATTACAATTCTTTTAAGTGTTTTTGTACCTTTCTTTCTGTTTGACTTGAAGTACAGATCGATTCAACTCCTCTCTTCGTATTTTCTGTCTTTGCTTTACGAGGTAACAACACTTCACTTTCATCTTGGTGCAATCATTGGTTTAGCTTTGTAAAAATTGTCAATCATTATACTTGAATTGTCAGTAATTAAGGTTGGTCTTTCAAACTTTTGCAGTGTTTATTAATTCTTCATAATTCATGGATGACGGAGGGTTAAATTTCTCGAACCAAGTACTCTTAAAGAATATGGAGAATCAATTATTCAGCAGTTGTGTAATGGATAGTTTTTTCGATTATATGCTTGATGATACTCATGCGCGTACTCATACCAATACTAATTCCAACCAATCTGAACAAGACATGTCGCAAAATCCCGATTTACCTCACTCACCAAATTATATCCATTTCATCACTCAAAACCCTCCTGTCGAAGAAAAAACCACAAGTGAGGATACAGATGATTCCGTTGACAAAATTTTCAAAAAACGTTCACTTGGTAACAGAGAGTCAGTTCGTAAGTATCGCGAGAGAAAGAAAGCCAGGCAAGCTTCAATGGAGGATGAGCTTATCCGGCTAAGGATCATAAATCAACAGTTGTTAAAAAGGGTGCAGGGACTAGTTGCTCTTGAGCAGGAGGTTGCAAGATTCAAGTATCTACTTGCAGAAATTAGGGGAAGGATCAAAGGAGAACTTGGATCATTTCCTTATCAAAACCCTGCAACTGGTTTCGGCATCATTCCTCTAAATATGCCTCGGCCGCCTACCTCAGTTGGAGCTCATGATGTGTATCAGTGTGATAACCAATACCCTGGATTGAATAACAATTCAGGATTTACGGAATTTATAGACTTTGGACAATCAAATGTCAGGTTCACTACTAATTTTAATACTTCGCCTGCTGCCAAGAAGCGAACAGGAAAGAGCTGAAATTGAATATACAGCAAAGTCGCTAAGGTGTTTAATCATCCAACTGCTTTACTGTCGCTGTTATTTCTTTGTTATTTTCAATGTATATACTTATGTTTTCTAGATCGTTTCAGAAAAAAATGTGTTAAACTCTCCTTCAGTCCGTTGGATTTGAATAAAGTGGCTCTTTCCCTCGTTGTGTGTTTAGAAAGACTAGTGATTGTCATCTACTCGTCTCTAAATATTGAAGGGTCAAGGGGAACTCTCAACTAATCCAAGCAGAGGAAGCAATACCTAAAAGAAACTTACTGCGCTGTCTTGAATCGATAAACAAAATTTTGGGACTTTTTAAGATGTTGGCCTAAAGCGACTGCCTAGTTCTCCTAGGCCAAAAGACGTGCCTCAAGAGATATGCGCATTAAAGTAAAAACCCTTGCAATTGTATAATGTACAGATAACAACCAGGGGAAAAAATTGTTGAGAGAAATCAGTAGCCATTCTTCAGTGGATTTATATATATATATATATATATATATATATTTGTGTGAGGGACTGGGGGGCTTGCTTAACAACTCTACACCAAAATCTCTTTTCTTCCACCAAAATCTTTTTCCTAACTTGGTATCAACCTAGCTTTAAGCTACGCTTCCAAATACAAAAAAAAAAAAAAAAATCAACATCAAAACCCTATCATGACAACAACAACTCAACTCAGAAATGTCCAGATTCATCACCTGGTAACTCTGAAGTTCATAGAAACCAATTATCCACTATGGAAGACTCAGTTCAAACCCATTCTGAAGGGTTATGGCTTAGCTGGTTTCATTGATGGAACAAAAACAATACCCCCAAAAACTTTACCCAATTCTACTATTGTTAACCCAGATTATACAACACATGAAAATAATTCGGAAGATACAACTCTGCGAATCGGGCGAACGCCGAGTCGACTCAATCTTCTCCGTTTCAAGAAATTTGAGATCCAAATCTTCTGCATGTTACATTAACAGGATTATTTTCCCTTCATTTTCTTAAATCCTCCATTGATTGGTTTTTTTTCTTTTCGTCAATCTAATTTCCATTCTAATCTGATTGCTTCCTTTCTATGACAGGCTAATATCCTTGGATTACCGACCATGTAGCCCCTTTAGGGGCCGTTTAATCTTCCGAAGTATCTGTTTTCTTCCATCTATGGCGTGATTTTTTCCCATCATCGTTCTGGTCGGGTGTAATTGCAACTGTTCTTGCCGGGGTCTATTTCTTTTTAACTTCAATTGTTCTTGAATCAAAGATCAATTCTTAGGGGTTTCTTCATCCTGCCATTGCTCAAGGTTTGATTTATTAGAATCTTTTTCCAGCTGTAGGGGTTGCTATTGATCTTTTCTCTAATGCAATAATTGCTGCTTTCGTTATTTTGGACAATTTCCCTATCTTAATTTGTTTAAATCTAGCCTATGGGTCTTATGTTTTATCCATTTTCTTCATTGATGCTCTTAATCTTTCTTAAGATAAACGTTCCCATTGTTCTCAAATGGTTTATGGTTTGTCTGAGTTAAGAAATAAGATTTTGTGAATAGCTTCCACACTTTGGTCTGTGGAGACTAGATATTATTTATAGAGAGTGTACATAGGCTGTTACACAAATTTAGCCTATTCAAAAGCAGTAGATGCTATTCTTAATGTAACAGAAGAACAGAATAGCTAATTCTAAAACACATTCCAAAATACTCGATCAACCCTTAATACTCGGTATTATTGTTGTTGTGGCAGAGAGTCTTTCTCTGATGGAACACTCTGCTTAACACCTTCCCTCAAGTTGTACGTCAGTTTACGGATGTGCTACTTGTCTCTCAAAAACTGAAACCTAGGTGCAGCCAGACCCTTAGTAAATATGTCCACAAGTGATCCTAGAGCTTATAAAACGAACATGTAGCTTCTTCTCAGCAACTCCTTCTCGGACAAAGTGATAGTCGATTTCTATATGTTTCATTCTTGCGTGGAACACGGGTTTGCGATAAGATACGCTAGCCCCCAAATTATCACACCGGATAATAGGAATAGAACTAGTAACTCCCAGTTCTTTAAGTAGAGACTGAATCCAGATCAGTTCTGATGTTGCAATTGCCACACCCCTATACTCTGCCTCAGTGCTAGATTTAGACATTGTTTTTTGCTTTCTAGCGCTCCAGGAGACAAGATTACCACCAAAATAAACGCAATACCCACTAGTGGATCGCTTTGTCATCCAAATCGTCCGCCCATCAAGATCGGAATACGCTGAAGTGAAAAATCTGTACCTCTCATGAGATGCAACCCATAATCAATCGAGCTTTTAAGATAACGCAAAATCCGTTTTACCAATTCCCAATGCTCAATGTACGGATCATGCATATATTGACACACTTTGTTAACAGCAACAGATATATCAGGTCGCGTTAAATGAAGGTACTGCAGTGCACCAACCACACTGCGATACAACGTAGGATATTCAAACCTTGTAGTGCCTTGCCGTTGTATCTTCACATTGGGAGATAGTGGTGTGCAAACTGGTTTTTCACCATCTAGTCGAGTCCGCTTTAGCAGGTCTGTGACATATTTTCGCTGCGTCAGCACCAATTCGTTTCTATGCCGCAATACCTCAACACCCAAGAAGTAGCTTAAATCTCCCATGTCTTTGAGGGCAAAAACAGCAGCTAAATCCTTAATCAGTTTCTGAATATGAGAAATATTAGATCCCGTGACAATAATGTCATCAACATAAATAAGAACATAAGTTATGCTATCATCAGTCTTCAATATAAAGAGAGAAGTATACGAAAATAGAACCACGAAACCCTAGGCTGCTACAAATAATGACTTAGCTTGAAAACCAAGCTCGCGGCGCTTGCTTTAGCCCATATAAACTCTTGTGTAGTTTAAGAGACATGGTTTGGGAAGTCCGGATCCACATAACGAAGCAGTGACGCATGTAAACATCCTCCTCCAGATCACCATGTAGAAAAGCATTTTCTACATCAAGTTGCTTTATAGGCCATTGATTCATCACCGCAATTGACAGTACCAAGCGTATTGTACAAGGCTTTATCACCGGACTAAATGTCTCTCCATAGTCCAAACCCTCTTGCTGGGTATTACCCTTAGCCACCAAGCGAGCTTTAAACTTGTCAATACTACCATCAGGGTTTTGCTTGACACGAAACACCCATTTGGACCCAACGACATTCATACCTTTTTCGTATTTCACCAGAGAATATGTTCCATTACGAAGTAAGGCATTAATTTGAACATCCATTGCAAATTTCCACTTCGGGTTCTTTGCAGCTTGCGTGTAACATGTCGGCTCCATGAAATCCTCTTCAAGCAATGGATGTTTTGAAGCTGTCAGACACAACTTATTAATGGGTTTGCTTATTCCAGCCTTAGCACGAGTTATCATAGAATGTCCGTCAGCCGCAGTGTTCCTAGACGAAGTGGCAGTATCAGCAGATTGTGGTGCGTCATATACATTGTTTACACATTACGATTGTCAGCACTTGAATCGTTGGCAAGTTGATGCTCAGAATTTTCAGAAAACGAAACAATAGGAGACTGTTCTGGCGTGGAAATTTCTGAAAACGTTGGATGTTGTTGTGTGCTGTGGTCAGATAACGACTCTCCTGATGAACTGTCTTGCGCACAAACTCTATGAAAAGGAGGAGAGATCAAAACACTTGTGCTAGAAGGAATATTACCTTGATGCAGCGACGGAACTTTCTGCCGAAGAGACTGAAAAGGGAATGTGTTCTCCTCAAACTTCACATGCCGTGATATATAGACTCGATTAGTTTTCTGATGCAGACACAAGTATCCCTTATGCGCATTACTATAACCTATAAAAACACAGGGAAGTGATCTAGGTTCTAGTTTATTGGTGTTATACTGGCGTAAGCATGGATAAGCTAAGCAACCAAACACACGTAGGAATTTATAATCCGGTTTCTTGTGAAATAAGATTTCTAAAGGAGTTTTGGATTCTTGAATTGACTTTGGTAGCCTATTTATCAAATATGATGCAGTAGTGAAAGCATCTGCCCAAAATTATTTAGGCAAATGAGCATGAAACAGTAGCGCTAAACCAGATTCTGTAACATGTCTAATACGTCTCTCTGCTATACCATTTTTTGGAGATGTATGGGGGCATGAAAAACGATGTTGGATACCATCTGAATTGAGATAAGCTGTGAATTTCTTAAATTCCAAAGCATTATCAGACTGAAAAACTTTGATTTTGTGTTCAGTGATGTTTTCTATTTGTTTGTGAAAATGAATGAACGTTTTCAAAGCATCAGAGCGTTGTACAATAGGAAAAACCCACGTAAAATGTGAGAAAACATCCATTATTAAAAGATAGTATTTAAAACCAGACCTAGACAACTCAGGTGACACCCAAATGTCTGAAACAACAAGACTGAGAGGTTTATCATGGACAGTGGTACTTAAAGAAAATGATAACCTCTTTCTCTTACTTAAATGACAAGAGTGACACGAACTGAAATTTTTATTGCTAACTGGAAGAGAATTCTGAAGACAAATCTGGGAAACAGTGCGCAATATAGGATGCCCTAAACGTTGATGCCATAACGGGAAGGAAGTTGAGACGTTAACTTGTGGATGGATTGGTTTGTCTATCATGTCAACACCCTCAAAGATGTATAACCCATTCCTATTCAGTCCCCACAGCAGAGTTTTCCCCGTTTGCATTTCCTTCACAAGAAAATAAGAAGTGTGAAACTCAAAAAACACTCCATTATCCTTACAGAATTGGGACACTGATAAGAGATTAGTCTTTATGTCTGGCACATGATAGATATTATTGAGATGAAAAGCACGAGACTGGTAAGTAAATGATGCATGACCAATATTTGCAATTTTTAAAGCATTACCATTGCCAACATGGACCATCTCAGTACTATCATACTCATGAGGAATTGTGAGATTTCTCATGTCAGAAGTAAGGTGATGAGTTGCACCTGTGTCCGTGACCCATTGATTACCTTGGAAACCTTCTGGCAAAGCTATGTAAGCAGCTGGATTTTTCGACTGCTTGTTATTTGGCTTATATCTAAACCAGCAAACATCTCCCTTGTGACCTCTTTTCTTGCATATCTGACACTTCTCAGTTTTGTCGTCCTGCTGAGGTGATGGATTTCGTGGCTGAAATTGATTGTTCTGCTACATAGGCCGACGATTTTGCTGATTGAAGTTTCTTGGTCCTGCACTGCTCGACGCTCTGGAAGCAGCAACGTTAGCAATGGGTTGTTGGAGTTCATCACGATGTCGGGTAATCCTCATATCAAATGTTAGAAGATGAGAATAGAACAAATCCATGTTCATATCTTCCATTGTGCTTAAAGTGGTGACTATGGAATCATAGTCTTGATTCAATCCATTTCTTATGGACTGTTTCTTTTCATCATTAGTAACCGTATAACCGGTTGCTGCAAGTTGAGCAAAGAGATGTTTAGATTCATTCAAATAGACACGTAAACTTTTGTTACCTTTGGTCATACTATGCAGCTTTCTCTTAAGATTCATCTGATGAACCTTAGATTTTGGTGCAAACTCTTCCTCTAAAGCATCCCATACTTGCTTAGCAGTCTCCAGATCTCTTACCACTCCCAAAACTTCAGGTGTAAGAGTTGAGTTCAGCCAGCCCACGAGCAGTGAATCTTGTTCTTCATAAGTTTGTAAAATCTGGATTTACGTCGTAATTAGGTAGGGTTCTTGAGGGAACTGTTTTTGTGCCATCTACAAATCCGGTTAAACCATAGCCTTTTAGAATGGGTCTAAACTGTGTTTTCCACAGTGGATAGTTGGTTTCTGTAAGTTTTAAAGTAACCATATGATGAATCTGAACATTACGAAGTTGAGTAATGGTTGTCATCGTAAGTGTTAATGTTTTTTTTTTATTGATGTTGCAATAAAACGGAAGCGAAGCTTGGATCAGGATGATACCAAGTTAAGAAATAAGATTTGGTGAATAGCTTCCACACTTTGGTCTGTGGAGACTAGATATTATTTATAGAGAGTACATAGGTTGTTACACAAATTTAGCCTATTCAAAAGCGGTAGATGCTATTCTTAATGTAACAGAAGAACAGAATAGCTAATTCTAAAACACATTCCAAAATACTCGATCAACCCTTAATACTCGGTATTATTGTTGTTGTGGCAGAGAGTCTTTCTCTGATGGAACACTCTGCTTAACAGTCTGTGAGTATCATTCTTTTGATGCTTGCTTTTAGAGTGTTTGTTATTACTAGAGTTCTTCCTAGTCATGCTTATCTAATTTAAGTCTTCTTCATCACCTTAATTGTTTATTTAATGTTTCAATGAAGTGTTTGCCGTTTCTCTGGCCTATAAAGCTCCAAATGTTGTCGATTTCCAGTTTTCCCTCCTGCTGGCCTAACTATTTTGGTCCTGTGTCAGATAAATGAATTAAGGTCTGGTATATTTTTAGTGTAAAATAGTTATCACCCAGGTGGTTTAATTGTTTTGAGTCGACTGATAGTAATTCCTCATTTGTTCTCTTACTATTCGGTGTTCGTCGGACTAATGTTCTGTCTGGTTCTAAGGTCTTTCTGTAGAATAGTTAGCTCCAGCGGTATCTTTTTAATTTTGGCCAGCATTACCCGGCAATCATCCATTGTTTCTAACTTCTTACACGGAAATCATCCGTGTAGTTTCTTTCTTTAAGTAAAGCTAGTGTTCAGTCTCAGGGGGTGGTTCCTTTTTGAGACTTTCTATTTTAGTCTCTCTTCCCTTAATCAGTCTTTCTTAGGGTATGTTCAGTTCACGTTTTAAAATTCAATAATCAGTTCACGTTTTAAAGCTTCCAATAATTTATTAGGACTTTGTTTTCATCCTTGGCCTTTTCATACTGCAGCTTTTATACATTGCAAACTTAATATTTCAGTGGCATTTCCCCTAAGTTCCTTGATCCCGTCATTGTGTTTAGATATCGTGGTAAATCGTTTTGTTCCCCTATGATGTAACCTTTGATAGGTATTTGTGCTAATTTTGGTCCCCAACAGTTGCTCTCCTCTTTGGCAAGTAATTCCCACTCTACATCGCCATCTTTTTAACAGATACTTCACGGATTTAACGGTTCCCTTTGGGTAGTTACGGGGTCGGTAAGCTGTTCCTTTAATCCTGTTATTTTTGCCTGTCATTGATTTCATGTACTCATCCCCATTGTGTTTTTTTTCCGTCAAGCCTCTTTCCATATTTTTTTAGTTTGTTGTACTATATTGTTGAGAGAAGTCTCCTTGTTTGCTCATTCCCTTATTTATTCCTTAGTTGTTTGTTTAATCATTTCCAAATTTCTTCAAGTGACACTATGAAACTTCTCTCTTGGAATGTCCAAGGTATTGGTACTCCAATTACACAGGACCACTTTAACCACCTCAATACTTTTTACAAGCCAGATATAGTCTTTCTTGC
>JAJJWX010001657.1:0-40407 GCA_023529315.1 Papaver bracteatum
CATGATACTATCAAGATTGAATCAAAACAAAGAGTTTCATTGAATGAGTTTTCATTTAGATAACATTAATACAATGTTTTTGATATTTTTGGATGATTACAAATGATACTACAAATGCCTATTTATAGGCTTACAAAGAGAAGAAGAGAACTATGATTATGGAGGCTAACAACTATGCCTATGGAGGCTAACAACTATGCTTATGGAGGCTAACAACTATATTCTTTGTTTCTAGAATAATCTACATGTTTAGAACATGTTTAGAGGTAATTCTAACACTCCCCCTCAAGCTGGTGCATATATGTCGCTCATGCCTAGCTTGCCAACAAACTTCAGAAATATTTTACTTGGAACTGCTTTAGTTAGAATATCAGCTACCTGTTCTTCCGATCTAATTCTAGGTAACTCCACGATCCCATTATCCAACTTCTCTTTAATGAAGAACATATCTATATCCACATGTTTTTGTGCGATCATGATGAATGGATTGTGTGCAATATCACACGCCGCTTTGTTATCGTAGTACAAACGAATTGGTTTCCTAGAGGATACCCCAATTCAGTTAGCGACGTTTTTAACCACATAACTTCGTTAGATACCAAGCCGCCATACCTCGCTTTTATTCACCCTCTTGACTTGATCGTGAAAAACTCCTTGTTTTTTGCTTCCATGTAACAAGATTACCCCTAACGAAGGTAAAATATCCTGAAGTAGACCTCATATCATCACATGACCCACCATAGTCAGAATCAATATATTCCTCCATACTTTTGAAGTCTTGACCTTTCTTAAACAAGATCCCTTTTCCTGGAGCAGACTTGTGTATCTTAGGATTCGCATTACCGCATTCATATGTGTTTCTCCAGGATTATGCATGAATTGACTAACAATACTCAATGCATATGCAAGATCGGGTCTTGTATGTGCCAAGTACATTAGTCTACCCACGAGCCTTTGGTATCTTCCTTTATTAACAGGTACTTGGTTGCCATCCGAACATAATTTCAAACTCTCATCGGTGTATCTACAAAGCTGACATCTTTGTCATACCTGTTTCCTCCAACAAATCAAGGGCATATTTTCTTTGTGACAAGAATATTCCTTCTGTTGATCGAGATACTTCAATTCCAAGGAAGTATTTTAAAGAAGCAAGATCCTTCATCCAAATTCACTTGATAGATAATTTTGGAGAGCCTTTCTTCTTCCTGGATCATCTCCGTAACTATCATGTCATCTACATATATGATTAAAGTGTAATCTTACCTTGATTTTTCTTTAAGAATAAAGTATGATCTCGAATTTGCCTGACGATAACCAAATGCTCTCATAGACTTGGTAAATCTTCCAAACCACGCTCTCGGAGATTGTTTTCAACCATACAATGACTTGTTTAACCTGCAAACTTTCCGTTATGCAACTCGACTCCATCATTCCTGGTGGAAGCTGCATATACACTTCTTCGGACAAATCTCCATGTAAAAAGGCGTTCTTGACATCAAACTGTTGCAATGGCCAACCCAAATTTGCAGCAAGAGACAACAAGACTCGCAATGTATTCATTTTAGCTACAAAAGGAATGTCTCATTATAATCTACACCATAAGTCTGGCTATACCCTTTAGCAACCAATCTTGCCTTAAAGCGTTCAATTTCACCATTTGCCTTGTATTTGACTGTAAAAACCCAGTGACATCCCATGACTTTCTTTCCTTCCTCGACATTCAACCATGTCCCAAGTATTATTTTCTTGTAAGGATTTCATCTCATCGATCATAGCTTCCTCCATTTCGGATCAGATAATGCTTCCTTTATCATTTGTTAGGAATAACTACGTAGATAATTGATTCACAAATGACTTATTTGATTCGGTCGGAAGACGGTGATTAGAGATATAATTACTCATGGGATATTTAGCTTTTGATGAAATATCAAGTTCATACATAGATTTAGGGATACCTCTATTCCGACGTTCGGCAATTGTTTCTTTGCAGGTTCAAGAACATCTTCAGCGAACGGTTGGATTGGGGTTGGTGATCTATCATTATCTTCTTCAACTTCATCTCGCATTATCTTCTGATCTATATGCATTATCTTCTTCAACTTCATTTATAGCTTCAATTTCATTATCTCGTGTTAATTTCTTCCCCACTAACTTTCTGTTCTTTTGAATTTCAAGAACAACATCTTCTTCGATTATGTCTTCTTCATAGTCAAGAGTCTGAATTTCTTTTTCATACTCCCCCTGAAGTTCAGACTTCGAGTAATACATCACGTGTTCGTGAAACTTAACATCCAATGTGATGTACATTCGTTTAGTTGGAGGATGGTAGCACCTATATCCTTTCTGACTTACACAAGATATCCTACGAAGACACATCTTAAAGCTCGGGGAGATAACTTGCTCCGTTGGTTCTTGTGTAAGTGCACAAATACTACACAACCCAATATGCGGAGGCAAGTTTGGAACTGTTGGTGAAACTGTTGCCTCACTGAGAGCTTGAAAAGGTGTCTGAAAAATGATAGTGCTGGAAGGTGTACGGTTGATCACATATGCTGCAAAGGCAAGAGCTTCACCCCAATAAGTTAACGGCATATGAGCTAATATTAATGAAGCGCGCACAAATTCAAGCAAGTGACGGTTTTTCCTTTCAGCTACCCCATTCTGTTGAGGAGTATTAGGACAAGTTGTCTGATGAACAATACCACATTCTTTTAAATAATGCTGAAAATCAGTACTTAAATATTCGCCTCCGTTGTCACTTCGAAGAACTTGAATCTTTGTATTGTATTGTGTGTTGAATACTTTGTGAAACCTCTGAAATAAATTATTCACTTCATCTTTTGATTTCATCAAGCAAACCCATGTCATCCTAGTGCAATCATCAATAAAGGTGACGAACCATCGTGCGCTTCCAAGAGTGTTAACTTTAGACGGCCCCCAAACATCAGAATGAATAATCATGAATGGAATAGGACTTTTATTTAAACTTGATGGAAACGAAGTACGATGGCTTTTAGCTAGTTCACATTCTTCACATTGAAAACTAGAAACATCAATCTTTGAAAATAGACTAGGAAATAGATTTCTTAAGTAGCCAATCTTTGAAAATAGACTAGGAAATAGATTTCTTAAGTAGCCAAAAGAAGCATGCCCTAACCGTCTATGCCATAACCAAATTTGTGATTTCTCCTTCTCCCCCTGAGTACCATTCACAACTAAAGCGTTAGATAATCTTTCTGAAATTTTTGACTCCAAATCTAGATAGTATAGCTTTCCTCTTCTAACCCCAGATCCAATCGTCCGCCGTGTTCGAATGTCCTTAAACACACAAGAATTAGGCCAAAAGATAACAACACAATTTAAGACTTTAGTAATTTGGGAAACTGATAATAGATTATAATTTAGAGAGGGAACGACTAAAACGGAATCTAGACTCAATGTATCCGTAAGATTTAATGATTGTTCTCCAATTATCGGAGCAAAGATCCATCTCATTTGTGCAAACGAGTTGTGTATGGATGTTTTAAGAGGAGAAACCTGTCTGGAATCAAAAGTCATATGGTCTGCTGCAACCTGAATCAATTATCCATGAGCTATTAGGAACAACTTGCGAAATATTAAAAACCTTACCATTGGTTGTTTCCATAAGCGGAGGTTAGATTACTAACCACATAGGCTGCCGGGCCGCAGTGAATTCTTTTTCTTGGGATCGCATTTATCCCACCAATATGGATACCCGATAATCTTAAAGCAGTTGTCTTTGGTATGACCACGTTTACTACAATGAGTGCAGGTGACAGACTTATGTTTAATGTTGTATTGACGACGGGTTGCCATTGCAGAAGTTTCAACACTAGATACAAGGATCCTTCTCCTTGCTCTGATACCATATCAAGATTGAATCAAAACAAAGAGTTTCATTGAATGAGTTTTCATTTAGATAACATTAATACAATGTTTTTGATATTTTTGGATGATTACAAATGATACTACAAATGCCTATTTATAGGCTTACAAAGAGAAGAAGAGAACTATGCTTATGGAGGCTAACAACTATGCCTATGGAGGCTAACAACTATGCCTTTGGAGGCTAACAACTATGCTTATGGAGGCTAACAACTATATTCTTTGTTTCTAGAATAATCTACATGTTTAGAACATGTTTAGAGGTAATTCTAACAGATACCGGAGTCTAAAGATTTAACAAATTATTCTCAAAGTAAATAAATAATCCTTGAGATTGTGGAGGAAAATGAATGTGAACTAAACATTTGTAGGTTTTCTAGTTAAGGTTTGCCGGGATGAGAATTATATATGAAGATCTGTCCATTGGAGCTGCATTAATCTTCACATATCACTTAAAGTGGGTAAAGATTAATCAAAACTTCAACAGAAAACTTAATAGAATTTTTTTTGGAGTTAGTATAACTTTTTTCGATCAATATTTCTTCATTTAGAAAAACTTTTCGCTCGGGACGATGGTCTTGCAGTGCATCACAAGATTTTTTTTTTCCTCTCCAAGTAGTGGCTTTTTAGTTTTTACTACATTTTTTTTTTGAAGCATGTTTTTACTTCGTTCTTAAATGTGGCTGCACTTACCCTCTTTCGTAAAAGATAGTATTTACCAACCAATATTGGGGTGTCTTTAACAACTCAAGATTTCTTGCTGCCTGAGCAAAAGATTTGCTTAACAATGGTAAATCTTCGATTTCACTGATGCAATTTTCAATTCTACCCCATGAATCCATGATTTTACATGATTTGCGAATTTTTTTACATTGCTTGAAATGTGCATTTTGTTAGCTTTTTATTCGATCAAGGATTTCCAATGTTCATGGTCCGTGGGTATGAGGCTTACTAAGGCCACACACAACGGGCATTTAGGAATCGTAGAGAGCCTCGATATAATGCATTGAATGTGGAATTGTACTTGAACATCGAGGAATTCGTTTCTTTGGTATCTCTTGGTATGGAGTGTCCATAAGATGTCTCCTTTTAGTTCGCAATGTGGACTTAGAATCTGTTCACGGAGTTGTTGAGCTGAATATAAGAGATTTCGAAAGTTAGAGGTGTAAAATATGTAAAAATGTGATCTTCTTGATTCACATGGTTGATTGGTTGATTCCATATACCTTCCCTATAGTGCCATAACCCCAATTTATTTGAGGCCAAATGCCCTTATCTCAGTTTTCTCTATGTAGAATGGGTCTAAACCTCTTAGAACTTCATAGAGGTGCATCTTTGCCCTTTGGTCACTGTCGTCCAATGATCATTTTCGTTAACAGTGTGTGTACTGCTTGCAATCAGGTTCTCTGGAAGAGCGAGTATAAACAGGTTATCCTTTTAGCATATCAAAGTTTCGTTGTAGTTTATGGTGATTTAAGCACATCTCCTCTTTATGGTTTTAAGAGTACATTTTCGGTGTAGTTTATGGTGACTATGGGGGTTTCATTAATTTTGTTGGAACTTGTATTCTAACAAAATGTAAATACCATAATTATTCTCAACAATTTATTTCATCTTTCGGTTCCAAGAGACATGAATGTAAATATATATACCCATGTAGATTGTTGACTATTTACTTCTTTTTCATCTTTGTTTTCTTAGATGGTTGGAGTGGGGAAGCATCTGATACCGGAGTCTAAAAATTTAGATAAGTGAACTTTGAGACTGTGGAGGAAAATGAAAGTAAACTAAACATCCAAAGTTTTCTAATTTTCTTTTAGCGAGAAAAAAAATATATTATGATCGATTCATCAGAGTTACGTCGACTAAAGCAAACCCAAAACTGTTTGTTTTATGAGATATTTTGTAAAAGGGTCGTATGTTTATTGTGTAATTAGGGTCTGGGTCGTAGAACATGCAGTTGATGCGTTAGGGTCGTAGACTAACCTATGACCGTTATAAAACTGTCAGTTGACTTATCATGTTTTGTTTAACACCCTGACTATGGGTTGACTGACGCTGACTGTTTTGACATTATAAAATGGGTTTTAATTTCGTCCCTAAATCATCACCCAAAGGTCCCAAATGCCAAATATTTTCTCTTATCTAACCATCCATAAATCAACGACTGCTATTTGGACAGGTAATAAACCGTCTGTCTCTTCCGGTGCCGACAGTTAAGCCGGGCTTTGTCAAAAAACGATTCTGACTGAAAAGTTCAAACACAACTTTTGTTAACATTCGATGAAGCAGTACAGATAGAAGAATATTAAGAAAAGTAAATCACAGTACTAGTCTAGCCTATGGAGAATGTAAAATAAAAAACCAAGAATAGTTATTAGCCTTGTTTGGACCCAATACAGAAAAAAAATCAGCTAATAACAAGGTAATCTTAACCAACATAAGACATAAATGATGAAAAAGATGAACATGTACTAATACGGCAGCTAGAGAACTCCTTCATCTCTCTCCCTCGCTAAAATGTATCCAAATTTCTGACAGGCATTTAATCGAACAATTTCTCCGCATAACTCATTTTATAACACTTTGCATACATATCGATCAAACCACTCTCAACAAACACATCTTAATCAAACCCAGATTTCATTTCCAAATAATGTATCAGTTTCCCATGTAATGCACTAGTTGTTTGACCACATGCTGGTAATACAGTTGAGAAAGTAAACTAATTAGGATGCGCCCTTATTTCTATCATCTGGTTAAAAAGGTTTAAAGCTTCATTAGACTAATGGGCATGTGAGAAGGGAATAATGAGAGACATCCAATTAATCAGGTTCTTATTGTTAGGATCGATGGTTATTTCCAGGGAGACAAAATAAGATCGCCGGACTCCATTTCTTCTACAACAACATAAAAAGACAGAGGTGAGAGAAGCCAATTTCTATCATCAACGGCTAAAAATTAATTAATCAGCAAAAAATTATCCTCAGCTGTCAATTAGTACTTAAGATCGACGGCCTAAATAAAATACCCGAAATTATTCAGATGTGAAACGGAGTTAGGATACAATGGCATTTTACAACTTCCTAAGGGCATTTTGGCAAACATTTTAGACGGTCAACCTAGTCTCTGGTCAGTCTGTGGCCCTAATGCATCAACTGCATATTCTAGGACCCGGACCCTAATTACACAATAAACATACAATCCTTTTACAAAACATCTCTTGTTTTATTACAAGAAGCCGCCTTTTCACATGTCCAGTATGGGGGAAAAGTTATCTTCACATATCACCTCAAAACTTAATTCTGGTATCTAGTATAGATCTTACAACATACATAAGGATAAAACAATTTTTGAAATTGAAATCCACACTGCTACCTCTCCCAAGTCTCATCATGTCTATTTTTGGACATTGTAATTGCTACTAGTATTTAGTGGCCACTAACTAACCACTATATGAAAAAGTCATACTCCCATTATGCTTAGTGTCTCTAAAGATTTTTCTCTCATCTTCTCCAAATAGTTACTTTTTTAGTCTTTGCTTTTTACTTCCAATATGTGGCTGCCCCTACCTTCTTCGACAATAGGCTGTACTTACTACTTACCAACCAATATAGGGGTGTTTGCTTCAAAAAATAATAATATTTGTGTGTCTTCAACATTCCAACAATAGCCCCCGCTGCGAAATTCTGGGATATTCTTACTGCAAACCAATCTTCGACGGTTCCATTCAAACATATATAGAAAAATGAGCCAATTACAAAATGGTCCTACTTTTGTTAATTCGTTTACAAAACGATCACACTTTTGTTAATTGGTTACAAAACGATCACATTTTAGCTGAGTTAACTTTTGCGGGAAAAAAGGGGTTACTTTTCCCTAAAATACCCTCTATGTTAACTGAACCTCTTTAACCGTAGTTAAGCCACCCAAGTTAGTTTGCTGACGTGGCTAGAAAATCAGACCGTTCCCAACGGTCTGATTTCATCTTTTTATTTTCTTTATATACCTGCAGACATTTACATTCATTTTCCCATTCCAACAAACATGTTCAAACACCAACAACAAATGGGTGGAGGAAAAGGTGAAGGGTTCTGCAATTCAGATGAGGCATCAAGCATCAACAATCATATATCAAGCAGTAACAATAGCATTTGTTGTTTATGTGAGATTGGTATGCATGATCCTATTGATTGTCCATATGGATATATTCAAGGTGTAAGATTATACCTTGCAATGGAGTGAGGAAGTTTTTGAAAGCTCAAACAATTGATCATGTTGGAGAGAAATTCTTGTGATGCTCAATCTTCTCATACTTTGAGTGGTTTGCAGATGCACAAACTAAAGGAGAGAAATGACAGTTCAACTCCCAACTCCCCATTCATGCTTTTCTTGTGGTGACCAGAGTCATATGTATAACAACTTTCCATGGAAGAATCAACCCTGCAAGAAGAAGAAACGTAAGGGAACAATGATGTTAAAGATATGCCAGAATGTACACAACTGCAATATTGCTTACCTCAAATGCTCCAACTGTATTGAGTTTCAATGGTTGTCTGATGCTGTTTTCAATGCTGCAAGAACCAATGTAAAACTAACTTCTCTGAAAATGGCAGAATTATGCAAGCAAATAGGAGATTTACAAATGTAATATAATGAGAAAAAAAGAATAAAAGAAGAACCTTAGTCTGAATTCCACACCATGCCTTAATATTTACATAACTTAAACACAACCATAAGTTACTTTTCATCAATCCAAGTTAAGCAAAAGCTGCAAAAAGATGCAACTCACCCTAACACAAAAGTCTAAAGTTAAAAAACAGAAACAAAGACTACATGCTAACAACACCACTTCATTAAGTAGCAGGGAATGAATCGTTCTTCTTTCCTTTTTGTTTAGGAATTGTCAAAGTCCGAGTCAGTGTTTGACTCAACCCACCAACACCTGCAATGATCTGTGACAGTGTTTGATGCATTTGCAGTCCACTAGAAGACCTGCCACCTCTTGAACCTCTACCACCTCTTGAACCACCTCTTGAACCTCTACCACCTGCAGTGGAAGATGATGATGCACCAGCAGCTTTACTATTTGTAGGTTGAGAAGATGATGGAGCAGCAAATGATGATGATGCAGCAGCAACAACTCCTCCTCCTCTTCCTCCTCCTTTTCCTCCTCCTCTTCCTCCTCTAGCCCTCCTGCTGGTACTAAGCTCAGCTGGATCTGGATAAGAAATAGAGTGAGATCCTCCCTGAACCATGGTTCTCTTCCTCTTTGTTGTTGGATTAGATCCAACAGGTGCACCAGCACATGTTCTCCTATTGTGTCCAATTGTCTTGCATCTTGTATAACTTCTAACTTTCTTCTCAGTGTTCCCTTCATCATAAGCCCTTCTCATTTTCTTGCAAGACCTCCCTGGTTTTCTAATGTCAATAGGAGGTATCATAACAACAGTATCTTCTGGCTGCACAATGAACCAGAGAAAGAGATGAGGAAAAAAGACAGAAGAAGAAAAAGAGAAAGAGATGAATAAAGGAGAAATAAAAAGAGATAAGATTCTCTAAGATTATAAGCAGTGAATGGGAAACCCTAATTATTTTAAAACTATTTTCCACATAAAGTAAAAGATTCTCTATAAATTAAAGGACAAAGTATATTACACAAAAGGACAAAGTATATTACCTCATCCCACTCTTCTCTGCCTAGTAATAGACCCATCTCAGGAGCATAGGTAGCTTTCAATGCATCAACAAGATAGAACTTGTCATAATAACTACCACCAGTAAAACATAAAAGCATTATAAGCCATTGAACAGAGAAAAGTAAAGAAATTGATCACACATTTAATAAGAAACAGAGCATTGATATCAAAAATGCAGTAAAGAAATAAAGCAAAAGGTATGAAAACTCACTCAACCCAATTGATCCTCATATCCATCAATACACACACAGTATGAATACAAGGTATTCCTCTAAGTTTCCAATGAATGCAACTGCAAGTATTTTGAACAATGTCAAATTGAAGTAGAGCATTGGTCTCAATGTTCCTCACCTCATATAACATGCCATACACAGCTCCATTAACTCTCAAGTGACCAGTGCAATTTTGTATCTTCTTAATCAACTTCTCAACTTCAGGCACCAACTTTCCATTTTCCATCTTCTCACACAACTTTCTTCTTTTATAAAATATTCCCATAAGAAGTTGTCCATACATCATTCCAAGAGTACATATTGGCTTGTCTCTCATTGGTCCAATCATGTTGTTGAAGGACTCACAAAAGTTAATGTTGGTGTGCTCAGAACTAGTGGAATGGTCATAAAAGTCCCTAGACCACTGTTCTGGTTTTTCCCTCATCATATACTCAGCTTCTGCTGGAGACAACTTCACTAGCTCATCCATATTGACCTAGTAATTCAAATAAAATCATTCACTAACCAAAATAATCTCAAAAAACAAAAATAGTCTTAAAGATCAATAATTACCTTCCAATGTCTTTCCTTGTAGCATAGGGCAGCACTACAGACAAGTTGATGTAGCTTTGAACCTTTGTAATATTTTTTGAAATTTGCATACACATGTCTGCAGAAAAATTGAAACAAACAAACTGTAACAAGTACAACCTCATATAACAAAATAAATTCTTAATCAACTTAACCAATCCAACTAACCTGAAATAATATCTTTGGAAATGATCTGGAAATAACTCAGAGATGGACTCCAACAACCCTTTTTGTCTGTCTGAGATAAAAGTCAGCTTTCCTCTAGGGTGATTGATTATATAGGTCTTCAACAATTACAAAAACAAGTGCCAATTTTCACCAAATTCATTTCTAGTAACCATTATAGCCAATGGCACTATCCTATTCTCTGCATCCAAAGCTGTTGATGCCATCAGACACCCACCAAACTTTCCAGTCAAATGAGAAGAATCAAACCCAACCACATTTCTACAACCATCATGAAATGCTTTCAGTGGTGTTGCAAAAGAAATTGTCATGGACTCAAAGCACTGATCAACACTGCAATAAAAACATGAAACATATAAGAAACTAAGAAAACTAATTATAAGCATTAATGTTCAAAAATAAAGATAAAACTAACTCACCTTCCATATGTGTAGTTTTTCAAAGAACCAGGGTTGGTTTTCTCCACCATATCACAAAAGGTTGGAACAAGTCTATAAGAATCATCATAACTTCCATTTACTTTTTCTAGTGTCTTAGTTCTAGCTCTCCAAGCCACATGATATGGAACACTGGTATTATGAGTGGTGTGGAATTGATCTCTCAAAGTATATGGAACTGGCATTGGAAGCTTTTCATACAAAAATTGTGCTACAAATTCTGCATTGGCTGTCTTGTTTATGGTTACACCTTCTGTGACACATGTATGCTCCAGATTCATCTTTCTGACTATGAAAGTTAGTTCATGACTTCTAACACTTGCATATATAAAAAACTTACAATTCTGAGACTTGTTATACTTGCAATTAACTTTAATCCTTTCTGCATCACTGGGCTTCAACTTGTACTGATTTTTTTTCTTGACTGCATATGCCCTTAAGTGGTTCCTAAAATCTTTTCTATCCATAAACTCCATCCCCAAAAACATTGTATCAACATCTATAAATTGTTCAGAATTACCAGTTTCATCATCAAAGTCACATGTTCTTTCAGCAGCTTCTACACAAGTCCCCCAAACATGCTCATACTATTGTACCCAAACTGTTCTCTGAGCATCATCCTCAGCAACTTCTTGGATTGATAAAGTCCCTTATTCAACTTCAGAATCAGAGCTACTAGAAGTATCCCCACTGGCAGCATCAGATGGTACAATAACTATTGTCTTTCCTTTTGGGTCATCATCCTCAATAACACCACCATCGTTTTCATTTCGTGTATCACCTACAACAAAAGTTAGGCAAGTTAAAATGCATACTAGAGGAATATAGAAAACAAAATAGTAAGATACAAACATTACCTTCATTTTTCTTATATAGTTGTGGATGTAAGAAATCAAAAGAATCTACCCCCCCAAAGTAGTTGTTCACAAATTTTGTATACACTTCAATACCCATATCTGCATTATCACAAACTGGACTTCTACAATCATGAATGGGATGACACACATCTACATCATTATTTGTCAATTGTATGTTCTCATGCTCTAGCTGGAAAAGTCTTGATTCAACTGATGTTTCAACATCCACAACCTCATCATCATCATCCACATTTAGAAACAACTTCTTACTACTAACAGTACCCAAACTTCCAGTGACTACAGCAATAGACTTAGAGACCATCCTAGGACTTCTCCTTAATAGCTCAGGTGATTTACTATACAATATCCTCTTCTTAGGTGTTAGGAAACTAGAAGGGTCAAGAGTGACTGGTGGTGTAGCTCTGTCAATATGAAAACTTAAAGTAGTTTTTGCCTTCTCAGGTGTTGAATAATAACTCCTTGCAAGTGATATACCAGAACTTTCAGGGTATTCATCACTAAGAGGAACCTTCATGTGGGTAATATTCATGTAAAGATGTATATACCTATCATCTTCAACTACTCCTTTATCCCACATTTCATAAAATTCATCATTATTACCAATGTAAAATAGGTTTGTCTCACTAAACCAGGTTAGGTTAACCTTCTTAATTGGTGGTAACTGATATGCAGCATGAACAACATCACTAAAACCATTCAATCCCCCACAATTGACACTAACATTATCAAAATAACAAACCTTATTTGTATCAGTTTGTTCAACCCTAAAACTTCTCACAGGGTGCTTCACATACTTCCCGCACAAACACATAACGAAATACAATACAGAACAATTAGTAAACACAACAATCGGTGGATATCAGATAACATTTTAATCCCAAATTCTTTCCCTAATTAGGGTTTATTCCAAAATATATTTTTTTCTAAATTAGGGTTTATAAAACAAACTACAAAAAAAAAGGGTTATTCAATTCGTTTACCAACCTCATTATCGCTGCATACATTATGCCGATCGATATCTTATCAGAAAACCATCGTTCTCAGCTCTAAAGTCTTCAAACAAACACTACTAACATTATCCAAACACAGAAACGAATTAAATGACCTGAACCCTCACTGTTATTGACAAAAATCACTCATAAAAACTATTCAACAATGCGCAGTCGACATTTTTGATCGCCTTTTTTGCAGAGATAAGAGAATAGAAACACAGAGGGCGGCAACAGTTTAGAGAAAATGAAAACCTAAACTGTTATAGATCGGGTATTTATTATCTGTAATCCTAACCGTAAAAACTATTCTCGAGATGTAACAGTCCTACGATATGTGGCAACAGATCTGGTTAGGTTAGGTCAGGGACAGAAACGTAAACTTAACACTCTATTTAACTCTGATTCTATGGGACCCACCAGCTTAACGTCACAGTTAATGGAAGTGTGACTAATTTGTTAATAGTTTGTAGCAATGTGACCATTTTGAAAATCGGCTCCTAATTGTAGGACCGTTTTGTAGATCTTCCTAGAAAAATCAACTTTTTTCGTTTCCTCGATTTGCCAAATGACAAACCCTAGACACAACTCAAGATTTGTTTCTCTCTTGAGTAACCAATTTGCTTATCAATGATAAGTCTGTCTTTGCTTTTACTGATGCCATATTCATTCCTACACCATGACTTTACAAGATTTTTAAATTATTTTTTGTTTGAAATATTCATTTTGTTAGTATTTTATTTAATCAAAAATTTCCAATGTTCATGTTCGTTGGGTTTGAGGATTACCAAGGCCATGCACACCCGACATAATTAAGAACGATTTTTTTTGGGACCAGCCTTTTTTTGGGATCATTATTTTATAAGGCCATCTACCTTATAATTATAAGGGATGTCATAAAGTAGTGACATTAATTACCAAACTAATTAAAATTAAAACTAAACTAATAACTATCAAAGTTTAACCTGCTCATAATCTATTAACACAAAACAAAAATCAGACCCTCCCCTAACCTAGCTGCACACGAACTGCTTTTGAGAAGAAAAAAAATCTTCTCTTCTTCTTCTTCCTTTCAACATTGTCTTCATCGATTAATCATCAAATTTTCTTTTCAACCAAACCCATTACTTTTCAATTCAGAAAATGGGACAAATTCTAATGGTAAAAGTATTTTGGTTTAATGTTTTGTTGGTTTATAAAAGACCTCGTAATTACTCTTGGTTTTGGTTTAGTTGGTTTAATATTTATATATAAGACATCCAGGATTGTTTACATAAGGTTTTGGTTTAGTTGGTTTGATTTTGATTCGTTTAATTGAATAGAAATCATCAAAATAGGGTTTAAATGGAAGTTACAGTGCCTTGTTCGGTTAAGACGAGTTTCAAAAAAAAACTAGTTTCTTAACCGAACTTCATAAAAGGAAGAACACGAAGAACAATTGGGTTCCTTGGGATTTAAAATTAGGTTACCGAACTGCCAGTTCGGTTGGTTCGCAAAAAAAGGATAAAACTATTTTCTAACCGAACTTTACCAATATTACAACAAAAAAAAAATCCAATGTAACCGAATTGTGCTACTCTGTCCATCATGTTGAGTGTTGATTTAACCGAACTTTGCCCACTATGTTCGATTGGTTCACAAAGAAGGCTAAAACTATTTTCTAACCGAACTTTACCAATATTTAAAAAAAAAAAAAAATCCAATGTAACCGAACTGTGCTATTTTGCCCACTATGTTGAGTTTTAATTTAACCAAAATTTTCCCACTATGTTCGGTTGGATCGAAAAGAAGGCTAAAACTATTTTCTAACCGAACTTTACCAATATTACAAAAAAAAATAAAAAATCCAATGTAACCGAATTGTGCTATTTTTCCCACTATGTTGAGTTTCAATTTAACCGAACTTGTCCCACTATGTTCGGTTTGTTCACAAAAAACCTTGAAAAACCAAACTCTTACATGTGGAGTTCGGTTTGTTCGTAAAATCTTATTTTACGTGAAGTTCAGTTAGATATTGGTTGGTATGAAGTTTGCGAAACAACCGAACTTTGTACACTTGGTAAAATCTTAACCAACGTGAAGTTCGGTTAGATATTGGTTGTGAACCAGACGAACTTCTAGATCCTAAAGTTCGGTAACATTGCGGGCAAACCGAACATTACTCTTTAAATTCTATAAACAAAGTTCGGTAACATGTTTGTTAACCGAATGACTAAAAACCCCCATTAAGAGCGAGTTCGGTAATCTGCGTGTTTGGAAAAAGTAACTGAACTACACTTTCAGATGTGTTCGGTTACCTGTTCTTCACATAAGGTAACCGAACAAGCCCAAATCTACTTAAAAAATTTACATTTTTTGAAATTTTGGATCAATTCAACCATCTAAGAAATAACTCATATCTGGATCATTGTGAAGATTAACGAATACTCTAGGAGAGGAACGAGATGATGATTCAGATGAGATATCATCACTTGAATACTCAAGCTTAGTGAACTCAAAAACCCATATGATTTTTTAATCTCACTAATTATCTTTAACTTCATTATTTCACTAATCATTACACTAACTATTATTAACACTAACTAATCATTACCCAAAATTAATCAGGAGGGTAATTTAGATATTAATATAAATATCTAGATAAGGGGTGACCTATATTTACTTCTAATGTCTTACCCAAAATAAAACAATGGTCCCCAAAAAATGATTTATAATTAAGAATCATACATGGGCCTCAATAGTGCATTGGCAGTGAAGTTGTACTTAAAAATCAGGTGGGTATTTCGCTTCAAAAGCCGGAGATATAAGCATCTTGTCTATAGCTAGTTTGCAAGTTAAGAATATCTCTTGATTTAAGTTGTGAATGAGATCCCAAAATTCTAAATAATTATTGGCATTTGCCAATTGAAAACGATATACTGTATATATTGTGAAGATTTTCCGGTATACATCTCGATAGAGAGTGAGAGACCCATTTAAGCATTTTACCATCCCAATATTAGAAAGGCTCCCACTTAACCGCTAAATCCTTTTACATGAAAATATCCAAAAAATTTGCCACTATGATATATATACCATTTTACCACATGCATTTTGGATGCTCTAACAAGATACATACCCACCATCATTAATCACAGGGTACATATTTGTAACTGTGGGAGATCATACTTGAGATAAAAATATAAGTTCACATCAATAATCATGAGAATCGGTTTCGTTATTTTGTTGGAACCTATATTCTAATGAAATGTAAATGCTATGATTATTGTCAACAATTTATTTCATCTTTCGGTTCCAAGGTACGTGAACACATATATACCCTATAGATATTTCGCTGTTTGTTATTTTTCATCTTCTCTTCTTTGATGGTAGAATTGGGAAAGCACATGACTCCGGAGTCTAAAGATGATTATTCTAAAAATTAGATAAATGAATCTTTGAGATTGTGGAGGAAAATGAAAGTGAACTAAACATTGTACCTTTTCTAATTAAGGTTTACCGGGATGAAAACTACTTCGATCAGTCTATGGGAGATACTTTAATCGAATTAAACATAAAACTGTTTAATTTATCACAAAAAGCCTTGTATTACATTCTCTATCTCCACATGTAACCCAAGAGAAAAAACCGTTCTTCGGTTGCCTGTAAGTGGAAAACCTTGTCAATAACTTCAAATACAAAAAGGAAGCTAAAAAAATTGATATAGAAATGTATGGAATTGGTAAATTGTTTTCACTTTCCTGTCCAAATAGTTATTTTTAGTTTTAACTTCCTTCCTTTATGTGGCTTCCCATACCCTCTTCTTTCTTTCTTTTATTGGCAAAGAAAAAACTTAATTATTTAGCTCCGGAGGCGGTTGGACTCCTAGCGAGAGTTCAAAGAGTCATGCACAGTAATGTCATGACTCCCGATTCTAGAGAGTTTGTGTTTAAGAGGATAGGGTTTGAAAAACTAATAATTGAATCAATGTTTTGTGGTTTTAAGAATAAACATCAAGAATTATTTGTTAAAAAAGAAAATAAAAAAAAAATTCGTTATTATCATTCAAAACATAGTTTTACAACATAGTTACATGCCCAAATTGGCTATAATCTTGAGGATTATACCTAGTGTTAACATTATTGGTATACATAGAATTCTTGTTTCCCACTTCATTACTTGCATTCCCTTTTTCATAAAAAGAATTTTTGGAAAATCCCCTTTTTGCGCCATCCTTTGCAGCACTTCTGGACACGCTTACCTTCGTTCATCCATCAGTTAGATCATGTATGTTCCTTCAGCCTCTACTGAAAGTGTTAGCAATGTTGAAAACTCCATAATCATGACCTCCCAAACTCCCCTTGCTGAAACCATTATCCCTATTTGTGTTTTTTGTTGTTGTATTTATTAAGACAGCCTTCATCTTCTTGCGAGAAACCTGATGTAGAACTTGTTTTATCTCTAGATAGATCTATTCTATCGATTGCTTTAAGCCAGTTCTTCATGTTTCTCTCCTCTTTATCCGACCACGACCAGTCCTTCTCAAAAAGAACCTTAAGTCTAAACATTCCTATCAGAACAACATTTACTTCTAGGGTATTACTTATGTTTACTTTAAAAGATCTAAAAGTGTTAAAACTCCTACTGAAATTCTTATCTAACATATACTTATTCATATTTAATTTTCCTTTCAACTGTGTGGAGTCACCAGAGGACTCCTTTATCTTCCATGACACTGCGACTCTTTTGAATTTTCTATCAGCTAACCACTGGATCACAATAATCATGGTCTTCTTCATGTCTTTGCCATCTACACCTTGGGGTGCACTGATGCACCTTGCTCCTCTGAATTTTCTTGTATGATCTGTTGCAAACATAATTATGTAATCATTAGTATCCTTTTTGTTGTAGAACACAGAACAATATAAGCCTGCCATTGTTTTCCATCTTTAATGTCAGTCTTCTTAGTAACCTCCAACTTCTTAGCTGCCAAAATATGTGTCATAATCTGAAGAGATGCATACTTGTAATTTGGTTTACATCCATTAAAAACAGATTCACACCTAGTTTTCCAAACAAAACACAGAGTGATAGCACAAATATTTTCCTAGCTAACATCATCATGAGGACCTTTTTATGTTTTTGTTTAAACCATGTTCTAATCCAGTTATGAATGGTGTTACTTTTCATTTTCCTACCATTAGTTTTATAAGGCAAGTTTTTCCAAACATTTTTAACAAACTCACAATTCATGAAAAGGTGATCTACACTCTCAACATTCCCATTACAATGATTGCAAATAGTATTTATATCAGGCAAAATTTTAGAAATTCTTTCCCCCACAGGGAGAATATCATGTAAACACTTCCACAAGAAAACTTTAATTCTCGGCATCACACCCATTTTCCACATTCTCTTCCAAGTGATAGGCTTTACATCATAGGTGTTTGATCTCTGATCAGAGTCCACACTAAGATGTTTGTACAAGGACTTAACAGAAAATTCCCCATCATTAGTTAGAATCCACCTGATTCTGTCCTTTTTGTTAGCATTAATCTTTATGTTTAAATTTTTTTGTATCGTTTCAACCTCAAAACACAATTTAAGCTTATTAACATCCCAGTCAGTTGCATATTCGTTGAAAAGATCACATACACTACATCAAAAACCATGATTTACCACGTTTATTTTCGTTGCTAATAATTTCAGCAACGCTTATGTACGTTGCCCACACGGCGTCACAAATATTTGGCAACGTTTAAAAGCGTTGCTTAAATTAATTAAAGCAACGTCTGAAACGTTGCGTCATCCGTTGATTATTTGACATAAAGCAACGTATATAAGCGTTGTTTTAATTAATTAAAGAAACGTTTTAGTTAATATAGCAACGTCTATATCCGTTATAAAATAAATAATAATTAAAAAAAATAAACAAAATTACAAACTCAGTATATTTGTATTTATTAAAATCCTGTATTACAAGACCCTCATCAAACATTGTCACAAACAGAATATTTTAGATAAATATTTATACATAATCAAAGAAAACTCTCACTGAATAATTATTTGGCGCACATTGGTCGTGAGGTGGTAAAGTTCAATATATAATGCTCTCCCCTAACATACCACCTTTGCTCGACTTCAAGAACATGTATACTGCATTCATTTAAAAAACAAAACACGAGTCATACCCTTACGAACATCCTATTAACAGACTAAATAGTATACATTCATTTCAAAAACAAAACACGAGTCAGACCCTTCTGAACATCCTATTAACAGACTAAATATACAATTAGGATTACAGAAACTCACAAACACCATTAATGGAACGAAATAACTACGTGAAATTGCACATCTAATCAATTGCATTTTTGAATAAAATGTCAAATGTAACACGGTACACACAAAGTTGATTTCGAAGTATCTATAATAGCTGCATCCCTAAGATGTAACTTTTCCTGTTTTAATATTATCCTCCTACACAAGATAGACAATAGAGTCATAAGAGATGGAAGTTAAAAAATACAGAAACTCTTATGAACCAAGTCATACAAAATATGCGTTATGTGAGATACCCAGCAATAACAAATTCGGGAGACATAAAAACAGGCCTTTTACTGTATGATGTGTAACCTCTATCCATATTGGTATTCTTTTAAAGAATACAAGGTTAAACAGAATGCATTCCCAGCATAAGTGGTTACATATGCGAAGAGCAGGGTGATATCTAAACATGCTAAACAATTAATATGATTATAACCATTAAAAAAAAGGAAAGTAGAAAACTAATCAGAAAGAATACAACGACTTAATATTACTTAATTTTAAATCCAAAGGGAACGATAGAAAAATGGAAAACTTAGTGTGTATACACTACCCTTAGGTACATAGTTCTAACAAGATCAAACACTCAACAAATTTGGGCAATTAGTAGATACATAAACCACTTTCTTAACGGCTGAGAATATAGCATACAAAGTAGATATCTAAAGAAAATCAATATCTAAAAAGGTCTTTCCAAATATAATGGGAACCGTGCATCTATTTGAGTACCAAATACAAAGGAAAATGATTTAAGTAAGTTTATTATCCATGCTGCAGCACTTCAAAATATTAATTACTACAAAGGAAACTGATTGAAGTAAGTCTACTCAGTATGAACATCAAATGATCTAGTACTTACTTGAAATTTCAGAAACCAATATGCTCTACCTTTCTGCTCTGCAGATTTATCATTCTCATATATGCTTGACTGCAGGGAAATAACTTATGCTTAAGTTTACATATCAGTAATGAGTAAATTATTATAAAAAACAGGAAACACACATAATGCACGATATTATTTCAATAGCACCGTAATCGAAATTCATTAGTGAAAAATAAAATTCCAAGGGAGAATTCTACCTGATCCATGAATAACAATGAGTTGAAGAAGCGGAATGGCTCCATCTCAAACCACTCGAATAGATCTCTACAGAACAACAAAATGAAGACCTATCTTTGGGAATAGCAACTAAATTCTTTAAACCCATCTCCTCATTCTACATTTCCCCACCGGGGAAAATCTAATAATTACAAACTTAACTACAGATTCTGGTTTTTGTAACTTTAATTGAATCTGCCACATTAGAAGACAAACCTGTAGTTTCTCCCTTTTTCCTGCAAATGGTCCACTGCTAGATCATGCTTCTCCATTGGCTGTAATGGTAACAATAAGACAACAACCATCCATGAACACATTACAAATATTTGGATATCACATAATTACAAAGTGAAGAAGCACTTAACCATGAACAAAGACGAAATCCAAGACAACCAATTAAGATTTTGATTAGCACGACTTAATACAACTACCAAAAAGTACCGACTCCATATCCCAACTCAAATTCAGACCATTCTCCATACATGTCTCAATATTATAAGAGAAGTGGCTATAACATAGCAAAAATATACATTGATTCGAACTAATTATCAACATACTTGCCTCGTGAAGATAATGGGGCATTGGTTAAATGGTTTTTTCAGCCACCATCAACGTAGATACCTCGTGAAGAAGAAGAAGAGTGGTCCACGATATAGCTGTAGGCAGAGAGAAAGAAAGAATGAGACCCAACACTGATCTTTAGCAAAATAGTACCACCTGAAGGTATAACAATTTTAATAAGTTCAATTTCCAACCCAATCATTTAAGGCAGGTAGGAGTTTCCAACCAGAACAACCTGGAATAAAATACAAAGGACTAAAGGTTAAACAAAAACACCAAGAGCATTACACATCTGAAACCCATCAAATAGAACTCTATGATCATATGAATACCATGAACAAGAATTTCTTAAGAGAATTACAATGAGGGGTGCTGTATAGGTGGATAAGTTGATAAAAATAGTAGCAATAGATGCGCCACCAACAACCTCAGCCAGCCACCATCACTGAAGTTATCAAAAACAACACCAATCGCCACGGATATGCCAACAGCTGCAGAACCTCCAGCTTCAACACCAAACCATCACTAACAACTACAACAACCAAAGAAAAACCACCCACTTGCATCCAACCGCTACCAACAATATCTCCACCCATTATAACAGACCCATAGGAATGGCAAATCTCCAACTTTTACCTGCATCACCACCACCACCCATAAAAACAGACAGAAAAAGAGGCACCACCATCAATTAAACCCAAAAATCTACAGTACTAAACAAACAACCACTGAACCAACTGACGACATTGCTGTCAAAGCCATTTACTATTAATAATCTGAAATCATAGCAAACAACTAAAATTAGTCCAACACACAAATCAATTGTATCGACACTGCACAAATGTTACTCATTACATCCATAAAAAATGTCATTCAAACATTTAGCATAAAGAGAAAGAAAACATCATGGGTTCAGATTTTCTTACTTTTTACTCTTTTTCAAACACTTCACTTGTATAATTACATATCAGACACCACACTTAACTGAAATCATGAGAGGATAAAACGAATTACTAAACTAATTAAGATTATACTAAATAATAAACTATTAGGGAAATATACACTCTTTAAGTTATATTTTTTCTCTTACACAGGACAACGATATGCAAAATTATTAACACAAAAGGCTGTAGACATAAAACTCACACAGATCTAGCATCTTTGCCCACAATAAACCTTGCACCAGTTCAGCTAGTCACCCAAAGTTATCATCATCAGCACCATAAACTATCTCCGCCTCTTTGATTAAGAAACAATTAGGAAAACAATCATAAATCTAGGGTTTTAAAGGAAGACAAAATCCGTAAGATTTTTTGGGTAATGAATTTATAACTAGAGAAATTCTAACTATCAATTCATAACCATGATTTCAAGGGTTTGAGATTGAAGATTGGGTCTGAAAGATTGAGTTGTTTTGTTTTCTGTTTTTGATATATGAAAGATCGAGTTTCGATCTATTATATTGCCTTTAACAGATACTGGTTTTGATTTCGGAAAATTTTAATTTCGCAGATTTCAGTTTAGGGTTAGAAGAGAAAATAAATGAGAGGTGGAGAACTCGATGTGACTATTGAGAGAGAGAAGAAAATAAGATAATGAAGATATAAGCAAAAAGGAGGAGGGTAATAAGATTGCAATATACATTTATGCCCTCGGCAAATTAAAATAAGGCAAGCGCGTCCCGGTTTCCTTTTATCTTTCGGATAGTATAATTTAGTGCAACGTCTATTTTATTATAAGCAACGTATAAATGCCTGCAACGCATATATACGTTGCAAACCTAAAAAACTAAATGTTGCAAAAACCTGGATGGTGTAGTGATATTTTAACAAAACCATGATTCCCAAAAGAATCCAGAGTTTGGACAGTATTGTCTTCATCTGGAATCCATTTATGGATTAGGATATCAATATCCTTTCCATTATTAACTTCCCAAAAGCTATATTTCCTAAGATTCTGAAAACTTTTTGCAATTCCATTCTGTAGCCAAGAGTCGGTCACTTTTTTTTTTTTATCAAGAATGTCACCATTTGGAAGATATTTTAGGTTAAATATGATTGCCCACAAAGACTCAGGGTAAGACACCAGTCTCCACCCTATCCTAGTTATCATAGCCTCATTCATTATTTCAATGTTTCTCAAACCTAAACCCCCTACTAACTTGGTTCTACAAATCGGACGCAAACCTTTCAGGTATAACCCCTTAGATTTTCCATCCTTTTTACCCCAGAAAAAATCCTTCTGAAGAGCGGATTTTTTTTTAACGTGTATTTTGGAATTCTAAAACAATTCATTTGGTAATTGGGAATCTTTTCAATCACAGTTTTTTCTAAGACACCTCTACCAGCAGCAGATAAGTTTATGCATTTCCAACCTTTTAATCTACTGGCTATTTTATCTACAATTGGTTTAAAACAAATAATTTTCTAAGTATTAGTAAAAAATGGAGACCCCGGGTATTTATCATTCATTTTTATTTTCTGAACTTTTAGATTTTTTTATCATAATCCTTTGAAACTTGTTAGGAACTTTACCACTAAACAATATCCTTGATTTTTGAAAGTTTATTAGTTGCCCAGATCCTTCACAGAATTTAGTGAAGATGTTGAGAATATTTTTGCTCTCAGCTAAGTCAGCATTGCCAAAAAATTAAGCAGTCATCAGCAAATAACAGATGATTAATAGGAGGAGCCTTCTTGGTAATTTTAATACCATGAATAATCCCCTTCTTTTGGGCAAGAATAAGATAGCGAGACAACGCTTCCATACACAAAATGAAGAGGTAACGAGACATAGGGTCTCCTTCCATGATTCCTCTAGTACGAAAAAATATTTTACCTGGAGAGCCATTCAAAAGAACAGCAGAACTAGTTGTTTCAATACACTGTCTGATAAGGTTGCACCAGTTAGCCCCAAAACCCCCTTTTTTTTAAATAGATAACAAAAAGTTTCATTCAAACCCTATCGAACTCTTTAGACATATCTATCTTTAAGCCCATAAAACCTTGTTTTCCTTTTTGCTTTTTTATGGTATGAATAATTTCATGAGCAACCACAATGTTATCTGAAATTTGCCTATTTGGAACCAAGGTTCGAAAAAAAACTCGTTTTTACCGAAAAAATGACCGTTAAAACGGTCACACCCATATACCGTGCCCGTGAGGGTTCCCGGATCGCGTGCCTTTATAATGCCGATAAATAGGAAATAACGGCAGTTTTTTAGGACCGTTTTTCAGTTTTCATACACGTCATAACCGTTTTTCTAAAACTAGTTTGAATGCTTTTTTCTTCTAAATAACATTTTAGCGTGCGTTTTTAGAACTATTTTCCCGTTATCACGCACGTTATAATCGTGTAAATAACTTTCTTTCCATTTTTTTTTGATTTTTTTCTTTCTTTGGATTGAAAGCTTAAAACTTCGATTTTTTTTTAAAAATGATATAGGGAAAGTAACTACAGGATTAAAAACTTCAAATTTCAAAAACATAAGATTGTTAAACTAGTGTTCCTCGTTTAAAAAGCTACTCGAACCAACTATGACCACCACCTTTTTTTGATTTATTCATGTATTCTTCATTTTCTCGGCGGTTCCTTTCCACATCATAGTCATCATCGTGGGGGTACTGGCTATCTTCGTTTGCATAAGTATCATCATCATAATAACCTTCATTATCGTCATCATAACCTCCTTTATTTTCATCATCATTGTTACCTACTTCATTATTGTTATCAATATTATAATTATACCCTTCGTTCATATGTTGAACACCATGGTCAGAGCAATCGGAAGTGTAACGAGAATCATATGTTGGATTCACATTCTCATATGGTTGCTTTTATTTTTCCAACCATCAAACATGAGTGTACAACCATACTCTCTCCAATAATGTCGTTGGACAGACACCATATATTTTTCAATCCTTTGTTTTTCTGAAGTTAATATGGGATTCGACAACTTATAAGATGATGAAAATCTATAGGATTGGACGAAATTTGCAATTGCGTTGAATGCCTCGCGGTACTGAGATGTGTTAGCCACATTGAAGGGAATATCATTGGCATAGAAAAACGTCCAACAAAAGAATCGACATTTTCCCGACATGTTTTACTTTTGCCAAATTTTGCCATCGAAGGTAGAGAATCCCTAGAAGCGTTATATTGTCCTCCCATATCCACGGACATCCTAGGTGGTTATGATGGCCGCATGGTAGACCTAGGTATTTCTGTAGAGGCTCGAGGATTGATTATACCCTAACTCACCATGCAATGCCTAGTTTACTGAGTTTTTTAAGCATTCAATGATTGATTTTTAGAAATTAGTACTCTATGGACGAGTTAAAAGTTAAAACCCTGCCTACTTCTTGGCATTTGATGGAAATTATGCAATCTAATAAAGGGACAAGTCTACCTAGTTAGGTTATGCACTCTCTTAAGTTGGATTGATGATTGTTTCTTTCTTCACATTACTTATGCATGCATTGCATAATTGTTGCCGACGAAATTTTAGTGGCTATAATTGACCATCATGAATTTTATCAAACTTTCGTAAATTGTATAGCGAAAAACATTTTAAAACACCTATGTAAGGAATATAAACATGACTATCGAATTATACATATTTCTTATACTAACAATAATCAATTAAAATGATAATATTAGAAATATCCCATTTTTTAATGATATAGGTCATCTATTAGTGGGACAAAATTTAAAAATTAATAGGTCATCTATTTAGGGACGGAGGGAGTATTACAAAAAAAAAACCTAGTAATAACATTTTTTAGCCTCGTTAAAGCGTTTTCACGTACGTTATAACCGTTACATAGGAATTTCAGATCATAATTTTTTTTTATATTTTCTATTTAACCGTTACAACGCCCATTATTTTTGAAAACGTTCAAAAAATACATTTTTTGCCTATATAACGCGGTTTTTGCCAAAAACATGCTCACACTTGTCAAAACACGTTATAACGTTCACGCCTAGTACCCATGACCTGAGCCGTGACCCGTTTTTCAAACCTTGTTTGGAACATAAGCAGACGGGAATGGCGAAATTAGTTTGTCTAGTAACGGTTTCATACGATTAGCAAGCAATTTCGAAATTAGTTTGGCTTCTAGTTCCCTACCCTCTTCTTAAAGGATACTACAAACTTATTGCTGTTTCGTACCAATAATAACCCCGCGAAATTCCGGGGTATTCTTACAGCAATCCTTCCACGAATCCATTCAAACATTAAAAAAAAAAACTCAATTTTTTTCGTTTCCTCGGTTTGGCAAATGACAAACCCTAGACACAACTCAAGATTTGTTGCTCTCTGAGCATAAGATTTGCTTTACAATGGTAAGTCTTTGATTTTACTCATGCAATATTCATTTCCACCCCATGATTTTACATGATTTTCAAGAATAATCAAATTTGAATTTTGTTAGCTTTTTATTTGATCATGGATTTCCAATGTTCACGTCTGTTGGGTATGTGGCTGATAGGGCGATGCACACCCGGCATAATTAGGAATTGTAGATGAGCCTCAATACAATGCAGGCTGTGAAATTGTACTTGAACGTCGAGGAATTCGTTTTGTAATTAGTGTGCATAAGATGTTTCCCATTAGTTCGCAATGGACAATGTGGACTTAGAGTCTATTAATGGAGTTGTGGAGCTGAATATAAGAAATTGCGGAAGTTAGAGGTGTGAAAAATGTAAAAATGTGGCATTTAAGTGGGTGAGGTGGTGAATTGTAAAGGTTGCTTCTTGTGGGTTTTCTTAATTCACATGGCTGATTGGTTGTGTGTGTCTCTGCAACTTCCCTTTAGTACCATAACCCAAAATTCATTTGAGGCTAAGTGTTATTTTTCAGTTTGCTCTATGTAGAAACTTGTGTCACGGGTCTAAACCTCTAAATCTTCTTGGTGCATCTTTTTTCTTTGGTCACTGTCGAACTTAATTGACAATCTAGATTACAAATGGGCAATGATCATTTGTGTTAACAGTGTGTGTACTGCTTGCAATCAGGTTCTCTGGAAGAGCGAGTATAAACAGGTCATCCTTTTAGCATATCAGAGTTTCGGTGTAGTTTATGGTGATTTAAGTACATCTCCTCTTTATGTTTTTAAGAGTACATTCTCTGGGAGGTTGCGCCACTATCAAACCGAAGAGACAATATTTGGAGTTTTTTCCTTGATATTTTGGAGTTTCACATTGCTTCCGTTGTTGAAGTATGTTTTTATAGTGTTGAGTGCAGATGATAATGGCGAAGGTACGGCTAAAATCTGATTTTCAAGTCTCTTTTTCTCTCTGTCGATCATTTTCAGCTTACATTTATTCTTATGATCACCATTAGGTGGGACATTTGCACTGTACTCCCTCCTTTGCAGGCATGCAAAGTTCAGTTTGCTTCCCAATCACCAAGCTGCCGATGAGGAGATCTCTACTTATTATAGCCGTGGTCAGTCAGAAAGGATTAGTAATACCTCCCCATTAAGAAAATATCTGGAGAAGCATAAGAAGTCGAGAAATTTTTTACTTCTTTTAGTGCTGTTTGGTGCTTCCATGGTAGTTGGTGATGGTGTTCTTACTCCTGCAATTTCTGGTAAGAATTTTGTACCTTATGTATTTACTTTTAGGGATCAGATATCTTCCATAACAGTATAACGAAACCCAAATAACTGTTTCTATGTAGTTTTATCTGCTGTTTCCGGGCTACAAGTTCGTGCAACAAGCTTACAGCAAGGTATGCACCGTCGCCAATTGATATTATTACATTTTAAATTTCAGTCATAACTGTTTAATTCATATCTGTGAAATTGCTTTCTGTTTCAACTGAAGAACAGGTCCTATAGTTGTTATTGCTTGCATTGTATTGGTCGGCCTCTTTGCTTTACAACACTGCGGTACCCAGAGAGTAGCTTTCATCTTTGCACCCGTGGTTACCGTTTGGTTACTTTGCATCGCTACTCTTGGCATTTACAATGTCATTGTGTGGAACCCAAGAGTGTACCGCGCCATTTCCCCGTATTATATTTACTTGTTCTTTAGGGAGACAGGAAAAGATGGTTGGATATCTCTTGGTGGAATACTTCTTTCTGTCACTGGTAATTTTGGTGTTTCGAAATCCGTTCTTTCATATTCACAATGCAGGAGTAATGTGTTTTCCTGTTCCTAACAGGCACTGAAGCCATGTTTGCTGATCTTGGCCACTTCACAAGTATATCTGTCAGGGTATGTGGAAACCAAATTTAGCTTTCAGTTCAATTTAGTCGATAAAATTGGGTGTTTCTAGCTTGGTCGATTTTTGTCAGAAATGCAATTTTCCTTTCATTTCTTGCAGCTTGGATTTGCTTGCCTCGTTTACCCTTGTCTGGTACTTCAATACATGGGGCAGACTGCGTTTCTTACAAAGAACTTGTCTAAGTTGTCGATAAGCTTCTATGCATCTATTCCTGGTAAGCATTATAAAAATTTAGCTTCGCTTACAACTGACATACTTTTCCTGATATCTGTCTCTATTTCGTCAGAGCCGGTGTTCTGGCCAGTTTTTGTTATTGCCACCTTAGCTGCAGTTGTTGCTAGTCAAGCTGTAATCTCTGCAACATTCTCAATTGTGATGCAATGTCATGCTTTGGGTTGTTTCCCTCGTATCAAGGTCGTGCACACATCAAAGTGGATATTTGGTAGGATATACATTCCAGAGATAAACTGGATCCTAATGCTCCTCTGCCTTGCTGTCACAGTCGGTTTCCAGGACACAACCATCATCGGAAATGCTTACGGTAAGTCCCCTGTTTACTCAAATCCGCACGAGCAATTCAAAATAATGAACTTGACTCCTTTCGTTGAAAGCTAAGAACTGTGTTTCTAAATTTCAGGAATTGCAAGCATGACAGTGATGTTTGTGACAACATGGTTGATGTCTTTGATAATCACCTTCGTTTGGCAGAAGAATATCGTATTTGCGTTGGTATTCCTTCTGTTCTTTGGATCAATTGAAGCTTTCTATCTGTCAGCTACCTACGTAAAAATTCCTCAAGGTGGATGGGTACCGATTGTTCTGTGTTTTATTTTCATGGTCACCATGTATGTGTGGCATTATGGAACACGACGGAAATACATGTTCGATGTACAAAACAAGGTGTCAATGAAATGGATCCTCACACTTGGTCCTAGCTTGGGGATCGTCAGAGTCCCAGGTATCGGATTAATCTACACAGAGCTCGTCACCGGAGTTCCCGCTATCTTCTCTCATTTCGTCACCAATCTTCCTGCATTCCACCAAGTTCTTGTCTTTGTATGTGCCAAATCTGTTCCAGTTCCTTATGTTTCTCCAGATGAACGGTATCTAATTGGAAGAATCGGACCGAAAAACTACAGGATGTATCGGTGTATAGTTCGTTATGGTTACAAAGAGATTCAAAAAGATGATGAGAACTTTGAGAACAATCTTGTGATGAGTATAGCGGAGTTTATCCAGTTAGAAGCCGAGGGTTCAAGCTCATACGAAGGATCTGTAGACGGAAGAATGGCAGTTGTTCCAAACACTGAGAGAGATGGATCATGGCTTGTAATGTCAGAACCTTCTACTATGGATGGAGACAACGAACAATCTTGCAGTACCATCAGAAGCAGTAAATCGGCTACACTGCAGAATCTGCAAACGTTTTATGAACAAGAATCACCCGCGCTTGGCCAGAGAAGGCGTATTCGTTTTACAGTGCCTAATGCAGATCATTTGGCCGAAGAAGTTAAAGAAGAGCTTCTTGAACTCGCCGAAGCTAAGCACGCAGGAGTTGCGTATATAATTGGGCATTCATATATAAAAGCACGGAGGAATTCATCATTTCCTAAAAAGTTTGTGATCGATGTGCTTTACTCCTTTCTTCGCAAGAACTGTCGCCGTCCTGCCGTGGCTTTAAACATCCCACATATTAGTACAATCGAAGTCGGCATGATTTACTACGTCTGAAAGGTACAAGGATCCCATGTATTTTAAAATGCATCATGCTCCTCCAATATCCCCTCTGCATCTTGCCAGTATGCATCTTTCAGCAGGCGGCACACGCAAGCTGTGCATATCTGAAGGCTGTGACATCAATGTCGCGGCCGCGGAAAATGGTGGGAATTTCTGCTCAGCAGTAACATTTCTACCTTGTTATTATTATGTTGTAATTTATGTGAAATTACAATTTCTTGATTCAAATTTGTAAACTTTTGTGATGGTAAAAAAAAAAACTTACTGCCGAAATCTAACTTCTTGGGAAATTTACTTGGGTGAAAACAAGAAAGTTTATCTGGCCATCATTCGAGTCTTTCCACTCAATTACAGTCAATTTTTCAGTTTCCAAAAAGTGATTTTCCTGCACCTGTGGAAAACATTTCGGTAATAAAAACACAAAAATATATGTAAAAAAGTATTGCTTCTCAAAAACACCGTGTATGTTGTACGGTAGTAACAATTTTTTATTCAGCAGTTCAGTAAATTACTTGGAAATCGCTGTAAATTTTAAAAAGTGAATCACTTTTCACTTGAAATTTCCCGGAGTATCTTTTATAGAATTTCAAAAAATTGCAAACCGTTGTACTTAGTCTTCCCTGAAATCTTAGGGCCTGTTTGATATCATTTTGAAAAACAGTTTTTTTAAAAATATTTTCTACCATTTTAAAAATATATCCATTGTTTTTATTTTCCATTATACTTTAAAAAGGTGTTTGATAGGAAATTTAGTAAACCCTTTTTGAAAACATAGTTTCAAGGATTAGTTATAAGCTACAACAACTAAAGGTTCATACTATTTATTTTGGCCATTGCGGTTAATAGGAGCTTGAATGTTTTTGAGTAGGGAAAAATTAACCATGGAAGAGAAGTTTGAAGAGATCATACCACCTTTACCATAGCCTTGAGATGCCTTTCATTCGTAGAGAATAGGGCTGGCAACGGATAGATATCCGGCGGATATTGGCAAATCCGTTAAGGTTAAGGTTAAGCATTATCGACATCCTAGATCCGATAATATCCCATGGATACCAAAAATTCCAATTCGATAAGGTTAAGGTTAACCCACCGGATATCCGATTTTTATCCGTTAAAATCCGGCTTCGGGAATACGCTTAATGTTGAAATTTAACGAAGTTTTAACTTTTAAGTCACATCACATATGAAAAAAACTACAAGTCTTCTTCAACAATGCCAACAAGTCAACAATGTGTTAGATCGCTAGTGATGAAGACTATGAAAAAACAATGTCTTCTTGTGCACAGAAAAATGTACTTAAAAACACTACACAGTAGTCATTTGACTTGACAACAATGCACAAGAGTGATGATCTCCTTGGCTTCCTCGGTTGCATGTTGCATCATTGCATCAACTTCTACTTTGACTTCCATATTCGTATTCACAAATAATCAATTAGAAAGAAGAGAATAATGCACAAAGAGGATGCTTACTTATATTTGTATGGAGGTTAAGAAGCAGCCACCCATTACAACTCAAATCTCTGGGACAACAAATACTAACGATAAGGCTACAACTCAAACATGAAGCACAAGGTGTTACTAATAAAAAATGACAATGGATCATTATTGGTAAATCGAAACACACAATCATCCCGCACACATTCGGGACCTTAACTCTCAAGGGATAACTATATGTGAAACAAATTAGTAATTACTACTCAGACATCAACAAATCGTTAGAGTGAACACAAAGTTCATTATGCTCATAACTCATGACATACGAAAGGAAGCCAATAACCTTTCCCTATAGATTTGGTAAATCAAGACCTAACCCATTTCATCATAATTATGTTCTTGTAAACTACATGATAAAATAAATTACCAAGCAAATGAAAAGAAGATTTACCTGCGTCAAAGAAGCCTGGCAGCCATTTTAAAAATATATCCATTGTTTTTATTTTCCATTATACTTTAAAAAGGTGTTTGATAGGAAATTTAGTAAACCCTTTTTGAAAACATAGTTTCAAGGATTAGTTATAAGCTACAACAACTAAAGGTTCATACTATTTATTTTGGCCATTTGCGGTTAATAGGAGCTTGAATGTTTTTGAGTAGGGAAAATTAACCATGGAAGAGAAGTTTGAAGAGATCATACCACCTTTACCATAGCCTTGAGATGCCTTTCATTAGGTGAGAGAAGAAGAATAAAAGAGAAAGAAAACAATGAAAACAACGATATGTCATTTTGATTTTGTTTTGTTTTCAAAAACAAAAAACACTGGAAAACTGTTTTTAAGAAACACGCCTTAACAACAGTAAAATGGTTTTTAAAAACTATACCAAACACAATCTTAAATTTCTAGAATTTATTCTAGAGGCTTGAATTTACCAAAGCATCTTTTAAAATGTTAGGGAGTTGGAACTAACCACGCACTTAGTCTTCTAGGATCATTCATTTTAAAGAATTTCGAAAATCGCTTCTCATAAATCTAATTTAAAATTTCTTAAATATCTTCTTGAAATTTCCCAAATTCAATGGATGAGCCATTGCACTTAGTCATCCCCGCGAATATTGACTTGAAAATTTTAAAAGAATTGCTTCCACAAAAATTTAACCTAAAATTGTCCAAAACTAGAAAATTCAAATTTTCTAGATAAGCCATTAGCCTACAATAAAACCACAAGAATAAAGTATTTATGCTTCCAAATACAATTTTTTCTCTAAAATATCACTTCTCAAAAACATCACTTATAAGTAACATTTTTTAGATAGCAGTATACTAGGTAATTTCATATAGAAATCACTTGAATTTAATTTTTTTAATATACGACTAAATGAAAGTTTTTAAAGCATTTTTATTTTCAAGAAATTTAAAATCTCTAGGGAAACCATTGTACTTGGTCTTCACCATACATTACACCGCAAAATGTCGATTATTTACTTCTTTCAAACTTCGAAATTTCCGACAATTTATGTATCGAATCGAATTATCGGAAGCATATTCTCAAAAGTTCCAAAATTCTTTCGACGAACCATTGTACTTAGTCTTCTAATATCATTTATTTTGAAATTTGTCGAAAATCTCTTCTCATAAATCACAAATTTAACATTTTTCCTAACATATGTTTTTCGATTTCCAAAATTCACTAAGTAGTCACTACACTTACATGTTGTTTGTTATTTTCTGGTTCGAATGACTCGTCTGTGTCTATCTCATCTGAATCTAATTTATTTCATCTAAATCTGACTTAAAATCAATAAATATAGTAGAGTTATAAATTTTTTTTTTAATCTACTTAGATATGTGCTTAACGAGTGTGCAAATGATACCCGGAATTAAATAGTTCCATGTTAGATGTCTCGAGAGTCGAACCCTCGAACATAACCTAAAATAAATAAAAAACAAATGATCTGACTACTCCACAATCAGATTCAAATCATGAAGTCAAATCACAACTCGATATTTAAAAAAAGAGAGCAAAAAGATCCGCTCAATCAGATCGATCTCGACAGGGAGTCAAATCCAAACAAACAAGGTATTAATCATCCATATAAATCCCCCCGAAATTTCCAAGAAGCAGCGTCTCGTATAATTCTAACTTAAAATTTTCCCGAACATATCTTTTCGATAAGTCCGAATTTCTCTCCGACGAACCATTGCACTTAGTCTCCCAAGCAATCAGCTCATTAAATATCTATTAGCTGAGCTAAGGTGACCACCCAACCATTATGGGAACAATACTTTCCACTTAAGTATTATCCGAACGACACTTTCTCACCCTCTCTCTCCCTCCTGTGAAAGTGAAATCTCGCCGAGAGAACCTTGGCAGAAGATAAATTTAGTGTCTCCAGAATGGCGAAATGCTCCGAGAATTTTGGAGAAAATCGTCATCTGATTCTAGACTTGGTTTATCGCTATATCGACAAGTTCAAAATGTTTGGGCTTAATTTTGTATTTAGATTCGATTCTGGTCATATTATTAATAAACTGGTACCTGCAACCGAGGAAGACGGTTTTTTCGCTATTGAGAGTTTCAATCAAGAAGCGTTTGTCGAGCTTTAGGATGAAAAAGGACAGAAGTCTTATCAATGTTGACAAGCTTAATATTCGTGCTGATGTACTTCCTAGTTGGTGCTTGTTGCGGATGAGCAAATCAAGGTACTACCAAGCATACATTAATTCATAAAGAAAGAGCAGAAGGAATTGCTTATAGAGAGACGGAATCATCACCAATTGGGTAGAGCTTGGAAAGCTAGAAGAGTATCTCCAGTTAATCTGAAGAGGTCGAAGTTTTTATGAAACTAATCAAAACGTTTAGCCCCAACCTACTTGTATTAGAAGTTTCAATGTCAGGTAAGTTGTTTGATGCTTACCAATGCTTTTTAGTTTTATACTCGAAGGACATTGTTTTGAAGGTTTATCCTAAATCTGTTATTGGGTTTAGATAATCCAATAAGCAACAGATTTATGATTACTAAGTATTTGTGATCAGTATGTAGTATCCACTCATAATTTACTAATGAGTACCAAAATATATAGTTTCTTACTCCAGAGCTTCCATCTCATGTTACATACCATGGCTATGCAAGTCGAAACTCACACAAATAGAAGTAATACATGGTACAACAACTCACTTTAGGCCCACAAAGGGAGGAATACAACTACTTCTAAACTTTGCTATTTCCAAAAACAAAGAGTTTATATTCTACTCCAATATAACCTTATTCCTTCTTGTTTTCTTGGTTTCATATTTGGTTTGACCGCAAACTAGGGAAACACAACCATTCGAACAAGGAAACGACTTAACAACGAAATCTGAAAAGAGATTTATATAATAAAGATGGAGATTTGTGCAGTCTCTACTTCAGAGATTGTCATGGAATACTTTAGTCGGAGGTCCATAAGTTGGCGGAGGGGAAGAGTAGTGGTAAGATGGTGGTGGAGATGATGGTCGGTATGTAGGTGTAGGAGGTAACTACACTGGTGGAGGTGAATCTGGTCGTCCGTAAGTGGGTGTAGGAGGTCTCTGGACTAGTGGTGGTGAAGTTGGTCGTTGATAAGTCCGTGTAGGAGGTCTCTGACTAGTGGTGGTGAAGTTTGTCTATGATAAGTCGGTGTAGGAGGTCTCCTGACTGGTGGGGCTAAAGCTGGCCTTCGGTAAGTGGGTGTAGGAGGTCTCCTGACTGGTGAGGGTGAAGTTGGTCGTTGATAAGTGGGCGTAGAAGGTCTCCTGACTGGTGGCGGTGAAGTTGGTCGTCTGTAAGTGGGTGTAGGAGGTCTATGGACTAGTGGTGGTGAAGTTGGTCGTTGATAAGTGGGTGTAGGAGGTCTCTTGACTGGTGGGGGTGAAGTTGGTCTTTGGTAAGTGGGTGTAGGAGGTTTATGAACTGGTGATGGGCGATACGTTGGTGAATGAGGTCTTTGGACTGGCGGTGGTGAGGTTGGTTTTCGATAAGTGGGTGTAGGAGGCCTCTGAAGTGGTGGTGCATACATTGGTGTAGGAGGTCTTTGAACTGGTGATGGTCGATAAGTGGGTGAAGGAGGTCTCTGGACCGGTGGTGGTGAAGTTGGCTGTCGATAAGTCAAAGATTCTAGGTTATTGATTTAATGTCTCACAACTGTGTAGACAGAGATATATTTCGTCTGGTATTTATATTAGTTACATAAGAAGAAATCAATAACATGAACGAGTTTACAGGGAAGACTAAGGCCTAAGACTAGGAAGTATATAAGACTAAGTTACAACGCAGGACTAGGCTTTTTACAAAAATTACAACCTGATATACAGAAACAAACTTGGACTTGGCTTCATGTTGCTGTGTTGGTGCCGGGACCGCACACACTACAAACATTACGCCTACGTCTAATACCCCCCTCAAGTTGGAGCCCTCGAGGAGAATCGACAAGACCCAACTTGTCAGGGAAGGCTCAAAATGATCCACTCAAAGTGGTTTGGTGAATAAGTCACGAGTTGTAATAAGGTAAATAAGTAGGCTTGATAAGACCAAGATAGAATCTTTCACGAACAAAATAACAATCAATTTCAATATGCTTAGTTCTTTCAGTGGAAAACTGGATTCTCGTAAATGTGAATGGCGTATTGATTATCACAATAAATTGGAATAGGTTTTGGTATAGAGATACGTAGGTCGCTTAATAAATAATGTAACCACCGTAGTTCATAAGTTTTGCGAGGGCTCGATATTCACCTCGCCAGAAGAAAGAGAAACCGTCTACTGCTTTGATTTCCATGAAATAGACTATCTCCTAGCATGGTAAAATAGCCCGTAGTTGATCGACGAGCTGCTTCGGACATCCATCCCAATCAGAGTCAAGATAGCCTGACAGAGATAAAGAACTTGAAGCAAAGGAAAATGCCATGACTAATAAGAGATCTTTAAGATAACGAACTACACGATGTGCAACATCCAAATGAGCGTAACATGGGTGTTGCATAAATTGACTTAAATAGTTACCGAAAAAAAGTGATGTCGTGACGAGTCACTTGGAGATAAAGAAGTCGACCAATTAAACGACGATAAGCACTAGGATTATACAAAGGAGTACCCGAAGATGGAAGTAGTTTTAGATGTTGTTCCATCTAAAGGAGAAGGTTTAGCTCCTAAAAGACAGAAGTATCGACAATGTCAAGAATATATTTGCGATGACAAAGGAAAATACCTTTGGGAGAACGAGATATCAATGCCCAAGAAATATCAGAAGCTTACCAAGATTCTTGAGAGAAAATCATGGATTCTAGTTTATGTTTGAGATCCTAATAGCCAGTCATTATTACCTAAGTATAATAATATCATCAACATAAACTAAAACATAAATAGAGATTGCACCCGAGTAGAAGGTAAAAAGAGAATAATCAACATGAGATTGTGTGAAACCCGTGATTGAGAAGAGTCATGGAAAATTTAGCAAACCATTGTCGTAGATGCTTGCTTAAGGCCATATAAGGACTTATTTAGTTTGTAAACACGATTTTCTCCTTGCTTTTAAAACCTCGGAGGAATCTTCATATATATATCTTCTAGAAGATCACCCCGTAAGAAGGCATTGTTAACATCAAGTTGATGAAGAGACCAAATATAAATAGATGCAATGGATAAAAGAACACCAACCGTGACCAATTTGACACCGGCAAGAAAAGTGTCGTGGAAATCGACGCCTTCTTGTTGCGTATAACCTTTAGCAACAAGACGCTTCTCGCGACGTTCAATCGCACCATCGATCGATATTTGGTTTTGAAACCCATTTGCACCCAATGGCAGCTTTTGTTCCTGGAAGATCATGAATAAAGTGAAGGTGTCATTGTTTTCTAGAGCCGATGTTCTTTTGAAAATGGCATCACGCTAACTGGAAGTTTAATGGCTTCGTAAAATTACGCGGTTCATCATTAGTGAGCATCGACGATATGAAAGCACGATGTTGTGGAGTGAATTGAGAAAGGGATAGATAATCTACATGTGTAAGAAGTAGTCGCATTTACGTTGTTTAACCGAACAAATAAAACTTTAAATGTGCAAAAGTTACGATGATGTTCTCTCGTCGAACGACGAAGACAGTGGTCGAGCACAAAGAACATGCCAGGAGAATAAGTTGTCATGAACGGGAATGACCCCAGACTTTAGGAGTGTCGGGAGAGGTAGCGCCATACAACGAGTCGTAACACAGAATGTAACTCGCACGCTTAGAGAAGTATCGCATTAGATACTCCAAAGAATCAAGTGGAAGACCTAGAAGTCACCCGAGGAGAACATTCTAAATGAGAAACATGAGTATCATGTGACGATTGGAATCCCGAAAAGGAGAATCACATAGAAAAATTCATCGTGAACAAGAAAAAATATCCCGGGTAGGAATCTGCATCCTTAAAGGGAAAGAGATGTTCATTAAATACAACATCACGAGATACAAATGTAGACTTGGTCGAAAGATCGAGCACAATATAACCTTTATGGTTATATGGATAACCAAGAAACACTCCCAGACAGCTCATGATCAAATTTATCAAGTTATCTTAGTATTACGAGCATAACACAAACAACCAAAAATACGAAGATGACGATAGTTGGGTTTCGATCCAATAAGACCTCATGAGGAGAGCGTTTAGAAAGTACCGGAGTTGGCATTTTATTGATGAGATAGGTTGTCATAAAATACACTCACCCCAACAAGTGATAGCAAGTTTGCCTGGAAACGAAGAGCCCTAGCAATGCTTAGTAAATGACGACAGCCTTTTCAACCACTCCATTTTGTTGTGGAGTATAGACACAATCGGCCGATGATGAATCCCATTCGTATGGATCCATGCCCGAAATTCACGATAAAAATTGGCGTCATTATCTGATCAGCGCCGTAAAATTGGTAAAACAAAGAAGTACTCAGAGATGATATGAAGTTGCTTAGAATATTGCGTCGCAACATGAAGAGCAAAAAAACTTGATAAATTTGCATGTTTCACTTTGGTATGCATAAGATACACCCAAGTACATCTTGAAAAAAATCATCTACAATTGTTAGAAAGTACTTTTGCAACTACCATGAAGGGGTAGAAAATGGTCCCCATATATCACAATGAATAAGCTCAAAGCAACGAGTAGAAGAAATACTATTTTTATTAAATGATAAACGAGTTTGCTTGGCCTCGAGCATACATCGCAGAATTGTAAAAAAACTAGACCGAATATAGTCATTTGAATTACAAATAACTAAACGATCGAAACTAGGATGTCCCAAATAACAATGCCAAACGCCGAAGGACATCTTATTATTAAACAAAACTTTAGGCGATGTTGATCGAGATGGGAGGCCCGTAGCCGATAAAGGCCTAAGTAAGTTCACCCACCAATCACCTGGGTCATACGGGTCCTCGAAAGTGAAAGAATTTATGTGTAAGAACAACAACACAATTCAGCAGAGCGAACAATTGATCGATGCACAAGAGATTAAATTTAAAATTTGGGATATGACGGACATTAGAGTAATTTCAAAGTCAGGTGAGAAAACTACTTCACCAATATGTTTGGATAGATAAAGTACCATTGTGGAGTTGCATTTGAAATCACAGAAGTAAGGTGAGTAGGAAGTAAAATAGGATAATGAGTTACAAATAGAGTAAAGATCCACTGCCTACAAACCAAGGTTCAAAGAAAAACGTATTAAATAGCTTACCAAAGAAGTTCACCTTCATTTCCATGTGAGTATCCTCGTATTTGAGGACTTACGTTGCTAATAGTGAGAGTACCGTCACCAAGAGCAAAGGTATGCATGAATGTATGATGAGAATCAACAAATATTAAAAGATAGCAAGAACAGTTGTGGGAGTTAGGATGAGGACTGAAACCGAAGACGATAATAAAGGTTCCGAACGTGTCCATGTCGATTTACTAATCACAATGGGGTTCCGGGCCTTTGTTGCAGAGCAGTCAGACGATTGTGCGAGGATGAAGGTAAAAGCTGATCTGCATTGAGTGCGCCGACCGCCGATGTCGTAAGAGGGGTCGCAGCAATATGCCGGGCTCTTCCTCCCGCGCACCATGTCATGAATATGCGAAGAGCAGGCTGAAAGGTTCCATCATTAGGATTTGACCTTAGGTTGGAGAAACTAGCCGTGTAGTCCCCGGAGAAACTCCCATGGCTCGTCTCACGCTCAACCTCTCAAGAAAGAGATTTGCCAAAGACCACATATGCGTACTCGCAGTAGCAGCCACAAGAGATTCGTATTGATCCCACAAAGTTTTGAGCTTTGTGTAATACAAAGAGACGGACATAGATTCCGCCAATAGCAAACTTATGGCAGATTTAAGTCGAAAAAGAATAGCAACGGAGATGCAAAACCTCACCGAAGGTCCTTCCATACGCATGAGAAGGTTAAGATATAAGAGCTAGCCTCGATATCCGGCTGGTATGAATTGAGAAGCCAACTACCAACAAGATCATCACACCGCTTCCAACACCTACATCGCAACGCATCTTGGAGGAGAAGAGAACTCAATTCACAAATCCAAGCTTGCCTTTGGCGTTATGGGCTTGGGTAATCCTCTACTCAGGAGCCATAGTTATCTCCTTGTAATAGAGGGAGAGAAAAGAATCGTGGGCGGATTATCACTGACGAACTATAGAATCTAAGGGACGATGGTTTCCTACGCGATGAATGAGTTTCAAGGATCAATGAGTGTGGCCGGTAGGAGGAGTTAGATCAACCGAATCCACCATTGTTAGGTTGGGAGAAATCAAGAGACCAATGAGCTCAGAGATTGAAATAGGTCCTAGGATGGATCAAGATGATACCATCAAAGATTCTAGGTTAGTTGATTTAATGTCTCACAACCGTAGACAGAGATATATTTTGGCCTGGTATTTATATTAGTTACATAAGAAGAAATCAATAACATGAACGAGCACAGTGGAAGACTAAGGCCTAAGACTAGGAAGTATATAGACAAGCTTTTACAACCAGACTGGCTTTTACAACAAATTACAACCGATATACGTGGAAACAAACTTGGACTTGGCTTCATGTTGTCATGTTGTGTGCTGGGACGCACACACTACAAACATTACGTCTAATACGTCTAATA
>JAJJWX010001658.1:0-60580 GCA_023529315.1 Papaver bracteatum
GATTTCTCCACTATTCGGTTTTTGAAATAGGAAAGAAAATTATGAACCTCTGGATAAATTTTATACTGTAACTCATAACCGACTGTTTAAGTTATTCTTATTATTCGGCCATTTGGGTTGATTGGTGAGGTGGGGCTTCCGTTTCTCATTTTCATCTGAACTTAAGGTATGAGTCCCCCAACCAAACTGAAAAGAATTATTGTTTCACAGGGTCTTGATGAACGGTGGCATTATGGCTATGGCGTTTTCTGTGTCAGTAACAGTACCTGGAGGTGTGAAGCTTGGTTTAACACGAGATGGAAAACTGTTCATGCTTCTTTATTTGGTGGGGAACACGATATTTTGTGTGTGTCTACAGACTCTCCACTCTACACCTAAAGGTCCAAAAGTAAAGTATGATTGTCGTGGGTCCCAAACTGATCACAGAATGACCATCAGCCGTACTTCTTAAGCATCTTTCCTTTTGTTTTGTATTATTGTCGGATTTTGAATTGATTAGTGAATGGGGAGATTGGTTGAAATTACAAGGTAGAAGGAATGTTTTTGGAAGCAATCTTTGTCAACAATGTAAATTTCATGTCTTACCGAGGATTCCTAAACAAATTGACGACCGAAAGATTGTATTCCGAATGCTGTGTGTGGACTGTGGAGTGTTAACTTACTATATTTTGCGATAAGAAATTTTGAGAAAGAAAAAAAAAACATTGAAGTGATCAGTGCGTCAATCACCGATTGGCAAACAAGACAAATTATTGTTTCCCTTTTGGCCGGTCAGCAATCAGACCACCGGCGGGTATTGTTGTTTTATCGAATATTGGTAGAGAATTGGTCTTTTTTTCTGCTAAGGAAACACAACCGATTCATTAAGAAATAAAAGAGTTACACATTTCCTGAAGGTTCTCTTCCCTAATAAGAGTGTTCAAAAAAGTAGGGAAAGAGACCCAAAGATCCCTAAGATTAAGTTTTCTTACCCGGCGCGCAAGCCGGTCTGCAAGTTTATTTCTTACATGCTTAATGTACAATATTTTAAAAGACTTAGTACAAGTAATTAAATTACGACACTGCTCTACAAGATCACTACTCCTCCAAGCAATGTTGTTGTTGATACCATTGCTGAATTGAACCAGCTGCAAACAGTCACTGAAAAAGACAACCTTGGAAATATGCATCTCTTCTGCCCAAGAGATGGCCAAAATTAGAGCAGCAGCTTCAGCTCCTACTGCATCTGACATCAAACCAAAGTCTGCTCTAGAGCTTCTTACAGTTCCTGCATGATCACACCAAATAACACCCAAAACCATATTATAATCTTTAAAGGAGCCATCTACAAACATAAAATGGTTCACTTCATCAGTTGAGAGCTTATGGTAAACATCATGCAAACAGACTAAACGAGGTTTGGGAGAGATATAAGAAGCAAACATTCTTTTGATACCCAAAATGTTCCTATCAAAATCCAGAGCAGCATTCTTAAAAATGACTTCACATCTAATCTTCCAAATACACCACATTACAATGGACCCAGTGCAAGACCATGATACATTGTAAGAGGAGACCCCTAGATCAGCATCATGTCAGTACAGAAAATAGTCATCAATCCAATCAAATTCAATATGAATCAAGTGTTGAAAAGACAAAGCAAACCAGATGTGTTTCACAACTGAACATTCAATGAAAAGATGTATAACTGTTTCTTCATGTTGCTTGCAGAAAGGACATAGAGAATCAACTTCAGGGTTATAAGGCTGCAGTAAGGAGTTTACAGGTAACATACATGCAAAGAGTTTCCATAAGAAAAACTTAATATTAGGCAAGCAATCAATAGCCCAGACTTTCCTCCAAAAAGTTGCATCATCAGGGGAAGGAAAGTCTTTCATATAATCCTTATAAGCAGACTTTATGGTAAAATTACCATTATTGGTATGAGACCACATTAACATATCATCATGTAAAAGGTTTATTCTAATAGATTTAATTCTAGTAATCTCCTCATCTGTGAATAAGGAAGAGATTATAGTATCATTCCAACTACCATTCTGAACATCAATAATTTCTTGAACATACTCATAGTCACCATGAGAAGCAGAACTGGGTATTAGGGGATGAACATTCCCTGAGATCCAGTTATGAAACCAAATACTTGTAGAGATTCCGTTATTAATTTTAATTATAGTATTCTCTTTAACAAATTTCAAACCTTTTACAATACCTTTCCATATCCAAGAACAAGTATCTACGGCTTTATCAATTTCCAGAAGATTCTGATTTGGAAAGTACTTGTCTTTCAAAAATTGAGAAAGCAGTAAATTTGGTTGTTTTAAAATCCTCCATCCAAGATTACAAATGAAAACCTTATTTGTAGCATAAGAGTTCCTAATTCCTAAACCACCACTTAATTTAGACTTACCTATATCCCCCAGGACCTAAAATAAACAGCTCTCCTGGGGTTTTTTTTTTTACCACCAAAAAGCTCTCTGAATTGAATCCAATTTTGAAGTAATAGTTTTAGGTAGAGGGAAACAAGCCATTTGATAGGTTGCTAAACTAGATAAGACATGTTTAGTAACAATGGTTCTCCCTGCCACATTGAGATTGGTTTTTTTTTTGTATTGCCTAATCTAGTGTAAATATTTTCAATAAGGAAATTAAAGGAGTTTGTTTTATGTTTAGAGATAAAAAGAGGAGTTCCTAAATACTTTTCAGAGATACTAAGGAATTTCATTTTGAGAGTTCTAGCTAAAATCTTAATATGCCTATGATGCATTTTCCTACTAGTAATAGATCCAGACTTTTCAAGGTTAATCGCCTGATCTGAAGCCTGAGCAAAGGTATTAACTACATTGAGGATATTCCTAGCATATAAGGGACATAATCCTTGCAGAAAAGCATACAATTGTCAGCAAAAAAAAGATGAGAGATTGAAGGACTATTCTTTTTAAACTTGAAGCCTTGAATCAACTTATATGCCTCGACTTTCATCAGTAGTTGAGACAACACTTCCATGCACAATATAAAAATATAAGGTGACAGACAATCACCTTGTCTTATACCACGAGAGGGATAAAAAAATTCACCTGGTGATCCATTAACCAAGACTGAGTATAAAACAGTGCTTACACACTGTTCTATCATTTGACACCATTCATCACAGAATCCCACTTTTTTGAAAACCGCAATAATGAAAGCCCATTCCAGACGATCAAAAGCTTTAGAAAGATCAAGCTTAATGGCTAGATAGTCATTTATTTTGGATTTTTTTCTTCTTTTAAAAGTATGAAGAATTTCTTGGGTAATAACTATGTTATTTTGAATCTGTGATGTTTTTAATAAGTATCCAAGTAAAGTTTTTTAATAAGTACTTTTCTATTTGTTTATCTATGTTTCAAGATTCCAACTGATACTTATTTTTTTGAGTGACGCAACATTATTTTTTTTGTCTTCGTCAATTTTATACATAACAAATGATGTGAAGGATAAATGCACTGAGGAATTTTAGGATGGTGTCATTGCTGGGTAACTCAATGCATAAAGGGGACAAAGTATCTATATTACACAAATAGCATATCTGGTTGAAAAAATTTCGAGTAATGAGCAAATTGTAGAATAAGTGCAAAACTATATAATCCAAATATCTAGAAGGAAAACAAAAAAAAAAAGCTGGAAACTGGAAGTAATTAATTTGTGGCTTCTAAAAAGTCTACCAAAAAAATTAATGAACTATAGTTCCTAAGAAAAACAACTTAAAGCGTGTTCTAAAAAATAAAAGGAAAACTCTAACTACATATCATGAATACACCAAATATATTCACCATTCTCATGCTTATAGATCTGGAATAGGCAGGAATTTTTTGGCGCACAATTGTTTTGGTATATCCATCTAGTAAATCATTCTTCTTCATGATAGTAATTTTTTATTTCGGTGATCCATTCGTTGTATTTGGAATGCAAATGTACATCAGATTGTATAAGCCCTGTACAGAACACCTGTTTATGTGCATCACAAAGTTGACTTTTACCAAAAATTAGTAAGCGGTATTGCATCCTTGGATTTTATTACATTCGGAACTATTACTAAGGTTTTTTGAACTCGTTTATTAATCCAAGATTTCCTGAGGCACGCCTATATTTACCGCTGAAAACTGAAACCACAAAGTTTATCATCTCTATTATATTTTGTTCTTTAAGCTTTTTCCTCGTGATTTTAAATTTATCACTTTATGAGATAACCTCGTGTATTTTTTATATTTTTCTACACGCTAATTGTTTATTGGTTAGTTATATTCAAAAGAATGACAAAAGTTTAATAAAACATAGTAGTAGCCTAAACGCTACCGGTTAGGAATACATCCTTGAAATGATCATCGTGGTGGCTATATATGACCACCTTATTGGCTAATATGAGCTCATACTCACTATAACCACCATCCACCAACAAAAATAGTGAAGGTTCTCGTTGAGTATAAGGTATGTCTATTATATATTCTCTCTAAGACCTGTCTGCAGTATACATATCAACATGAACTTGGTAACATGCATATAATTTACAAAATTGATAATCCAAAGAAACAATACTACTAATACAAAGAAGATTTGTGCATTTCTTGTAGTATACAAAAAAAATATGCATTATGGAATGATTTCCCAGGTAAGTTAGTGCAACAAATGAAAATATGCATTTGTTTTACTTGTCCATTCTCTGAAAATGATCTGTTGAGACATAGTCACAGAGCTTATGCACATCTATTTCATTACAGGCCCATGCGATGGCTAGCATAAGTCAGCTGCAAGTAGAGTAAGCATCAGCTCTATGTCAAGCAGGAGTTATCGACTGCGCATCATGGTGACCTGTCTCAAGTTTCACTGGCTTAGTATTCTTCTTGCAAAGGCAGGATATATAACATAATTTAATGCAACCTTATAACATATGCTCTTATACCATAAATAAACACTGATATGATATCTCACACAACTGTATTGAGACTATTTCATTGAGATGTATATATATAGTTACATAAGCGTAAAGATAAGTTTGTTCAACAGAAAAGGCAAAAGAATAGCTACAACTGAAGAATAGAGATATTAAACCTAATGTGTTGTAGAATAGGAAGACTACTCTTGTTACAGCAGAAGAGTGTGTACAACTAATATAGTTACAACAGCTTTTACATATGACTTCTTATACGTGGTATGACATATGTTACATTATAAGTTTATCAGGGAACTGATAAACTTAATAAAAGTATTGTTCTTTATCATCAAATGAGTTCGCGAAGAGAGAGAAAATATTAGTTTTCACCTCCTCTATTTACTGGAATCAGTTTTACTATATATGTACAAATTGTAAGAGCACTGCTTGGTCGAACTCACAAGTGTTGCTATCTCCAGCTTATTTGTCAAGTTTAGTTGCCAAAACTATAAGTCTTGATTTCTAGTTTGCTTATAGCTAAGTCTCGGATTAGGATAGTAAGCGTAGTTGAGCATTAGACTTCACGTCGTTCATCGATTGAAGACGGAGAACTACTAAGAGGAACTTGTGGAACTTCATCAACAAAAGGTATGTGGAGACTTGAACTCATCTATCACTCAAAAGTCTATCTACTCTATCTCCTATTTGAGACAAAAGTCGTATAGCTATATAGACTTCAATTATACACATTTGATATTTCGAGATGAGTCTAATTCACTTACATATTTCTCAAAATATGTGTTCGTAAGCTTTCGCTTTAACCAAGTTCATCGTATATTCTTGACGAAAGCCAAAAGATGGTCATGTGAAAATCTCCTTATAACATCTTACATGATTTGTGTGCGACAATCATTTGATATAGACTCGGAATGTTTTGGGATCATTCGATCACTTGAAAATTGCTTTGAAGCTAATAGTTTGTGTCAGATAGCAATTGTCGCCTTCTAAGAATGTTTCAATATAAGGATTGAAATGAGAGTTTAGAACAAAGAGCCATGATTGGATAAAGCATAGTATGCGTACTTTCATATATGTAGTCCAATTCCGAGAACCATGGTATGCATACCCGTATGCGTACTGGTTGGTTAGTGAAAGTCCGGGAACTTAGTTTGCATACCGGTATGCGTACTGGCGTGAGGTTCAAGTCCTGGAAATTCAACTGAGTTTGGAGGTATGCGTACCCGCTCGCATACTGGCAAACCCAAACTTAGTCCGGAAACTTAGGTATGCATATCCGTTTGCATACTTGAGTAGGTTATGTTCTAAAATCGGTTTGTTCATGAACTAATACATTTATATAATAAGGAATGCAATATTTTACAAACCGTGGCTATAATATTCATGAATTGATTCAAGTGAATCAAAATCGATTTTGCTTCAATTGTATCTTGTATACTTCTATGAGAATATAATAAACAATTTAACAACTCTAGAACTAGTTTCATTTGAGTCATTTGTACTCGTTATGGTTAAGATGAATATGGTTGATATGAAAGTGTGTATATGGCTAACTTTGGTTAACTATTGTTGAGCCAACAAAGGTGCACACGTTTAGTTATGGTTACTCATAACTAAATGAAGTCACTTTTCATTTGTGTGTAACAAGCTAAGTTCGATCTCACGGTTGAAATATATTAGCTTGAGCCTAATCAGGTTTTCATCTAACGGCGAATATTGAATGCTTTGTTACCAAGGTAGCATTCATTGCAAACCCCGATTTGAAGACTATATATGGGAGAACTCTAGAAAATGGGAAACCTAATCCCCACACCTCATGTGTGATACTAGTTGCGACTAGAGTCGATTCTCTTTTAACCTTAGGTTTTTCCAAAACCCTGTAGGTTAACGAATCGAAGACTTCATTGGGATTGTGAAGCCAGGCCCAACTATTTTCTCTATAGTTGCGCGTTCTAATCTTGTTGTTTTCTATCATGATAGAGTATTATCTTTTCTAAGATTTGCTCGAGATTTAATCTCTGATAGGCAAGATAAAAAATAGTCACAAACATCTTCGTCTCATCGTTTGTGATTCCACAATATCTTGTTTTGTTATCATGCGATTAAGATTATTGTGAGGTGATTGATATTTCTTGGCCGTTCTTCGGGAATATAAGTCAGGTATATCAATTGGTTCATGTTCACCTTGATTTCTCAAAAGACGAAACAAAACTCATAGGTATATCTATTGGAGACAGATTTATCTATTCAATATACTTTTTTGTGTGAGACAGATTGGTTTATCAAGTTTTCGAATTTGGGTCATTGCAACTCTTAGTTTTGGGTGAGATCAGCTAAGAAAATCAAGTGCGCAGAATCCGGCGTGGTTCTAGAGGCGTAAGGAACGCGACTGTACCTTGATCAGTGTGAGATTGGTTAGGTCTCAACTACATTCCAGTTCGAAGTTAACTTGAAGTAGACTAGTGTTTGTAGTGGCTTAATATAGTGTGGTGTTCAAATATGAACTATGTCCCGGGGTTTTTCTGTATTTGCGGTTTACTCGTTAACAAAAAAAATTGTATCTGTGTTATTTCTTTTCTACATTATATTTGTTTATATAATTGAAATATCACAGGTTATGCGTAAGTTTAATCAATTGTGAATCCAACCTTTGGTTGTTTGATTAAATTGATTGACACTTGGATATTGGTTTTTGATACCGTCCAAGTTATTTCTTATATTCAATCGGGCTCGCAAATTCCTATTTGTATATACTTTTCTGGAGTTAGTTCATACAAATTGCTAAGAGAAATATTAGGTATGGTTATTAGCCCCCCCCCCCCCCCTTTTCAATTGGTATCAGAGCAAGCAAACACGTTTAAGACCTTACAAGTCTGTGTTTGTAGCGATCTAACTCTATGGACAGATGTGTTATCTCTATAAACTTACCACTGGTCTTCGATGGTCCAAATTACTCTTGGTAGAAAATTGTTATGCGTTCCTTTCTTCAAGCGCGTGATTTTCAAACATGGGTTTATGTTTTTAATGGCTATGATCCTCAAATTGTTTACAATAGACAGTGTCTCTATTGCAAAGGATATTGGTAGATATGAACCTAACGAGATTATCGCTACAAATAAAAATTCTAACGGTTTAGATCCTATCATACATGTCATTACCACGGATCTTCAACACCATGTGACTACGTGCACTAAGTCTAAAGATTCCTGGGATATCTTCGAAACTGTATTCGAAGGAAATTCCTCTGAGAAATAAGCTAGGCTTCAAAACCTATGTTATAAATGGAAAAACCTTTGTATGGATGATGAGGATTCATTTGATGAGTTTAATCACAAAGTGTATGAAATTGTTAATACATCTTTTGCATTAGGTAAGACTATTCCTGAAAAGGACATTGTGATGAAAATTCTTAGATCGTTGCCAGTCAAATACGACTCTAAGAAACATTTCATCATTGAAGGAAATAACCTTAATACTTTATCTAGAAATACTCTGGTTGGGAAGTTAAAGATCCTTGATCATGAGCATGTATTCAAATTTGGAAAGGATATTGGTTTCAAAGCACAAAAGAACACTAAATTACTTGATAAAATTAAAAGTGTTGGCATCTCTGAAGATGATCCTTTTGAGACTGATTCATCAGATGAAGATCTTTACAAGTCAGTCTCTTTGATCACAAGACTGTTTAGAGATCTTCTTTTGAAGAGAAGTAAACGGTTCACTAGAGATAAACCCAAGTCGTCAGTTAAACCTCATAATCGTGTTCCTCCTAAAAACAGGATACTGATGACGAGGATATGCCACAGTGCTTCAAGTGTAAAGGTTTTGGTCATTTTTCAAATGAGTGTCTGAACAGTAAAAAATACACTGGAAACAAAGGTCTTGCTGCAACTCTTGATGAAATGTTTGATCACTATGATTCTAATGAAGACGAAAATCAAGTGTTGCACTCCTTTGTGAAAAAATTGATTTTGATAATTGTAGCAATGCGTATATCAACCTCGATATTCTTCCAAGAGAAACTTCAACCACTTTGGAGGATAAAATGGATTTCTCTTTGCCTACTAGAAATTCTATTTCTAATTTTTCAGGATCTACCGTTTGTCTAGCATCTTGCCCAACTATGGCATCTGAAGCATCCTCTCTATTGACATGTTCTTATTTTACTCTCAAGGGTCATGAACTCTCCAATTGTTTCAAGTACAAACATAAGATAAGATATGTCAATAAACTTCAACGAAGATCAAGTCGATTAGAAAACAAGCTCAAACTTGTTCAGAAGTTGTTTGAGGTATGTAAACTCATCTCTTCTCCGAATAAGTTAATTTCCAAAGAAAAGATTAGACCACTAGAAGAAGAAGAAAATACGGTCTAAACAATCTGTGAAACAGGGTTCTAAGAATTCTATTCAAGAAGGTTATGGTGGACAAATTATTGTTCTCCCCAGCACAACTTAATTGTGTTGTTGGTGTATCTTGTCTCAAGTTCCTGGTTCAAAAAGAGACAAGAATTTGCACATTTCAGGATTTAGGAAAAGAAAATATTTTTTGCTTTGTTTTTTTTTTCCTTTTTGGCTTCATATTTTCACATGTTTGGAATTTTTTTCCATCTTTTCATATCTAATTTATATTGAAAAGGGTTTCCATGTTTGATCATTAAAATAGGGTTAAAATTCACTATTCTGCCTTCTTTAGGGTTGGGAATTGTGCGTACGTGAATTCCTTTTGTATAAAGGTTATGTAACCCTACATTCTTTTCTTTTCCTTATCTGAAAACTCTTTTTATCACAAGATAGCTTGTTGATCCTAATTTGTGAATTCCTCTCACAATCGCATACTCATATGGAGACTCCAAGCATTATGTCTTCTGATGGAAAATATGTTAATATGATTGTTAAGCCATCAATCATGAAATAAAAAGATAAATCTCATGCACCTTCAACTTTGAAAAAGAAAAATGAGGAATATGAGGAAACCAAGGGATGTTCCTTCAAATATTCAGAAGTTCTCTGGTGTTCTGAAGATTTGAAGGAAACAAGAAAGGATATACATCAAATAAATTAAAGGCTATTGTTTTTAGGACTCTTGAAATTCAGAAGGCCCTGGTTCGGCATTAGCCAAGAAGGTTTGTTGGAATTGACTCCTATCTTCATGAACCTTATGTTCCAATGGCTTTTGATGACAAGGAGTTCGGGGACGATAAAGAATTTTTCAAAGGTCTTAATGACTAGGAAACTTCTTATGAGAATTTATTCTTGTATTTTAAGAAGGATATCTAGGGTTTGATTCACTAAAATATGACAACCAAACTTGACATACCAACGCTTGGTGAGTTCAACTGAGCTATGATCTATCAATCTCCCCCTTTGTCAATTTTAGTGACAAAAATCTTACATCATATGGATAAACAAATTACAAGAATTCATTACACATACGCTTGACTCCAAGTTTCAACAACACAATAATCTGTATACATTCAATCTATAAATTCCTATGTTGACATTATAATAACAAAGCTAATACTCCCCCTAAAGGTAAGATAGGTAGATTTTCAATCCGCACGTCTTTATTATTCCCTTTGTAGTTAAGATAACCACAAGTATCAATATGATATGTTACTCCTGCTTAGTCTATGCTTTACTCTTTTGTTAGATATAATGTTTAAGCATCATTGTCCTTTCCTTAGTGATACCAAATCACCTGTTTACTCCATATATTTCTCCCCCTTTTTTTTCATAAAATGACAAATGTACGAGAAAATAAAATACAAACCGAAAGAATCTTAAAAATCTAAAATACTTGCAAAACCTATAAGAGTTAAGCACGAGGGTTCCACACACCATTTTAGACAACCAATATCAAAACCGAAACTACAAAGTAATTTTTTTTTATATTTTACCAAGGAAACAATTTCCCGAAGCAATTTTCCCTCACTACACCATATCCTGATTTTAGCAACGCTTCGATTTCGGAGGTGTGCAACGGATATATACGTTGCACACTTTGTAACGTCTATATCCGTTGCACACCGAAAAATCTGTTGCGCAAATTAAGTATTTTTGATTTTATTAATAATAACTAGTAGTGCAACGTTTTGAAACTTATATAAACATTGTACATTTCTGTAAAATAGGGTAGTTTCGTCATGGGCTTTTAGTAGTTTGTTTTTATTAATCTTCATATATTTATTTTCAGTCAAATTATTAAAGGAACCCGAAAAAAATCCCCCTCTCTCTCTCTCTTTCTCTCTCTCTCTCTCTCTCCCCATTTTTCCCTAACCGAGAAAACTCTAGTTTCCCTATGATTTCAGATGAAAAACCACAAATCTAAGTCCATTATTTCTTCATCTTCATACCCTAATCAATGCCTTCATACCAGAAATCCAGATCTATATCTTTTTAACTTGAAATTTCCCTAACCTAGAAAATCGATTTTTGTTCCTGATTTTGAAAGCCAACACATAGTATGATAATTGCAATAGATTAATAACTAATAGTTGGTTGATTCATCAGGTATAAACCCTCAATTTATTGTCAATATTTTATGATGTTTGATTTAGACCGAAATATGTGAATAGTATCTCACAGAACTATGGGTTATATTTTGATATAAGTTATTTTGTAAAGTTTTTTCTATTTCGTGTATGTTCTTTGTATTTTTTTTTATTTTTAAAGCATGGGTTTGTTATTAATTTCAGTTTAGTTCTTTTGTTTTCTGTATAAATAGTTTATCAGATCCAGCTCTTTGGAAGTTATTTTTAAAGATTTGTGTATGTGATGTGTACTTTCTCGTAGTTTCAAAGTATGGGTTTGTTTCTTATTTCAGTTTAGTTTTTTTTAGTTTTTTTTTTTTTTGTACAGGTAGTTTGGTCATATTTTGGTTTGTGGTTATAAGTAGTATGTTCAGATCCATGTCTTTATTTGTTTGAAGACTTGAAATTTTGCTGCTTTGTGAATAATTGTATGAAAGTTTTCTCATATGAAAGGTTGGTATACTCCTGTCATATAATATGAATTTATTATTTTCTTTTTCAGGTAAGGAATTTCGTTGCACTAGTCTGGTATCAGTTTGTGACTTTGATGTGAAAACAAGGTGTAGGACCATAATATCGCTACAACAATATTCCTGCGAGATTTACAGCGACAGTTCTGCGAGCTGTTCAATAACACTTTGCGAGCGTCATAAAATAACTCAAAGAATAACGCAATAGCTGACGATTGAAGAAACACAAGAAGAACATGATTTCCCTGCGATGGTTATAATGCATGCGAGAATTGACATTATAGCTACTGCGATGATATCGCGGGTCAGATTCGAAATTAAAGGACAACTTAGCTGTCATCCACTATGTAACTACCCTATACAAAGAGACCCCATAGATTCAGAGAGAGGATGATGTATTTTTTGAGTGTTGAGAAAGTATTGAGGAGAGAGAAAATTTAAGAGAGCAGTTGTATTCTTGATCTCTCCCATTTCTTGTAAACATTTATGAGAATCAAATAATAAAGTGTTGTTTTTAATCTTCAAATATGACTTAATTATTGTAGATTCTTATCAAGGGTGTATTGTAGGATTTCCTGCAACTACATTTTGGCGCCCGAAACAGGGATTGAATTAACGAAAATCATAGAGAAGGCGAAGTAGAAGATGAGAATTATTCGAGGTTAAGAAGATAATTAAACAAATCGGTGAAATAGTTGAAGGAAAAATGATTAGAATCAAAGAGAATTGTAGAAAATTGGAGTGTGGTATAATGATAAGAACAATGATTGATAAATTCCATGAAAACATTAAGGAGAAGATACATAAACGAGATTTTGAAGGAAGGAAAATTATGACGGTGGAGAAAATATCATCATTCAAGGATTGGGAAAAGCATAAAATCACATTTACAGCAGCAGAAATACCAGAAGGGAATTTAAATCACACATCTCCTTTGGTAATCATGGTATCCACTATACCAATGGGAAGGGGAAAATCAATAAGATCTGTGGAAGAATGGGCCATGAATAGAACTTTGGTGGACACAGGAAGTTCTGTGGATATAATATTTTATCATGCATTTAAGAAAATGGAATACAAGGATGAAGAAATGTCTTGTTCAACATATCATATTCATGGCTTTGGAAAATCTTTAACAAAACCTAAAGGCGAAATAGTGGTACGAATTCCTCTAGGAGAGATTGAAACACAAGTAACATTATGTGTGGTAGATGTGGAATCACCGTATAACTTGATATTGGGAAGATCATGGATACATGCAATTAAGGCTGTAGCATCAATATTGCATCAATGCATCAAATTTCCTATGCCCAGTGAAATTGGAGAAATTAGAGGAGATACGGATCTTGCGAAGCTGTGTTATCAAACTGAAGTGAGAAATTATGAAGAGCGTCCAAAACTTCGAAAATCTCGCAGAAAAGTGGCGAAAGAAACGAAGAAAGAAGAAAAATTCAAAGTTTACATGAAAAGAGCAAAACAAGGAAAATGAATACCCAGCGAAATCTCGCCGGAAGAAGGAGATGAACTCGCGAGAGTTGTGAAAACACCAACACCGATGGGGGAACCTGAAGCTAGTTACACCGCAGCAGAACCAACAAAGTAAGTAAATATTGGGAGTGAAGAAGAGCCTAAAATGCTGAAAATTGGGACTAAAATGGAGGCAGATGAGGAAGAACGAGCTATAAATCTCTTGCGAGAGTATAAAGACATATTCGCGTGGAGCATGGATGAGATGCCAGGAATAGATCCATCAATATAATGTCATAAATTAGAAATCAACAAAGATGTAAGACCATTTAAGCAAAGAATAAGAAAAATCGCAACAACATACCATTCCCAAATAGAAGAAGAATTACAGAAAATGCTCGATGCAGGAATTATAAGGCAAGCAAAATATCCAGAGTGGATTGCAAATATGGTGGTGGTCCCAAAGAAGAACAAAGGGATAAGAATTTGCATAGACTTTACTGATTTAAATAAAGCTTGTCCTAAAGATAGTTTTCCATTACCAGATATCCCACAAATGGTTGAATCAGCAGCGGGAAATGCTAGAATATCCTCATTGGATGGATACAAAAGATATAATCAAATTCCTCTCGCAGAAGAAAACCAAGAACACACTGCATTTTTTGCTCCAAGAGGGTTATATTGTTATACAAAAATGCCTTTTGGTTTGCGAAATGCTGGTGCAACATATCAAAGAATGGTGGAAAAGGTGTTTGCAAAATGGATCCATAAAACATTAGAGGGAAATTTTTGGGATATATTGTGTCAAAATAAGGAATACAAGTTGATCGGGAAAAGTACAAGCAGTTCGCGACATGCCAACACCCGCAACAGTAAAAGATGTGCAAAAGTTGAATGGACTCTTGGCCTCGCTAGGAAGATTCATCTCGCGGTCTTAAGATAAGTGCAAACATTTTTTCGATATACTTAAGAAGGGAACAAAATTCAATTGGATGGATGAATGTGAAAAGGCTTTTCAAGGAATTAAAGAACACTTAATGAACATATCTATCTTACAAAAAGCTTAACCAGGAGAAGAATTATTGATTTGTCTCGCAACAACCACGCACGCGCTAAGTGCAGTATTACTACGAGTAGATGCAGGGGTAGATAAGCCGATATATTACATCAGCAAAACATTTAATTCTGCAGAGAGAAATTATTCAAATATTGAGAAATTAATTCTGGCGTTGGTTCATGCAACATTTAAACTTCGCTTTTACTTCCAAGCCCATAGAGTAAAAGTATTAACAAAAGTACCAATTGAATCAGTAATGAAGAATTCGAAAAGGTCGGGCAGAGTTGAGAGATGGAATGCGCAGGTAGGACACTTTGATATCAAATATGACATTTTATCTTCGCCAAAATCACAAGTTATAGCAGATTTCTTAGCTGAATTCCCTTTAGAAGATGATGAAGATGTGGAAGAAATGATGGATATATAAGAAGAACATGGAGACCCAAGAGAACTACTAACAGAACCCAACAGATGGGAAATATTAGTGGATGGATCATCAAATGGATAAGGTAATGGGGTTGGAGTTGTTTTTATCTTGCCGGAAGGATAAAAAATGGCTCTTTCATTTAGATTAGAATTCGCATCCACTAATAATGAGACAGAATATGAAGTTGTGATTCATGCTCTAAAATTCGCAATAAAAATGAAGTTGGAAAATGCAAGAATTACTAGTGATTCGCAATTGGTTATTCGCCAGATAAAGGGAGAATACACAAAAAATGAACCATCTTTAAAGAAATACAAAAAACTTGTTGAATTATTGTCTGCGAAAATTCCAAGAATAAAATGGAGACACATATCAAGGAAAGACAATAGACTCGCAGATGCTTTTGCTTTCATATCTAGTATGATGACAAACCCAGCAGCGAGATGTATAAAAATTCAAACACTTATATCACCTTCAATAAATAAAGAAGAAGAAGAGACAAATGTAATGATGATAGAAGCTGGCGAGGAAGAGCCAAAAAGTAAAATTACAGATTGGCGAGAAGAGCTTCATGCATACTTAGCGAGAGGAGAAATTCCAAGAAATAGATTAGAAGCACATAAATTAAAAAGTCGGGCAACCAATTATGAACTAAGAGATGTAGTATTATATCGCAAATCCTTTAATGAACCATCGCTAAGATGCTTGACACAGGAAGAAGGAGAAAAGGTGTTAAAAATGTTACATAGTGGAGATACTGGTAATCACAGCGGGGGAATATCTTTGGCATATAGAACAAAAATGCAAGGCTATTACTGGCCATATATGCATGAGGATGCGAAGCAACTTTCAAGGCGTTGTGAAGATTGTCAGCGATATGGAAAGAAGATACATGCACCAGGAGCACCATTATCATCTTCAACAAGTGTATGGCCTTTCAGGAAATGGGGATTAGATATTGTGGGAACATTTGTGCCTGGTTCTGGACAAAGGAGATATATGATTGTCGCTACAGACTATTTCACAAAATGGGGAGAAGTGAAGGCAGTACAACATATTCGCGACAAAGACATTTTTACATTCATATTTGAAAATATAATTTGCAGATTTGGAATTCCTGCACAGTTGGTATCTAATAATGGAAAGAAGTTTGAATGGCAGAATATAGAATTGTTACTTAATGCATTTAAGATCAAATGTGGAAAGTCAACACCATTATATCCACAGGGCAATGGACAGGCAAAGGCAACCAATAAGACGATTGCATATATATTAAAGAAGAAATTAGAAGGATACCATAGGACATGGTGCGAGCAAGTGCATAATGCAATATGGGCTTACAATACAACTAGATGAGAAGCTACTGGAATGTCACCTTTTTGTTTAACATATGGGGTTGAAGTTGTGTTACCAACAGAAGTTGCTATTCCTATGACAAAAAGAGAGGCTTGGGAAAGAAATATAAGTGCAGGCATGATTCTAAATAAGCTAGATGAATTAGAAGAAAATAAAGAAAAAGCTTTACAACATATGGAAAATTATCAGCGAAGACTAGCTCACGAGTACAACAAACGTGTCAAAAAACGCGAATTCCAACCAGGTGATCTAGTGATGTGAGAAACACCAAGTTATCAGCGAGAAAGTGGTGGAAAATTGGCGAGAAAATGGGATGGACCATACATCATTAAAGAGATATTTGGAACAGGGGCATTCAAATTAATAGATCCTGAAGGTAGAGATGTTGGTCAAAGACTTGATAGACCATGGAATAGATTATTTCTGAAAAAATACTATCAATGATAGATTCTGCGAGATTAGAGATGCTGGTATGTTACATGATGAAACAGATAATACATCTCTTTTTCTTTATTGCGGGATTCTTCAACGACAGAACAGATAAGAAATGCGAAAATATCGCAAGAAACGCGAATAAAAATTTCGCAGAGATTAATAGAATGGGACAAACCTTTATGATGTACACCCTAGTTCGCGGATACAATTTCGCAAGAGGCAAATGTAAGACCTACAGTACGTCATATAAGGGGGTATCTCTTTGCGTGGCTCAGGTATAAGGTTATACCGCTGCTGGAACCTGAGTCATGAAGATGTTGGGGTTAAAGAAAACCATCCAGGGGAGAAGATACCTTGGATTTCCAACTATATAAGGTTATACCCTAGTCGGACGACCGAGGATCTCTTCTTAGGAGTGCAAAGTATGGCCAAGGCGCCGAGGTACACGGTTGAGTCAAGGGTGCCCGGGGCGTACGAAACTACCCTGGCCATCCTTGGCAAGTCTTGGCTATGATGCACTCGACCCGAAGAAAACCCCACTTAGGGTGCAGTATTGTAACTATAATCCATAAAGGCATAAAGGACAAGAGGCTGCGAAAACAACTGGTTGTTGGTAAATCCGGATGAGAGGAGCTAGTCTTGTATGGCCGATGTGCCCTCCTTGAAGGGGCAACCAGGGGGAAGATAAGGGCGGCACCCTCCATTAGGCAATGTCATGGGGCTTTATGATCGCAAGAACATTTAGGCCAGTCATATTGTCGCGTGACAAAAATTATATAGAGGCATCGATCCATAAGAAAAAGTTAAGATGAGATCAATGGGTTTTTACAAGAAAGTATAAATATGTCCTGCGATTTCATCGTAAGACGGCAATGTCATAAGGATTGGTTATCGAAAGAGAACTTAGGCTTGTCATATTATCGCAATATATTGAAAGAATAGAGATAAGGCAAGATCAATGGCTTAGTACATGAAAATGTAAAGACGTCCTGCGATTTTGTCGCAGACACAAATGTTGGCACAATAAGACCTTTAACTAGGAAGGCAAAATAAAACCAACATAATAATCCCAAATCATTAACTATTTTATTTTAAGAATGCAGGAATATTATTTACAATCACACAGCAGGATTATTCATAATTTCGCAGTAGTATTCATAATATCGCAGTATTATTCATATCACAACAAAATTAGCAAGGAGAAAATACGGGAAATAGTTGACTATTCCAAGAAAGATAATGAGGGAAAAGTATGGGAATTAATAAATAAGATATCATTATCTTCCTTGATAGTATTCAAAATAACAGAAGTAAAAGTTGAATTCCAAAGTTACATAAAGTTACATTGCTCGCAAGAAAGAGGAAGAAAAAGAAAACATAAATAAAACTCAAGCTTCAGTATTGGTCTCGCCAGATTCTTTATCTTTGCTAGTGTTATCAACTTCACCAACATTCTTCTCATTGTGATTGATTCGAGATCCTCCTTCTTCTAATTATTCACCAGCAATTGCTTCACCACTAGTAGTTACTTCTCTAAGAGGGCCCTTTTCTTCTTATGTGGGGTCTTCTTGAGAAATATCTTCTTCACCACTCGCATAGTTTAGATCATTATCCATGGGAAGAGGAACTTCATCATCATCTACTTCTAGAGGCTCGACAAATATAGGGGAAAGAGACTTGGATATCAGAATATCATTCACAAGAACTTCAGCGTTAAGATGGACTTTGCGAAGGAAACCTCTATCACGATTTCTAATCTCCATATTTTTGAAGTATTCAAGGTATTCATATCTCCTTTCTGCATGATCGCGAGATTGAACAAGATGGGCAGTGATCGTTCCGTTTTCTTTGCGAACTTTAGCCAATTTTTCAGTCAGGTCAGAAATGGTAGAGTGGAGACGTTTTTCAGATTCTGCGAGAAACATCAGTTGATAAGAAGGTATTCAGATGAAAACCTCGGAAGAAATATATCAGAGAAATTAAATAGACAAATTAATAATCAAGATAGTCATTTTGACTACCTTCTTTTTGAGAAGTTAAGTTTTGAATTAGTGTTAAGAAACAATTCTCCCATTGGTTCATGGCATCATCAAAATTATCTCCAACTACACCCTTCAGGAGAGATTTTATAATTTCTTCTTTGGAGAGAAGATAAGCATTTTCTTTTGCTAATGAGGAGTAAGATTCTTCTAATTGAGAATATTGATCTTGGAATTTACTGCCTTTAGACTTAGAGTTAACCTTCCTTTGATAAGCTTATCTTTCTCAGCGGCAGAATATTCAGTTACTTCCTTGAGTTCGTCTTTTAATGAACGAAGAGATTGTTCTTGGTCGTTACATACTTTCTGAAGAACATTCATTTGCTACGAGGAAATCACAATCTTGTTTGAAAAGCTACGTTTCTCCTGAGATAAGATTTTATTCTCATCTGATAAAGATTCCACCTCTAAGTTAGCTCGGGTTAACAAATATGAGAGACGAGTAACTTCGCTATTTAATAGATTTTTCCTTTGCACTAATTGATCATTCTCATTGGTAAGATTATTTATTTGATCGATCGAGTATGTGTAGAGATTATCTAATCTATTATGTTGATCCATCCAAGAGTCTCTTTCAGCTCGGGCTTCTTCAGCAACAGATTCAAATTCAAATATCTTCATTAATCGTTTCAGATTTAAAGCTAAATAGGCAAACCAAATATTTAAAAGAAAATTGAGTACATAAAAGATGAAAATCTAAAAGAACAGCAAAATTAGAAGCAGAGGTAGAAGAAACATACCTTTTAACTCCTTGTTTTTATCGCAGAGATTTTCGCAATCTAGTAAAGAGTTACGAAGCTTGTGATCAAGAGTATCACATTCTGAAGTTTTGGCTTGGAGAGTTTTCTTTAGAGTTTCAATTTAATTTTCTAAAGACGTTCGCGAAGCAGTTCGATCAGAACCAAAATATTTGATTAAAGTCTCGCAAACATCATATTTTAAAGGGTCAGTAGAAGATTTCCTGGCATCATCTAAAATGTCAGACAAAACTTTAAAAGCGGCATCAATTCCTACTGCTGCTTTGTTATATGAGGGAAGAGGTGTAGAAGGTGAAGTGGTAATGATGGAGAGTTTGAGATCTGAGTCATTTATGATAGTTGCATCATCAGAAGGTGGAGTGTCTGGAAAAATAACGGTTGGAGGAAAAATATGAGAGGAAGAAACTTTGTTCATAACTGTTTTGGGAATCTCATTTATTGGAGGATTAATGGCATTGGGGGTATTGATAATGATATTCTCGCAGAAAGAAGAAGGAGGTTCCATTTGCGAGGTTGTGGGAATAGCTCTCGCAAATGTCAGTTTGGGAATAGTAATGTTAGCCTTGAGGGTTTTAACCTGGCGAGATCGCTTGCGAGGTCTAGCGTTACCCTCGTCATCCTGCGAATAATAACTTAGATAAGAAACAGAGGAAACAATATTGTTATTAAGAAGTAATAGATGTTTCTTACTACCTTATTACTCGAAGAACTCCTTTTCTTTTCAACCAGTTTTTTGTGAAGGTTAGGGTTTTGAACTACGAACTGGGCGTTAGGAGTAGTTACACTGAAGATAAAACATAGTATGGGAATTATGAAAAATCAAATAGAAAAGATTGGATAATATGAGTAAACAATGGTCCAAGCAAGCAAAATTGAGTTTAGTAACGTCAGAAAAACACATACCTTGATGATTCCATTAAAGCAGTAGCAGGTGAATATGAAGAAGAAGAAAGTTGCATATCGGAAAAATTTGAAGAGACCGAAGAAGCAAGGAAGAGGAAGAAATGAAAGAAGATTTGTTTTTCATTAAACAGGATAACCTTTTTATAGACAGAAGAGTGGTAATCGGATAATAAAGGATTAGCCGGTAAAGAAAAAATTATTCGACACGTGTAGGCGGTTGCACTTATTTTACGGAATTATGTAGAGGAAAGAAGACAAAAGGATGGGTAATTGCGATCTACGGAATTTAAGAAGAGAAAAATTTCTCATGATATTCTCTCATTCGCAAAGAAGACATGAGAAGAGGCAAGATGTAGGACCAGAATATCGCTACAACAATATTCTTGCGAGATTTACAGCGACAGTTCTGCGAGCTGTTCAATAACACTTTGCGAGCGTCATAAAATAACTCAAAGAATGACGCAATAGCTGACGATTGAAGAAACACAAGAATAACATGATTCCCCTACGATGGTTACAATGCCTGCGAGAATTGACATTATAGCTACTGCGATGATATCGCAGGTCAGATCCGAAATTAAAGGACAACTTAGCTGGCATCCACTATGTAACTACCCTATATAAAGAGACCCCATAGATTTAGAGACAAGATGATGTATTTTTTGAGTGTTGAGAAAGTCTTAAGGAGAGAGAAAATTTAAGAGAGCAGCTGTATTCTTGATCTCTTCCATTTCTTGTAAACATTTCTGAGAATCAAATAATAAAGTGTTGTTTTTAATCTTCAAATATGACTTAATTATTGTAGATTCTTATCAAGGGTGTATTGTAGGATTTCCTGCAACTACACAAGGACTACATAACCTTTTGGAAGCGTAAAACATTCTGAAGGGTCACCTTTTATGGCTGATAATTAATTCATTTTCTGGTATACAATCGTTAGGTATGTTCATCGTGAGCCATTATGATGTATTTTTAGAGACTGAAGTTTCTATCTACTTTATATGATACCCTTCTTTGACATTTTGGTTCCATGATAGTTGATACAGACTGAACATGAAAAATACGTACCAATTTTTTTAAGGAGAGATATTTTGAGGCCTAGTTCCAAGAGAAGTATGAACTACTTCATACATTAAGGTAAAATGTCTAATCTATGAGCACCTAATCCGCAGAAAAAAAAAATCTGTTTCAGCAATTTAAAATTTCATAGCCATTCTTGAAATCATGTTTACTTGTTGTGTACTTGTAGTGGAGAAGGGTATTCCTAATTTTTGGCTCAAATGCTATGAAGTCCAATGAAGTACTGGCAAAGGATTGCAGAAAAGAAGCTATGTAAGATTACTAACAAGCAGCAAACTGAGTGATCCTTCACTTTCTTAAAGTCTCTAAGATGTTCAACAAAAAGTACCAAAAGAAACATTATTGACATTTGCACATTGTGTTCGATTTCCATATGATTAGTATATCTATCAGGTTAACCTTGTGATTGTTCAGTAATTTTCATAAGATGCTTCATTTTAGTATATCACTGTCCAAAGTCTAATGTGACATGGCATGTGAAAATGCATGCGGTCATCATAGTACGATAGACCTTGTTAATTCTTGTAACTTTAAAATTTTGAGGTTTCATTATTATTCGGTTCATATTTGAGATATAAAGGGGCGGGACTTGTGTTATTCAAACATCAGAAAATGATATATTAATAATCTATCTTTTTTGTCACCAACAGGTTCCACGTTTTCAGTATCGTAAAGCGATCACTTGGATTTAGTGTTCGCGTCGAAGTAAAAAAAAAGGATTTAAATTATTAGTACGTTGATACTAGTTAGTTTGCGTGTCGTGCCTACTACTTATCTTAATACCAAAAGATGCAGTATGGATATCAAAAGAGCATGTGAAAAATAGCCAATATAGTTATCCATAAACAATTATGTTCATTAAATTTGAATGTGCAAGTCGTACTTTATTAGTCATAAGTCATAACGTAGGAAATTTCTTTCCTTTTTTGTTTTATGCAGCTAGATAATGGTTTAGACATGCCTTTTACTAATAAGAGAAGATTCGCCACTGTGCACTTGCTCAAAGATGCAGTTTTACCCTCTCAATACTCACTATTCAGGTCATTGTCCACTGCATTCTTAGTTTGTTTTTTCCTTCAGTATTTCATGTTGTTAACTTTGTTGGTGCAGCTAACGTTGAAACCTCCGATCTTCGAGCTTGGTCCAGATGCGCTACTGGAGCCTATGACAACAGATGAGTTCTTTCAGCTACTGAGAAAGAAGAAGATTTCTATTAAGACTCTTAATAAAATTGATTGTTTTTAATGAGTTTGGTTGTGCTTTTTCAGGTACTGGGAGAAGCAGTCCAAAGCATTAAAATAAGAAGAAAACTAGACTGAAGAAAAAAGAAGGGGAAAAAAAAGTAAATATCCCTCTTCATCAGGTATTATTGATTTTGGTTACTTGGTTATTTTCTTCTATCTGTTGAGACATTTATTAATTACATGTTTTTTTTCTGTTGGATATTGTTTCTTGTAGACTTTACTGTATAACTGGATATTTTTCCCGTAGTGAATATGAACTGTTTGTTTGGATATCAATGATGGCTCCATGGGAATAGTTAAGTTATGTGCATATTCTATTGAGTTTGTTTGTTTTTGTGGTTAATTACTAGTGGAGACAATCATAGTGTGTAGGACTGAAGGTGTGTTTTGTGTTGTGTGTGTATCGATTTTCATCTTGAAGTTGCATCCTAAGAAGGGAGTTATCATCCAATATGTTAAAGAAGTTATCCAAAGTTTAGTTGATGGTCACCTTGTGTCGAAGAAGAAAAAAAATGAAGCTCTGTGAGAATATATTCTCAGAATATGATTGTTATTCATTCTAACTTATTTGTTACTGGATATATGCTTCAAAAGTTGTTGATGATGACGTTTTATGCTTACTTGTCTGGGATTTCTGTGTTTCCAGATTTACTTTTGGATTCTTCCAAGTTGTGTTCATGGTGATGGTTTTGTAAAATAGATGAGGAATGTATCCCAGATAAATTAGGATATAATCTTCGAACCATCAAAGAGCGGCGAGAAGAAACTATTCAACGAAGATATGGTTTAAAGAAGAGAGGAGAGGGATCTGTAAGTGTTTAAAGGTCCTCATGCGACCAATATTCAGAACCATAAACTTTGTATGAGAAAACGGTTGGGCCTTTGTAGATTTAAACTTTATGTCTTGGTTGTAGGATGACCGTGGGGAGGCTTTGCCAGTTCCATAAGATAGATTTATCATTTGTTCTTTTAATTTGTTTGGAATTTGGATGCTTGATTTCGCCTTTTTGTACTTAGTTCATGTTGAACACTGATTTTTTTGTGTGATTCAAGGAATATTTCAGGAAAGGATGGGTTTTGGAGGCAACGAAACGATATGATGATTAAGAAACGGATTCAAGAACTAGAGAGTATTAGATCCAACATTGATATTAATAAACATTTGGAGTCATTTAAAAAGGAACTGGTGAGTGTGGCCTCGATCAACGGTTTAAATGTTTTCATATAAGAAGATATGTAATATGTCGTGCTATAAATTTTAGTTGACAGCCTTTTTTTTATTCTAAAATCTAATTTGTCAATGTATAGATGTTTTACTTTGCTTGTCTGTGGGTTTCACAGTCTAAATGGTGCTTGTTTGGTTATATTTTTTTATCTTCATATTTTGATGGTCATGCTCTAAGCCACTTGAATTTTCTTGTGTCCATGATAATAGAAAAGAAGGCTACAATTATTGAGCATGTCAAGGAGCGGTTAGGTGAACTGCCAAATGATGGGTAAGTGTAAATTGTTAGTGTAGTATGCTATAGTAGTTTATGTTCCTTCCTGGCTAGCGAATTCTCAAAGAATACTCTTAAATTGTTAGTGTAGTATGCTAGAGTAGTTTCGTTCGATTGCTGTATAATTCAGATTCTTTATAGCGTGTGGCATTGAAGATGAGAACATTTAGGAGACCAAGTATGTGAGAACGTCTTCTGTCAGAACAGTAGGTTTATGGGTTAGTATTCAACCTTGTAATCTATTGTCACTGTCAACTCATTTGATTATTTCATTATTCTAATTCTCAAAGTTAAGTAATGTAATATTTTTCTTTTTCGGGTTTGGACTGCAGTGATTTTTGGAGTTGGTTTAGGTTTTAAAGGAGCTGGGAAGGCATCCATGTTTTTTTGCAGGTTATGTAAATGACTTGGATATGTGTAATCTAATGTTTACTTATATGATATTATTATTTAATTCTTTTGAGCTTAAGACTTATTTCACAAGTTTTTGTTTATATTAACTGATGTGTTATCATGCAAGAAAACGAAACAAGGAAGTTGAAGTGAACGACTTTCTTCCAATCTCTTATTACTTGTCTTTATAAAGATTGAGCATGCTAAATAATATCCAGTCAGGAAACAGATGGACCCAAGTAATCCAACACTCGATGTAAGGATTCTCATCTGCACCATCTCTTATTACTTGTCTTTATAACTAGATTGAGCATGCTAAATAATATCCTAAGGCTCAAACTATGGATGAAACTAAGGATGGACCCAAGTAATGAAACTTTTGATCTTGTCTCGGAGGAAGTTAGCCACAACATGCATTCTCTGGTAAGTTCTTCTTAACTTTCTTGTTTGTCGAGTTGTGCTTAGAACCGTCCTAACATAGTTTTATTCTTGATGGATTGTGATGATCAATAATTGTTCTTGGTCGATTGCAATTCAGTAAATAGAGATTAGGGTAAATATGTTTGATAACCTTCCTAAAAATGTAGAAATTCCGAGAGGGAGCAAGGTGAAAAAATTTTAATTTGAAAATTGAATTTGAATTATTCTTGGATATAAATGTTGTACAATTATACGTTGCACGGTAAAAAAATTTAATTTGAAAAAATTTGCAACGGATATAAATGTTGCAAACGGATGTAACTCTAACCAAATAAATAAAATGTTGACAAAATCAAAATGGGACCCACAAAAGTGTTATTCTATAAATAATATCTGTTGCACAAATTATTTATACGTTGCACAAATAAGAAAAGGTGCAACGGTTGTGCAACGTTTATAAGCGTTGTACAAATTAATTTGTGCAACGGATAATATGTGTTGCACACCAATGTGCAACGCCATTTTGCCAACGTTTATTTCCGTTGCAAAAATTATGTGCAACGTTTATAAACGTCCCTAAATGGCCGTTTTGGTGTAGTGCCTAATAGTTTAGAAAATCAAAAATTTACTAAGCACCTTAGTTCTTTTGCTAAACCGATTGTACAAATACAATCGCTTGTTCGATAAGACCAAAATAAAGATCAGAATTAACTCTATTTTTCACATTAGGTTCTAATTATTCAAATAATAACTTAGACCTTTCACTTTTAAAAAAGACAAGTACTAGATTAGTTAACTAGCATTTCTTGTTAAGGCATTCGATTAGACTTGAGTAACCGAAACCTCCACTTTAATAAGTCTAACTAAGATCAGAATTAACTTAGTTTCTCTTATCCGGAATCAAATTGGACTAAACAATTTATCCCAAAAACCTTTTTGTTAAGCCAAAAAAAAATCCTAGCACTTTTAGGGGCGACTCAATCGCAATTAGGGACGACAATAAAAGACAAAATAGGTTGAAAAATACTTATATGCCCCTTCATAATCGGGAGGTATTTTGTGTCTGATTGTTATAACCTAATCGGAAGCTTTGTAACACCTTTGCCTACCGATTTAAAAGGATTTTAGAAAAAAACTCATTTTGGGGCAATCTATAATCGGAAGGTAATGTAACCAGTTAACCTTTCGATTATTATAATCGGAAGGTAATGTAACCAGTTAAACTTCCGATTATGGCTATGTCTCAAACACGAACCAAATGGTTAGGGGTGGCTCTGCACCCAAAGCCAAATGGAAATTTGCAATGGTCCGATGTGGAGCTACTTATAATCGGTAGCCAAATATCCTACCGATTATAGAAGATTTCAAAATTTGGTAATGTAACCAGTTAAACTTCCGATTATGGCTATGTCTCAAACACGAACCAAATGGTTAGGGGTGGCTCTGCACCCAGAGCCAAATGGAAATTTGGCAAAGGTCCGATGTGGGGCTACTTATAATCGGTAGCCAAATATCCTACCGATTATAGAAGATTTCAAAATTTTGGAGAAAATGGATTTTAGAAAAAAACTCATTTTGGGGCAATCTATAATCGGAAGGTAATGTAACTAGTTAACCTTCCGATTATTATAATCGGAAGGTAATGTAACCAGTTAAACTTCCGATTATGGATACGTCTCAAACACGAATTGAATGGTTAGGGGTGGCTCTACACCCTGAGCCAAGTGGAAATTTTAAAAAGGTCCGATGTGGGGCTACTTATAATCGGCAGCCAAATATCCTACCGATTATAGAAGATTTCAAAATTTTGGAGAAAATAGATTTTAGAAAAAAACTCATTTTGGGGCAATCTATAATCGGAAGGTAATGTAACCAGTTAACCTTCTGATTATTATAATCGGAGGGTAATGTAACCAGTTAAACTTCCGATTATGGCTACGTCTCAAACACGAACCAAATGTTTAGGGGTGGCTCTGCACCATGAGCCAAGTGGAAATTTGGAAAAGGTCCGATATGGGGCTACTTATAATCAGCAGCCAAATATCCTACCGATTATGGAAGATTTCAAAATTTTGGAGAAAATGGATTTTAGAAAAAAACTCATTTTGGAGCAACCTATAATCGGAAGGTAATGTAACCAGTTAACCTTCCGATTATTATAATCGGAAGGTAATGTAACCAGTTAAACTTCCGATTATGGCTAAGTCTCAAACACGAACCAAATTGTTAGGGGTGGCTCTGCACCCTGAGACAAGTGGAAATTTGGCAAAGGTCCGATGTGGGGCTACTTATAATCGGTAGCCAAATATCCTACCGATTATGGAAGATTTCAAAATTTTGGAGAAAATGGATTTTAGAAAAAAACTCATTTTGGAGCAACCTATAATCGGAAGGTAATGTAACCAGTTAACCTTCCGATTATAATGGGAACATTAGCCGAAATATCCATACATTAATCGGTAGCTAATGATTCATTTTAAACTACCGATTGTCTGTAACCTACCGATTGTGGTTTTGGCTACCGATTATATAAGGGCATAGTTGCCATTTTGAAAAATCGCGGATAAGGGGTAGCTCAATTTTACGTTTGGGTGACCTTTTTTGTCTTTTAGTGTCGCCCCTAATTGCGACTGAGTCGCCCCTAAATGTGCTAGGAAAAAAATTCATACAAACCAAATAAATCAACTTGCATAATTATTTACCCCAACCGGAAGCAATTGAAACAAACATAGACATTATAGTACCGCAATTGCACCGTAATTTCATAAGCCTAAACATTTGATACTAAACCATAAAGCAAGATAATAATAGTTTTTCATAACCGGAAACAATTGAATAACACACACATCCATACACAAATAATGGAATAAACATCAATTGTATTGAAATTTTGTTAAGCAAGAGTAATAAATATATGCAATAAAATCAGTCTTTTTTTAAACAGGAAAACGATTAACTAACAAATTTGTTACCTCAAGCTCCGCATCCGCTTCTGCCTAGAAAGATATGTCATTATGCGCAAGCTCACATAGAACTCTCCCCCGTTGTGTTGGCATCCTCTCGTAAGACAAAAGAACAACAACAAGGACCAACCTTTACCAGAGAAAGGTTGGAAAACCGGTTTTAACTAAACCAAATGATTCAACATATTGTGACTTTTTCATATATTTGTTTCAATCAGAACCCCTTATGATCCTTTGATAAAGTCTACCAACATGGGCTAGAACTTAATCCTGCTAAACCAAAAAGTCACCCAAACCATAAGGGTTCACACCATATGAGATCGAATATTAAGGTTATGAAACCCGAAATCAAACATCATAGCAATAATATAAATCATTCAAGCACAGGCTATGTAATCCAAAACTATCACAAGAAAAATTATAAACCAATAATTTTATTCATAAATAAGATAGTTTTATTCAAAATAGACTTTATTGAAAAAATCAAAAACTAATGTCTATTTTTCAACAAATTTTTCAAAGATCATCTTCAATTTTCTCAAATTTTTCAGGATCTTCATCAACAGCATCTCGACTGATATCTCGGATTCTGCACACAGTACCTTGATTATGTTCACATGCTAAAGCATTAACCTTTCGATTAATATTCCGATCATACTCCATATTATCGATTCCAAGTTTGATCAGCTTCCTTTGGTTACGGATAATAGTTCTTAGTAGTGTTGCATGTCCATGATGTGTTTCGATAGTACTGAGGAGGACTTGTCGAAGATTAATAATATTATTTTGGGGTAAAAACTAATTATGCTTGTTTTGGTAAATTTGGGCGTGTTGATGAGAAACGAATCCAAACCCCAAAACAAATGCACTGCATGGGAGTACTTTAGATTTAAGAGATCAATATGTACAGTCCTGGCCTAAACCTAGAAATGGACGTTACAGTTTTTCTTCGGTCACAAAGTGAAGGAGAATGGTTGATCTTAGGGTGGGAAGCGAAGAAGGTGTTGAGATCAGAATGGTTAACTCTGAAGGTGTGACTATTTTATGACTTGTATCAAAATATCAACTCACTTGCGAAATGTAAGCTATCAGTTCTTTGGTTTTCTGGATACTGTGTTGTTAACCAAAAACTCTTTTTTTTTGGTCGAAATAGGTAGAAACCTATTTATACAAGTCATAATTGAATGCACCCTGATCTCGTAGGAAGTGGGAGTAGTTGAGTTATTGACAAGTGGGATAATGTGTAAATGCTAGAAACCACGTCTCCACTATGAAGAAAACGGGTTAGTTTACACCCACTACTTCTTGCCGCCACTAACTGCCCACTTTCCTGAAGTTTCTTATAATGGGCGTGTTGTACGCCGCACGATGTAAACCGCCATACCAATACCCTGATGAGTATCCCCTAGTTTGTGTCATGTTTGATGTCTCGGGTATTTTCATGGAAAATGTGTAGCAGATTGCCGAGTGGGTCTCATATGCAAGACCTAGCTATTCTTATTAATTGTATGCCAACTAAGTAGCAGATATCCATGTGTGGCAAGTCAAAGTCATGAGGCTTGCCGCAGGAGAATATCATGTGATGTTATTAGGTTAGTCTTGGTTGGTCTCCTAAGACTTACCATAGGACGATCAATTTTGTGGCGAATTTGGACGGGTGAGATTGTAATTCAGGAGAGAGGGTGACAGTTGATTATGGCCACATTCTGTTGGCCCATGTTAATGGTGTAGTGGCATTGTCGTGGCGTAGTAGTATAGCCGCGCCTATGGAATGGTGTCATAGCCATACCTGTGGCATGGTGGCATAGCCGCGCCCGTGGCATGGCCAAAGCTAGGATTTGGCGTTGTGGCCAAAATTAGGGCTTCGCATCATAGCCAAGGCTAGGATTTTGCATCGTGGCCAAAGTTAGGGATTTGCGGCATGGCATTGTAAGGATGCACATTCCAACACAATTAAGCATTGGGGTGAGGATCTTCCTCACCAACTACCTTTCGAGGAATTTCTTCCTTCTTACTTTTAGGGACATTATCACGTTCCCTTATCTGGGTTTTAAATCCATCTTCTTCATTAGTAATATTGCGAGATGTTATATCCTTGACAACATCTTGTGCCCAGGATGGTATGTTCCTTGAACTTGAACCCGTGTGGTCTAGATCTGCTATTCAAAAAATTGTTGATGTCTTTTGTTCAAGACATTCATATGTCCTCTTAAGGTGTTCATTCCTTGTTGGAAATGTTTTTCTAAACACTTGTCTAGATATACCTTTCGACATGTTTTTGTAAGAAGATCTTCAATAAGTATCTTATTCCTTATTTGTGAGTGCTCCAGCAATTGTGTAAGAATTTCACACTCTGTAGTCTATAGATGAACTTCGTTGCATAGAGCCAATTTTTGTTTCAAATAATCTGCCAGATTATTTTGAAGACGGAGTGTTTTTCGCTTTCCTTCAAAAATTCTTACATTCAGTTGAACAATAAGTTCTAGGATATCATCTAAACTGTCAATGGTTTTTCCCTTTTCTGAATAGTTTTCAACATGTTTGAAAAATATTTCCAACACTTAACGAAATTCAGAACTTGGACAGACTAGTGAATCTAATCGCTTTTCACAATTGGAAACACATGATTTTTCACTAGAGATTGGAGTCGGATCCAAAAAATGTTTGAGTTTCGGATTCATCCTTTTCTGATCAGGAACCTGATTCGCAATCAAGTTATTAGTCATAGACTTTTTCTTTGATTTTCTAAAATACTTACGAGACCAATTTCCATTGACCTTATCTGAGATCTTATTCTCATTATCAACTGACATACGTTAACTGAGTTCTTCATAAGTTTAGCTTTGTTTTTCTTATTTTGACTCATATCTTATAGGTTGGATCACACCAAACACAGATTATTAGATCTTTTCGTGTTTGCATACTCTGATACTAATTGAAAAGACGAGGGTACCCAAATATACCTCAATCTAAAAAAAATCCACCTATAAGTCATTTCTCTTAAAGTGATTGTCTATGGACTGAGTCGAGACAATACAACTAATCGATTCACACTTCGTGTGATCATCTATGGATACGAGATCGAGACAATGTGACAACAAGATAACTTGTGTGATTGACTATGGATATATACAAGATCGAGACAATACAAAAAAGAAGTATGTTTACTTCATAATAGGTTCAGACTTAACCAAACACAATAGGATTACTATCAAGTAAATATGAATTACGTTTGTGTATTTTACTTCTAATTATAATTGCAAAAATAGAAAAGTATAAAAACAACAAGATTTTGTTAACGAGAAAACCGCAAATGCATATCCATAATTAAATACTCTCAGAATTAATTCGTTATACAAAATCTAAACCAACTTCGTATAGTTGAGACCAAACAACTAAACCTATAGTTTACCTAGTTCCCTCAGTATCCTTCACCTCCAGCTTGTAATAAGTCACGCATGTGGAACAATTCCTTTGGTTCATATTCCAAACAGTAAAGGAACAACATATCTGTTCGGTAACAACTCTTTTGAAACAATGTGATATGAGTTTGACAAAAGGCTCTTCCATTTATCCAAATAAACTCATTTGGATCTATCTATTAACAACTACCAAAGTAATTATCTAAACTTATGCAATCAATACTCTTAATCACAAAGAATTGTATTGATTCCGATCTACTCAACTAATCAATCAAGGTTATCACAAAGATAAATCGATTATAGTTGGAGGATCCCCAGCCGTTCAAGTTTTGTGCACACCAAAGATTATGAACTCAAATAAGAAATCTTCTTTGTCTTTAAATCTTCTTAGATCTTCAATAAACACCTGCACAAAAACAACTTGAATCTCTTATGATCAATCACACAGAGAATGGAGTCTATTAGTAATGGATTATCATAAGACGTTTTTAGATCTACAAACAGTTCTAGAGATCCCCGTCAACACTTCGATCTAGTTTGAGTGAATCTTATATCAGATGAGAAGATTCTCAATTATAAACAAACTAGGTGCAATCAAAGTTTAACAACCGTTAGTCAATCAAATCAATCAAAAACTAATAATCAATTACAATTATCTAATTTCCCACCAACGGTACTCGTAGAGCTTCCCAATCCCAGAGAAGTCTTTAAAACTAGCGGTAGTAAGAGATTTCGCCTAATTAGGGTACTTTCCTCTCCGAATAGACGGCTCCACCAGTAACAACACAATTAGGTGGTTTTGCTGGCTCTGAGGATTAGTTTGCTTGAAATGCAAACTTCAACATTTATAGACCAAAGAAGTTTGGACACCAAGGAATTTCCAAAACCGAATATTCTCAAAGATATGCAATAAACGCCAAAATCTGTTTTCATAATTAATGGAAATTCATTGTCCAAATATTGACTGAAATATCAGTAGAAAATCTCTAATTAGTAAATGCACATTACTAATTTTTATTTTCTAAAGATATGCATTTAATTTCTTGAAATTAAAAGCATATAAAACAAATTAAAAGATTCACAATTTATTTTGATCCGGGATTCTCCTTTAGCTAATAAGAGTTATTGCATATGTTCAAAGTATGTCGACATCTTTACTTTGTAAATCCTTTTTCATATTTACAATCTTGGAACCGATTTTCCACACTTCCAAACAAATTTAGAATTTGTTTATCTGACTTCTAAGAACTATGTGATTGATTATCCTATCAAATCACCATTAATGGATTTCACGGTTCTACCAAAACACAAACCTTTGGTTCTACCTCCATGTGGGTACTAGGATCGGTCACACTATCTTTCTAAAAATTGGTTGACTATGTACGAGGATCGGTTACCATATATTTATGGTATTTAACTTGTATTAGGTTGCATAAGTCATAGGATCGGTTACCAATTACTAAGACTTGTTGTACCTCTTACAAGGATAGATTCCCCATGCTTGTGATCGGTTGCACCTCTTACTAGGATCGGTTCCCCAATGTCTAGAGTTGGTCATACCAATTACAATATATCGATCATACCATCTCAGGTGATTACTTAAGATCGGTTTCACTAATAAAATTCATACCAATACAAAAGTCAGGAATTGTGAATAGTTTTACCAAGATACATAAACAAGTTATGAGCGGTTATACTAAACACACATATTGGTAATCCAAAGATTTGCAATGTAATAACAATACCAATAAGCCTAGCGATTTCCCTTTAGATTCATAAAACAAGTTTATGAATTGTACTTCCTTTAAACGAATCTAAAACATTGTTTCCTAGGACGAAATATTACCCCATACCCATACATAATCACAATAACATTCATACGATTATGTCGATGTCTTATATACGAAGTTCAAAAGATAGACATTATACTTTGTATTGTAATTCCTTAATACTATGTCTAACTAGAGTATAATCATTCACAGCTTCACAGTTATTTTTTCAATATGCACGACTTGAAAGGTATGTTAGGAATGAAACAGTTCAAGTCAAATATTAATAACCTCAAGAGGAAGGATGATGTCACCGTTGTAGTTCTTTACTTCTTCACATTCTTCAAGTGTTCATGTAATACTTGTAAGTCTCATATCCTAGTAACTTTCAAGCTAACCTATATGAAGTTGACTCTAGTAAATAATCAAGCAACTCTTTAAATGAGTTTTGATTCACTAAAATATGACAACCAAACTTGACATACCAACGCTTTGGTGGGTTCAACCGAGCTATGCTCTAACAAATACCAGTTGAAAAAGCGGGGGTATGACAACCACACCCAATAATTCGTTCGGCAATCTATATGGACTAAACTCCAATTTAATTCCAAGAGCATCAACTTAAAAGTGAGACTCAATCAAGAATTATATCAAATAGTTTTTATCTCTTTCTCAATACAATCACCAAATCAAACAGGTAGAAATCCGAGAGCCTGATTGATATGAGAAATAATTTGGACGGTACCAAAGACCAATTCCCAAGTGTCAATCAAGTTCTCTCCAACAAACAAGGTCGGATTTATCAACTGATTGAACTACGCACAACCTGTGATATTTCAATTATATAAACAAATATAATGCGAAAAAGAAATAACACGGGAACCAGAAATTTTGTTAACGAGGAAACCACAAATGCATAAAAACCCCGGGACCTAGTACAGATTTGAACACCACACTGTATTAATCCGCTACAGACTCTAGCCTACTACAAGTTAACTTCAGACTGGAATATAGTTGAGCCTTAACCAAATCTCACACCGATTAAGGTACAGTCGCGTTCCTTACGCCACTAGAACCACGCCGGATTTTGCGCACTTGATTCCCTTAGATGATCTCACCCACAACTAAAAGTTGCTACGACCCAAAGTCGAAGACTTATAAACAAATATGTCTCCCACAGATATTTTTATCCTTTATTTTGTTTGTTCCGTCTTTTGATACGAAAATCAAGATAAACAGGAACCAGCTAATAATACAGTCTTATACTCCTAAAAATCATCCTAGAAATATTAGTCACCTCACAATAACCCAATTGATTAACAGGAAAAGTTATTGCGGAATCACAAAAGTCTGAGACAAAGAACTGTTGTGATTACTTTTGGAGATAAATCTCGAGCAAATATTAGAGAAGATAAAACTCAATACGATAGAACAAGTAAGATCAGAATAGGCAACTGCTGGGAAAATAGTTGGATCTGGCTTCACGAATCCTAAATGAAGTCTTCAAGTCGTTAACCTAATAATGGTTTTGGAAAAACCTAGGTTAAAGGAGAATCGACTCTAGTTTGCAACTAGGACACAGGAAAGTGTCGGGATTAGGTTATAATCAAATAAGGTTTCTCTATTATATAGTCTTTCAAATATGGGTTGCTTATAATCAAAGCTAAGATATCTTAGTAACAAAGCATTCAATATTCATAGTTAGATGAACTCCCGATTTAAAATTCAAGTTAAGTCTGCTTAGAAATTAAGCAATCAGTCTCCATTGTTAGGTGGTCTTAGCTTGTTACACACAAATAAAATATACTTATATTTAGATATGGGTTACCGTACCTAAACGTGTATATTGATTTGGCTCAATAATAGTTATCCGAAGTTAGCCTTATGAACACTTTTTTGTTATCCGTATTCATCTAACACTTCTAGATCAAATATGAAGATCAATCAATCATGAAAGATAATAAAATGAATCTAATTGTTTTTCAAATAGAGTTGTTCAATTGTTCACTATCTCATAAAAATATGTATGAATAAATTTAAACGAAATCGGTTTGATTCGTAATCGTATAAAGTACTTATACAAGAATAAATTCATGAGCATTAAGCCACGGTTTGCAAAATTAGTTTGCATTCCTTAAATCATAAATGTTTTAGTTCATGAGTATGAGAATCATACATTATCGACTTTAGAACTTAACCATTGTGTTCGCAAATTGGGTACACGAACAGCAGCTTCAGACCTTGGCCTAGTCAAGCCGTTCGCAAACCCGGTTCGCGAATAACCTTTTTGGACCCAACTCAGGTCAACCCATTCGCATACTAGGTACGCAAACAAGAGTTATGGACCTTCCCAGGTTAATCCGTTCGCATACTAGGTACGCAAACAAGAGTTCCAGACCTGAATCATCACAATACAGTTCGCATATTGGGTATGCATACCATATTGTATCCAGACATGTGTAATTGTTCTAAAATCTCATTTCAATCATTGAAACATCATTAGAATAAGACAGTGGTAATCTCACACATACCATTAGCTTCAAGTAATTTTCAAGTGATCGAATGATCAATACGAAACTTCCCGAGCTAACATCAAATGATTGTCTCACACAAATCATATAAGATGTTCAAGGTAATTTTCACATGATCATCTTTTGAATTAATATTTAGTTTCAACAAATAGATTGTTTCAAACTATACTCATCAATAATATGATGAAATAGCTAAAGTAAAAAGCTTCCAACATGTATTTCGAGAAATAGATAAGCGGTATAAACTCAGCTCGAAATATCAAATGTGTATAATGTAAAAGTCTATAGTGGAAATTGTATAAATACCCCTTCTTTTCATGGATTTCACAAATACCCTTGTCCATCAATAATTATACCCCTCATCTTCTAAAATATAATCCATTTGATTTTGAATCATATAAATACCCTTTCAATATTAATAAAAATTTAGATGAAAATCATTTCATTTATTATCTCACATGTTGGAAGTGGTGGTGGTGGTGGTGATTCCGGCGATGGAGATGGTGGTGCCACCAGATTTGGGATCAACTTTTGTTGTCGATACTAGATTTGGATCAACTATTGTTGTTGATACCAGATTTTGGTGTCAACTTGGGTTGTTGACACGTAATCTTGACCTAACTAATTTCCGAGTTTTCAATTTTTGTAAAACTCGGGTTGTTGACACCAGATATGATATCAACTTCGGTTGTTGATACCAAAATTTAGTGTCAACTTCGGTTGTTGATACAAAAATCCGGATCAACTTCGGTTGTTGATACAAAAATCTAGACCTAACTTATTTCTAAATTTTCAATTTTGTTATCAACTTGGCGGCAACAGTGGTGGATTTGGAGGAGATGGTGGTCGCAATTGTAGTGGTGACGATGAGTTGTGGTGGAGTTGTGATGGTGGAATATTGGTGATGGTTGTGAAGTGGTGGTGGTGGTGGTGATGGTTGTGGAGTGGTGGTGATGGTGACTTGCCGTCGGTGGAGTTGGAGGCGGTGGTGGAGTGATTGAGAAACAAAATTATTGCTTTTTGAAAGAAAAAAATTATGTGTAATAGATTACTAAAATAGTTTATTTTTACGAGTATAAGCTTTATATATAAGAGGAGGGGTATGTTTATAATGTGATACGGGTATTTTTGAAGGATTCAAAAAATAAGGGTATTTAATTAATATACCCAATCCGAGACATATTTATAAGTAGACTAGAAATCAAGTATATAGTATTGATCAACTAAAATTGACAAACAAGATTGAGATAACAACGCTTGCGAGTTCGACCGAGCAGTGCTCTAACAATTGGTGTGATAATTGAGTTTCTTTATTGGATAATATACATTAATGACTTTTTAGTTTTGGATGGTTCCAACATGAATTAAATTTTTTACTACCTAAAAATATTTCAGTGCATTTATGTACAAAATCATGGTCATATTTAAAAAACTATAAAACATATATATTGGAAATTTCTTTTTGATTTTCAATCTCGAACCGATCATATTTTTGGTAATACCTATATAACGATGGACGTATACTACTAGGTTCATATTTTACTGTATTTAAAATATACATGCATTGATGCTGACTTAATTATGAAATATGTATTATTTATTAAAAATACAATGTGTAGAGACCACAATATACATAAATATAATTTTGAGGCTTTTTCTTGGTATGTAATTTTGAGGTTGTTAACATATCGATTCAACACTTTTACCAGCGTCTTTCTCACCAATAACAAGATTAATAATAATAATCAATTTTAATTACATATCCTTGATGTTTCAAATAAAAATTATACACTTGAAATAATTAAGATAATGTAATTGAAAGAATTCTAATGTGGGATTCTAATATTTACATTTAATGCATCTTTCATATGAATAAGGACTGCATATTCATTCATGGTGATCGATTTAGATAAGTGCAGTGTGAAGAATATGAAGAGGAGAAACGTGTTTTTTTATTTTATAAAATTAGGGTTTGTTTCCTTTTTATCTCTTGACAACTTTTAACCTCAAAGTTTATCTTTCACCCTAATCCTTTAGTCTTATTTGAAATGATTTATAAGGTTTATTTTAAACTATAATACTAGTATTATATACATCATGATTCACTTTAGAGTATTTGTAGAATTCTATTAGTTCTCAACTTAGTTTGTTCAAGTTTAAATCACTACCGATTGAATATTTATATCAACAATAATAAGTATAGTAAGTCGTAATGGTCAAAACATATTTATCAAAGTTTTATAAACCGTCAGTCTTAGTATTGTTGTAGTTGCCAGTTTTATAACCGACGGAGTCTAGATACAAATCTTTCTGAATATTACATAGTCCTATAAGGTTTTCATGTCTTTTACAGAAATACGATTTCTTCTTTTCTTTCACCTTATTCACAATTTATCTACTAAGAACTCTCATTGCATCAGATAGGGTGTCGATCCAACCTTAGAAACTGTCCGAACTCAATCAATATTCAAAGGTCAACAATTTATACAACAAATTTTAGCTTTACTATCAAAACTTTAGAGCAACATCAATTCAACAATTTTCCCCAAAATTAAGAATTTTTTTATTGATGATTATATCAATAACAACAATATACATAACAACAATAGCAGCAACATCACTAACAACGATGACAATAACACCAACAATGATAGCAATTTGCAAGAAAATCGGCAAAATCGTATGTATTCTAAAATGTCGACTTCCACTATGACTTTTAGTTATTTTACTCTTTCATTTACCAATATCATGAATTTCCTATTACATAAACTTGATTCTACAAATTAATTTCTCTGGCGTGATCAATTTGAAAGTATTTTAATATCCACTGATGTTTTTGGATTTTTTTTTACTTCTGCTATTGTGATGTTGTAATGATCAAAAAGAAACATGTTTCTTTTAAATTTTCTAATCGCAAGAGTAACAAAATCATAATTTTTCTTGTTGTTGTTGTTTGCATGACATTTTGTTGGTTCTTTTCCAAACTGACCAGTGTCTGTCACTATCAATTTGTGGGGGCTAATAAGTATAGTAAGTCAACAAGTGCAATGATCAAAAAATATTGATCAAAGTCTTGTAGATTGACAGTATTGTTGTAGTTTTCAGTCTTATCTAGTCGGCATAGTCTAGATATGAATATGTCTAAATACTATATAATCTTGTAAAATTTTCATGTCTTTTACATAAATATGACTTCTTATTCTCCTTCATCTTATCCTCAATTTTCATGTCTTTTATATAAATATGAATTCTCAAACATATACAAACTTTGTTTATTTTTTGTATCTAAGGTTTGAATTTGGTAGAAATTAAATTGGAGTTTTTCTATATGGCTAAAGCTGAACTGGCTGTTACAAATGATGATGATGAATTGACGATGAATTTGATAAAATAAAGCAAAAACTTCAGTTTAATGGGATAATCTCATAAGTATTTTAGTTGTGTTTCTGTTCGAGTTCTAAAAATAGAAGAAGAGAGTGACCTGGTTTGCCGAGCTTGAATCTGAATTTATTTAATCGGGAAAATAAGTTTAACTAAGACGACTAATAACAATGAGCTTAACAATGTTAATTTCAATGAAAAGAAGAAGTTAAAAGGTAAAAAGAACGGGGTTTTGGAAATAAAAGTTAACCCAGTTTGATGGTAGAAGATCTAAATTAGGTGGTTGTTATAGTTTCGGGTATTCAAGAAATGGTATCAGGAATGGTGAACTAGAACTGTCATCTTTATATGGGGAAGAAGGTGAGTTTAAAAAACCTAAATTCGATAATGAGCTTGAAAAGAGTTCTTATATTATAACCTATTTGGATACTAGAAGTACAGTACTTCCATTTCTCCAGAATCAGAAGTCAATAGAAAAATGTTTTTACTTCTAGAAGTCATTTTGAAATTATGTACCCAAACTAACTTCTGACTTTTCTACTTCCAGAAGTCAAAAAACAATTTATGAAGTGACAGCCACTGAATGAGTGGTACGGAAACCACGGATACAGAGATAGAGTGGTACATACACAAAAACCACGGATACACGGGTAGCGTTGAGTGGGGTATGGCTCTTATATGGTACGGAAGCCACTTAAGGAGTGGTACGGAAACCACAGATACACCGACGGGGACGGAGTGGTACATAGACAAAAACCACGGATACACGGGTAGCGTTGAGTGAGGTATGGCTCTTATACCATGTTAGAATTAGAAATCTTCAAGCCTAACTAACCTCGAAAACCGGCTTACAAGGATATAATTTCTCGAGGATTATTAAGCACACAACCTAGGTTGCCCTAGGCGATGTGGGACTATTTGACAATGCGTTCTAGCAAGTTTGACTTGTGATGTGCAAAAGTAGTCAAGTATTGGACTCGGTAATAACATAAATACCACTAATTCACGGGAGAATTCAACTATGGAAGAAGAAACAAAAAAAAGTTTGAATTCCAATCAGACCTTCGCTCCCCTCCTACAAAGATTAACCCGAAAAGCTAAAGGATGGATAACAAAATGCCTAACTCCAACCGAAAGACTCATTCTCATCAAAACCTCCCTAATTCCCACCTCAACCCACATTATGCAAACACAAAACCTACCCAGAAATGTTCACAAACAAATAGATCATATCACCAGGAACTTTTTCTGGGGACATGACTCCACAATTAAAAAACTCCACCTTATAGGCTGCGATAAAGTAACAAAACCATTATCTGAAGGAGGGTTAGGTATAAGGAAGAGCAGTGATCATAATAAGGCTCTTATCATGAAAAGAATCTGGAATTTGCATGAAAAACCTAGATCCATTTGTGGAAATCTCTTCAGTGCAAAGTATCTTGATCAACAACCAATTCTACAAGGCATTGATTTTATACCCTCCTCCTCCAGTCCTCAATGGAGAAAACTGGCATCAATTGTCCCTACCATGCAACATTTAATATTCCATCATATTGGAAATGGGTTATCAACTCCGATAGAATCCAATTGGATTCCACATTCACCATGTTACACAATCTGAATGGTAGAAGATATCATCGACCCAATCTCCCATTCCTGGAATCAGCAAAAATTAAGCACCATTGCCAATCTTATAATCCAAAAAATCATAAACATCCATCTTCCCAAAAATAGCCCCTAGGATAAAATTATTTGGCCACACTCAAAATCTGGAAACTACACTACCTCATCGGGATACAAATGTCTAACCCATGGTCAATCAACTCACACACCTCTATCATCTACCAAATTCCTATGGACTTTACCATGTCCACCAAAAATTCGGCTTTTCTTGTGGAAAGCAATCAATGAAGGACTACCAACCTTCTCCCTCTTACTTCACATCCATTTGACCAACTCAGACATATGCCCCAGATACAACGATGATCCGAGAATGGCAAGTCACCTTCTAATTTATTGTCCAACGGCAACTACATCCTGGAACACCTTACTCACTCAATTTTCAAATACACCAAACTCCACCACCCACATACACACTTTCAACTTAACGCCTCAGACAACCATTTCCCAAATACTTCAACAATCTGCGTCAACATCTGTAATCTCCTCTTTCTGTTTTCTATTCTGGACCTTATGGATAGCTAGGAATGATCTAATATACCAACAAAAGCAAACAACTTCGGAAGAAATCTTAGCCTGGACACACAAACTGCAACAAGAATTCTCCGCGACACTCGATTTCTCACCACTAATCATACCAGGAGATGCGCCGATATTTAACCACCCAACAAGAGTCAAAAGGATATCAACAATATCAGTGCGATAGTCCATTCTGAACATCAACTGAATTAAGATTAACACATATGGAGTAGCCAGAGGCCACCCAGGTTTTGTAGGGGCATGGTTCATCTGCAGAGATTCCGACGCACGAACTTTAATAGCTCAAGCTCAGCCACTAGGAATTACGACTGTCTTAACTGCGGAAACTTGGGATGTGCGATTGGCATCAAGAACAGCAACAGAAAGGCAATGGCCAAGAGTTCTCTTTGAAACCGACTCAGATAACCTTCTGCGCTTCATCACTTCCTCCACACACACACATACCTTGGCACATATCAGGGATGATTGAGGAAATAAAAATTAGATTTCGAAAGATCCCGCAGACTGCTATTCAGCACAACTACATGGAAAGAAATCAAGCAGCATATGGTTTGGCCAATCATGCGGCAGATGGAAGTCAAATGGGAAGTTCATCAACCGAAATATGGGACCAGGCAAACTCATCTTTTATTAGTCAAATTTTATTTCATGATTTTGTGGGTATATGGTACCCACGAAAAATTGTAAACTAATTTCCTTTTAATAAAATGCATGCTTCAAAAAAGAAAAAATGAATATATAATGGGAGATTTGAAGTTATTTAGTGTATAGTATAGCGCTTTTGGTTGCAGAATTAAATGTGCTCCACAACTGAAAGGATTAAATTATAAATAAATACATGGAGGAAGATCTTTCAAATAAGAGTGATTTACTTTTGCAATACAAGTATGCAACCCAGTTCAGGGTGGAAACCCGTTGTCGTCAATCATACTGGAATACATCGATGAGACATGGCCAGAAGAATACCCAATACTCCTTAGGGTCTGTTTGGCAACTTGGATATGAAAAACATTTTCCAGGTTAGGGTATTCCTTGGTTTTTCCAAGATTATTATGGCAATGGTTATTTCAAATGGTGTTTGTTTTCCACATTGGGTTAATGTAGTATGTTGTTTGTCACTAGACTTGAATATAAGCTAAACTAATTAATTAAAAAAGAAATAAAAAAACTAAACCATATAAATTTATGGCTTTGAGCATAAGAAAAATTTAAATAACAAAAGTAATTATAAAAATAACTGTCTAACCCAGGAAAGGATTAAGGTATTCCAGGTTTTACATGGAATTCCAAAACCCCACCTTTTTAGCCTCCTAAAATTTAGGTAGGATACACTATTCTTATCTTGACATGGAATAAGCACCCACACAATATACAATTATTTAAGGGATAACCCAACCTAGGATAGGATATCAAGGCTTCGAAACACGACCTTAAAGATCCTTATGGACGATCTAAAGCTCGTTTTTGGACTAAATTTATGGAAGGCTTCAACTCCGTTTACATTTTTCATTGATTTTTTTCTTCAGTACAGTACTCAAAGGAAAAAATCCATTTTGTTGCATATCTTAGGAATCAAGTTAATTAATAATTACCGTTACTGAGGAAACAAAAAATATGAAGTAGCTGACGAGGTAAACTAAGATATTTGAAATTGTTGGATCAACAAAAAATTGGGGCGAGAGAGGCTCGAACTCTCGACCTCAGGATCACTCTAAATAGCTATGAGACCTACGCGCTAGCCAACTGCGCCACCGCCCCAGTTGAGCATTTTTGGTTTGTTTCTATATTTATCTTAACGGAACTCTTGGAGAAATGAGTAATTTGTTCTCTTTTAGCATCCATCTGAACGGATTTTCTTGGAGACCTTAATTGAACATGAAGATGGAAACAGAATAACAGATGCATAGAGAGACTAAATATTCAGTAGTAGAAGACAAATGCAAATATGTCGTGCTAATACCAAGAGCATTGACGACAATCAACTGGACTGATTTGCTTGTTCAATTTCAATCCTCATGGAATCTAAGTAAGACTTTCCATCAAGTTTCCGTGCAAAGAAGTTCTTAAAGTAAGTCTCCACCGTCTCTCTTCGGAATAATGCTGGTTTATGTGGTGGTAAATTCAACAAAAAAGTAAGAGTATTGGGTTACCTCCATCATGTCACCGATGTTGACTACAAAAGCATTATGGATGGGTTTTACTGGAAGCCATTTTCCATCTTTACGGATCTGAAGGCCTTCTGTTTCATTAAGCTGAAGTACAATCGTCAAAGCATCCCCATCCGAGTGTGGTGAGAAACCTAGGACCTGGTCAGCTTTAGGACAAGGGGGATAGTAATTCATTCGCATCGCTTGATAACATTCACTGAATAACTCTCTCATCTCATCAGAATCCATCTTTAGAGCTTTAGCCATTTTTTCTAATATATTTATGGCCAACTTTTTTAATCCTAGAGCAAACTCTTCCAAAGCCTCCCTGCAACCAAAAAAGCACAAAAAAAATAGAATTAAGGTTGGACAAACTAGAACAACCTCAACTGTGGCACAAGCAGGCCATTGCAGATTCACCTGTGCATATATGCTTGAATGGCAAATTACAAAGATCAAACTGTGTATACCTTAAATGTAATGGGATTCCTGCGAATATATGAGGCTTTCTCAATATAGTTGGTAGCGTAGTTATACCAAACATGTCAGACCAATCAAGTTTCTGGTCATCTGAAACAAAGAGCTGCCCGAATCCCTCAAAATCCCCTGGTTTCTCCATAGCTTCTTTTTCTCCTCTAGTGGGAGTTCAAAGAAGTTATGTATTTCCAACTTTATTTTCTCAATTGTTGAGGGACTAACTCCATGATCTACCACCTGTGCAGAAAACAACAACATAGAACAAAAACAACAGCTTGGGAAGATGAGTATTTCTTTACTTGGCAGTTTTATGCCAGGTCAACGGTGTTTTCATGATACTATGGAAGTCATATATTCTAGTAAAGTAAATACATGAATCTGCCTAGTGCCAACAGTATTACCTGAAAAAATCCCCTGTCTTTGGAGGCAGAGTGAAGTTTCTGTAATTCATTATCAGCCAATATTGACTCTCCAGAGAGAAGGCTCTCAATGTTGATGACAGGTATCGAATGGGCAGCGGAGTCACTGTGATCAATATCATGATCAAGACTAATACTATTGCAACTTGTGCGGATATATCAGTCTGGGATTTCAGTGATCTCTCTTTTAGCCAGCTCTTGAACAGAAGGAACAATTAGTGAACTTCCAAAGCTGCTCATTTTGTGATTGATTCACGTGCAGAGGTGTGTTTCTAACTCAGTTGCTGTGATCCTTAAGAATGGTGGCTCACCTCACACTTGAGGATGAGATTCAATCAATTCTTATTTTATTTTCATGGTTGTCTTAATGTTTATTTTACCTATTAGTTTAGTGTATTGCATCCGTCCATTTTTTCTTTCCCATTGTTTCCATCGAGTATAATACTCATCTTGAATTTACATTGCTAAAGCTGGTGATACATCGTTTTCATATTTAACTTCTCCAATGCTGTAAATTGGGATTGAAAAGTAAAAAGCAGCACATCCACACCAGGAATGAGCTTGTCCTGCACTACTACATTCATCATTCGTGCGGGCTTTACATTAGCAGTGAGAAGTGAGTTTAATAAAATTCTTGCTGGAAAGCATAAAAGGCAGGAGAGATCAATCCTTGACATTTCTCTCCAATGTGCGAGTCTAAGTTCAGGCTCAAGGTTAGGTTTAATGAGGTAAGCCAAAAAGTGAAATGGATTTGCTAGAAAGTAAAACACACGACACAAGCAAATGACTGGGCGGCAGTATGTGGTATTGTAACATGGAATATATGGAAGGCAAGATGCTAATTGGTTTTTCAAGACAAAAAGCAAAAGCCAAAAGATGTAGTTAACATCATTGAGGGTGAAGTTATGGTCTACTCAGCAGCAGTCAGCATTCTCCACCAAAATTTAAATTTAACGAAGCTCGGAAGCTGCATCTTTCTAGTTCTTGTAAACACTCATCAATTATTAAATAAAGTGTGAGATTTCAAGTATTTGATCTTCAAACAGGGTTAGCATTCTATGTTAAGAATGCCTCATACAATATGCAGAGTTTAACCACGTTACAAATTATGATTGCAGGCATGCCTTATATTATATGAGAAGAACATGGACTATGCAGGTTCCTGAAGATCCAGATTCATGTTTACAAGTTTTTCACCAAAAACCATGTAAAATTTATTTAATACAGAAAGATGTAACTAGTGAACCTGGACATACCTTGGTTCTTCTTTTGCCTGAAAGATGTAGCAGTGACACTAAGATTTGCCAAATAACTTCAGCCCTGCTGCACCTGCAATTCCTCAAACAACTGCAAATCTAGTTTTTTACATCTACCAAATAACATCATCTTTACTAATCAGGCTTTGTTGGTGTATATCACCTTAAATTGGGAATCCAATTTCTATGGTAATCGGTTAACATGACAGGTCTATTTTTTTACACCCAACAGGACATATAAGCATGGATGGAAACAGGCATCGGCATATACTCAAAATTTGGATTAAATTCAATCGAAAATTGAATTTCAAAACAGAATCTTAATCAGACCAGCAAAACATAAACTGTGAATATATTCCATTAGATGTATCAAATCAGAACACACAGTCAAACATAGATCTGAAATCCCTAGAACCTAAATAACATTTACACCAAGACCCCCAATAGATACGACAGAAATTAGATCTAAAATCCCTCATAATCAAGCACGTTCACCTCTGATTCTCCTGGCAAGTTGAATATCTTTAGGCATAATAGTAACCCTCTTAGCATGAATTGCACAGAGATTAGTATCTTCAAACAAACCAACAAGATAAGCTTCAGCTGCTTCTTGTAGAGCTGCTACTGCTGAACTCTGAAACCTTAAATCAGTCTTGAAATCTTGAGCAATTTCACGAACTAAACGCTGAAATGGCAGTTTGCGAATCAACAGTTCAGTGCTCTTCTGATACTTTCTGATTTCACGAAGGGCAACAGTTCCTGGCCTGAATCTGTGTGGTTTCTTCACTCCTCCGGTTGCTGGAGCTGATTTTCGTGCTGCTTTTGTTGCTAATTGTTTCCTTGGGGCCTTTCCTCCGGTGGATTTCCGAGCGGTTTGCTTAGTACGAGCCATTTTCTTCAGATGAAAGTTGAAGAGATCTGATAAATTAAGATTTCAGAGAGAATTGTAAGATTGATTTGTGAGGAGTTGTGGGAGTTGGAATGGGGATTTATAGAGCAGCAGATTTGATTTGGGAGAGATTGTGATTTGTTATCGACGGTTGATAATGCAAAGAAAGTTTCATACGTATTGGGTTTTTAGTTGTTTTCTATTGGTTTAAAAGGGTGTCATCCGGATCGGTTACCAACGGCTGATATTGATTTGCAAGGATTCGAAATGAACTTTTATCAACGGTTAATAATGAATAAGAAGTTCCGGATTTTGGTTTTAGTTTTTGCCGTTTTTATTGGTACCGCTACCTCTATTTTCATCATCGCCATTATCACTCGTCAATACCTAATCCACCTACATCACCACACCCATCTCTTAAACAATCATTTTATATTAATTCTACTTGATTTAGGTATACAACTCAAATCTGCTGGAGAATCAACGAGAAAATAGCCTTCCAAACTTAGATCTGGGTGGTGGAGGATGTTAAACCGCCGCTCTTTTAGTTGATGGTGGTGGTGATGGTGGCAGTGGAGGAGGATATCGAATCATAGTTCCATTATTTGATGATGGTGGTGGTCATGGAGATGGAGGAAATTATTTAATCAAATTTCCAAATCGTGAAACTTGAATTAAAGTTTTCAATCTTTAAAAAGATTTAATGTTATGAAGTCTTCTTCATTCTTGATTAAAATTAGTTTCATTCGATTCTGCGTAGTCACGTACTTTTATATGCTTCCGTTATAAATGATTTCACCATTGATTATAAGTAATCCTAGTATCTTTGTGGTTATGTTGGTTATACAAGTTACAATTGTTCATTTCCTCATAGTTAAAAATGAATGCGATTCGTTTTAATTGGTGTATAGAGTGAATTTTATGATTTTCAATTTGGCCAAAGTTTAATTTTATAAATGGGATTGGTAATATGGGATTTAATTTTATAAAATCAGGTTTTGTGTATGTATTATTTGATTATCTTGATATGCAATGGAGTCTCGAATTTACAAAGCAAGCGGCTGATAACTACAAGCTAAACGAATACGGTGATAATATATATGAAGTTTGAATAGGTGGTGATTTATGTTGTGCGAGTGGTGGTTTGGTATTGCAGGTGGAGTTGTGATTTATGTATATAATTGATGAGTAATGAACTGGTGACGCTGCAGATGATGTAGTTCAGGTGCAGCTGAGATGAATATTCAAATTTTCAGAATCAAAAATACAATTACAATAGCAGAGCTGCGAGAATTGCAGGAGGAATACATTGCTCTTGAAGAAAAATAGAATGAAGTAGAATCTTATCCAATTGCGAACATAAGCTCAAATACAGCGAGCGCAAGCTTGTTGCCTAAGTTGATAAACACAGTGGCGAGCACCTCGTAAGCACATTAATAAAATAAGAATAATAATCATCAAAACTTGGTAGCTATGGGAAGTAGAGACCAAGAAGAATTCGAAAGGGAAATAGATTTTTATAGTCGAGGTGGAAACAACAAAATTCAAAGATTTGTCCAGCCACAAGAAACCTATGGGGGACAAAGACAAAATTATCATAAGGGATCAGGAAGTCAAAAGATGATATGGGAAGAGATAAAGATGCCACCATTGAATGCTAGTGTGGAAAAAATCTGGGAAGCTATAATTTTAATGGAGCATATTCCAACACCCTGGAACATGGGAAAAGAACCGCATCAAAACAACCAAAGTCAAGAATTTTGTTCTTACCATCATTTTCATGGGCATTCAACAAATAATTGTAAAAATACAAAAAGGATTATTCTCAAGATGATAGATCAGGAAAAATTAAATCATTTTCTAGTAGGGCACCCTCAATCTCAGCCCTTACCACCACCACCAGAAATCCGCAGAGTAAATGCAACCAAAGGAGGAGAAACATTTATCATAGAAGTTGGAGCAAAGGAGAGGAACCTGTATTGTAATTATATTGTGCATTCATATGAAATAATTGAAGACTTTCACGACAGTGTTTTAAGCAGAGTATTCGCAAGAGATTTTGATGGAATAGAAATTATGAACATTGCGAAAATTTCTCCACTAAAAGAATGGCAAAAGCAGACTATCTCTTTCACCGCAGAAGAAGTGCCAGAGTCTGGAAAAATGCATGATAACCCATTAGTGGTGAGGCTAGAAATAAACCCAAGGCAAAAATAGGATGAAGATGAAGAATATGATGGTGAGGCTGAAGATACCTGGGCAATTAACAGAGTCTTAATTGACACAGGAAGTTATGTGGATATCTTATTCTATCATACTTATAATACTATGGGAGGCAGAGATGAGGACCTAATACCCTCAACCTATAAAATATATGGTTTCAATGGTACTGCTAACAAGACTAAAGGAGAGATCACAATGACAATTCCATTAAAGGGGATATCTTCTAAAGTTCTATTCTGTGTTGTCGACGTAGAGTCACCCTACAACGCTCTAATTGGAAAACCTTGGCTGCATGAGATTTTAGGTGTAGCATCAACTTACCATCAGTGCATTAAGTTTCCACATCCCAATGTTGTTGGAGTAATAAAAGGAGATTGGATTGAAGGTAAGAAGTGCTATAAAATTGATGTAGAGTCATGCGAGGAGCGAGCTGCGAAGAAAGGGAGTTGGAAAAGTAATATCAGATAGAAACAAAGAAGTGAAAGGCTCATGGTGGATGCAATAGAGAAGAAGGAATAATTAAATCTTGTTGAAAAGAAGAAGCAGCGCAGCTATCGCAGAAAGTAATAAATTAATTGTCAAAGATACAGGGGCAGAGAATAACAAAGGTAAAAAAAATTCTAACTGAGAAGTGAAAGAAATATTGAGAAAAGAAAAAGAGATGTATAACTAATCTGCTCCAAAACTTCAAAGATATTTGTTTCCCTTAATGTTTAAATGAAATGCATTTGTACAAAACTTTTATGAAAAAGAAAATGAGAAATTGAAAATATCAAAAGCAGAATGCAGATATGCGAAAATTTCGCAAGAGATGATCTTTATGATCCAGAATGGGACGAACCTTTATGGCGTACACCCTAGTTCGCGAATAAAATTTTGCAAGAGGAAAATGTAAGACCTAAAGTACGTCATAAAAGGGGGTATCTGTAACATGACTCAGCGATAAGGTTACACCGCTACTGGAACCTGAGTCATGAAGATTTGGGGTAAATGAAAGCCTATCCAGGAGAGACACCTTGGATTCCTAACTTGAGCATATAACTTGAGTTAGGCGACTAAGGTAATAAGTTCTCTCTTAAGGAGTGTAGATTATGACCAAGGCACCGGGGTACACGGTTGAGCCAAGAGTGCTTAGGATGGATGAACCTACCATGGCCATTCTTGGCAAGTCTTGGCTATGATGCACTCGGCCCGAAGAAAACCCCACTTAGGGTGCAGTCTTGTAACCATAAGCCATATAGGCAAAAGGGATAAGAGGCTGCGAAAATAATTGGTTGTTGTTAAGACTGGATGGGAGGAGCTAGTCTTGTATGGCCAATGTACGTATCCTTGAAAGGGCAACCAGGGGGAAGATAAGGGCGGCACCCTCCATTAGGGAGATGATAAGTGTCTTAAGACGCAAATATCATTAGGCTATATTTTCGCAAGAATATTTAGACTTGTCATATTTGTGCAGCAGTCCTGAAGAGGCAATAATACAAAAGAAAAGATAAGGCGAGATCAAGGGGTCATTACATGCAAGTGTAAAGATGTCCTGCGATTTCGTCGCAAGAAGGCAATGTTATGGGGCTTTATTTTCGCAAGAAAATTTAGGCCTGTCATATTGTCGCAACAAAAATACAAAGGAACAAAAAGTTAAGGCAAAATCAATGGGTTTGTACATGAAAGTGTAAAAACGTCCTGCGATTTTGTCGCAAATAAAAAAGATGGCAAAATAAGACCTTTACTTAGGAAGGCAACATAAGACCACATCAGAATCCAAGAATGAATGTAATTTTACAGTTTATATTTGTGAGATTATACAAAGGCAATTGCGAATACTGTGCCAAGTTAAATTGCTCAAATAAAGGCAATCATTCATCTGAATACAAATAACAAAGGCAAGTATGGGAATGCATAAGATAAATTAGATGTTATTTGCTTTCATATGATAGATTTACGCAGCTGTATTTTGATTGATCATTCTGCAAGAAGGAAAATTTTACTAACATATGCAGGGTGAAACAAAAAAAAAGAACTTATATTAAAGATCGGAGAAATTTACAGTGATAGAATACAAGAGTAAAAGATTAAAAGAATGAATGTACAAGTTTACTAGAGAAGCAGAAAGGAAGCAAAATCTAGCAAAATCTATTTCAAGCTTGATTCATCATATTCGCCAGATTCTTCACCATAGCTTTCTTCCTTATCTTCATTAGACTCATCACCTCCCTCTTCTTCAGATTCTTCTTCTTCAGATTCTTCTTCTTCATCATCCTCACTATCAGAAATGACTAAGTTAGGAGCATTTTCCAGGATGCTTTCCAAAAGACAAGGATATTTGGAGTGAGGAATCTGGTTATCATCGCAAACGACTTTGATAGTTTTATTGCGATAAGAAATTGAACATTTCCAAAATTCGCAATAGTAATCTTCATTTGAGCCTTCAGTTTGGAAAACTTCTCATTACGAGAAGAAAGATTTGTTGCGAGCTTTGCCTTCTCATTCTCTAGCTCATCAAGTCTTTTGCGATATCTCTCTTCAGAAGCTGCGAAAATACAACAATAAGTTAATAATCTGATGGAAATCTATGAGAAACAAACAATTAAATGAGGAAGGATAGTTAACAACCTTCTCGGTTAGAAATCATATCTCTAATCAGGGCCGTTTGCGCAGTCTGAAAGCTAACATCTACACCTAAATTATTCCTGGAATTATCTAGAATTTTCGCAGCCCAAGCAAATTCATCATCATTATCTATGAGAAGACGGGATCAAATTTTATTTTCCTTCTCGACAAGAGTTGTATTCTCGCAGATAAGTTTATCCCTTACAATTTGAATATCAAGAAGAGTTTTATGGAAATACGCTAAAGCCTGAGCACCTTGCCTAATGATTCGGTCTTTTTCATCAATAAGATCACTGTATTTGGTTCTTAATATAGCAATCTCCTCTTTGGAATTAATGAAAAGGCGCTTATACTTATTGGTTAGCCCCAAGGTGAATCTATGCTCAACCTCTTAAAGGATAAATGGGAGTAATTTGGTCATTAGAAAAACTATTCAGGGATTTATTCAGATGATCAAGAAGAGTATCATCATCCATAAAATTGGGAAAAGACGAAGGGTTGTAGCCTCATGAAATAGACCATAAATGTCTGCAAAGAGTGGTTAATCAAATAAGGTAAAATAGTAGGATAGAAGGATAAAAGAAGGAGGGAAAATTTCATACCATAAAGTTGATTGTTCACAGTTAGAAGGCTAGCAACCTTATCTTGTGAAGAAGAGAGTTCAGTTTCCAATTTCTTGATTTTATAGCGAAGGTCAACAGATCCAGAATCTAATTTCTCGCGAAGATTAACAGATTCAAATTTTAATTCTTCATTTTCTTTTCGAAGAGTAAGAGATTCAGACTTTAATTCTTCATTTTCTTTGCGAAGATTAGCATTTTTATTTGCGAGAACCGCACGCCTCTTCTCCAAATCCGAGACAACTGCAAAGGAAGCTTTCCTAGCCTGCAACATAACGCATCAAATTTTAGGAATTAATTTTAAATTTAAGGTAAAAATGAAGTGAAGAAAGGTACAAGTATGAAAACTTACCAAGCTATTGAGTGAATGCAAGAAATTTGGAGATATAGATCTCGAGACCCCGCGAAGAGATTCATTGTCCTCTAAGATGGGGGCATCACAAATAGTAGAGATGGACTTGCAAGCATCAGTTAGAGGGGTGTCACCAATTACTTGCATAGTATTGGCAAAAATACCGGACAAATGAGCCATAGAAGACTTAGGTTGTGAAGATTTTTTCGCAGAAGAAATATCATCATTATCACTATTATCATCATCATCATCGTCGCTGGAACTATCGCAATTTTGAGGGATTGAGGGAGAAGGAGATTGAACTTTCCGCTTCTTTGGAGGAGGAGGAGCAGCAATATTCTCCTTGCGAATGGCGCCTTTACCTTTGCATTTACCCTTGCTCTTCGCAGCTTTGGAGGGTTCTTCTATCTCATCAATATCCTTCAAGCACAGATAAAGATAAGAAATAGAGGCAACAATATATTGTTAAGAATTTTAAAAGAATATTTCTTACTTCATCTGTGATTGATTGAAAGGCAGATAAAATGCTAGGCTTCCTAAACTTTTGGTAGTTTGCTTTTAGCCTCTTAATCTGAAAATTTCGCAACCACAAAAATATTGGAATGATTAGCGAGAATATATGAAAGAATACAAGAAAAATAATGGTAAGGATTCAAGCAAAGGGTGGAAATATACCTCATCATCCCTTTCAGGCCATTTGAATACCCATGGATAGTACTCTGCGACATTCGCAGGTAAGGCATGAGAACCATAAATGTATGGACCTTCTAGCATCAAGGGGAAAACACACCATTTATTATCATTGGAATGACGTGGGGAAGAATTATCTCCAGGATGCCAATCAATATCTTGCATGAGTAATTGATCAGCATCAACCTTCTCTCTCTTATGTAGGCGAACACCCCAGCAAGTGCTATCTTTCTTCATAAGAATTATTTGATAATTCGCAAAGAAGTTTTCGACAGTATAATTAGCAGGAACAATTGCAACCTCTTTGAATTTTGGATTTTTAGCTTCATCAGTATAGAGAGACCCCTTTCCAGCACCACGGTTGGCAAACTCAAGTAAAAGAAGAATGCAGTCTCCACTTAGTTGATATACGGCTCGCGAAAATTTCGCATTAGAAATAATTTCATAAAACAATGGGAGTTCAGGATTATAGAGGGGAATAAGAAGACCAGCTTCAAGTTGGCCTAGCGAGACTATTATCTTCTCTTGATTGCAGGGATGATCAGAAAATAACTTGGCAGTGAGCTCGGACTTAGGGCTTTGACCAGGAATACGAGATAGAGTAAAACCTTTCACTACGCCAAAACTGGTAAATTTTGACGGGGGCCCTTTGAGAAAATTGACAGGGAAGGCATGTTGATTCATTTTTGATAGGCCAAGGCTATCGAAATAATATACTCCCTCCGTTTCAAAAAAATAGGCAGGTTTCCTTATTTGGATATGTCCAAAAAATAAGATTGTTTCCATATGTGGAAAGTCAAATGTTATGATTTTACTACTATACTCATAGATGGACCACTTCTCTCTCTTCTTTTTCTCTCTAATACAAAAAATAGGACCACTTCTATCTCCTCTTTCTCTAATAGCAAATGAGTGGGGACCAATGGATAGTTTAGGAAAAAACATGAAAAAATGGCTACAATGATTGGTTTTCTTAATTTTTGTGAAAACCAAACTTGCCTATTTTTTTGAAACCGAGGGAGTAATATAATGAGGTATTTACTGGGCTTCATTTTTGACAGGCACAAATGGAACCCATCCAGTGAAGAGAAAAGGTCATTTTTCGGATTCATTCATCTCTCTTCTTTCGAGCTCCTCCAGTAAGGAAAAAAATGAAACCTAGATTTTAATTTCTCTACTCGTGGATTTGATTGCAGGAGAGATTTCTTTCAATCTGAACCTACAGGCGTTGGTATGAAGATAAGCTTAATCTCTCCCTATGATTTTAGTTCTTTTCTACTTGTTACTACTTGTTAAGTTATCTATTTCGGAATCCGATTTCAGAAAAAATTGTTTCAGGAAAACCTTTTTTTTTTTTATTTCGATGAGAGTCTATTTTCTGATTCTTAATTACAGATCAAATATATAACAATCTGATCATTATCTTCGTTTTGATTAAAAAGTTTCTCAAAAATTTCGACTAGATTTTCTCAATTGTTTTTAAAACCCATCGGAATATCGATCTATCTATCTATCCTTAATCTTGGTTGAAAATCCAATTTTAGATTTGTAATCTGAACATCTTAATCTCTATTACCCATCAAATCTTTTCAAAATTCACACACTTTCGATTTTGACCTAAATTGAACTCATACAAGTTCTATGTTTCTTGTTGAAGCTATTAAATAGCTCGAGTTAGGTTGCAGATTTATTTCTAGAGTCTACATACGAGATTAAACTTTTTGGTTATGTCATACCCGGGTTCTCTTTGGCATTTTTTTAGGTCACACTAACATGTTATTGTTTTTATCTTCAAGGCATTTTCAACTGTAGGTACGCCAGATTACATAGCTCCAAAAGTGTTGCTGAAGAAAGGTTATGGCATGGATTATGACTGGTTGGTAGAACTTGGTACTTGTAGCTTCACCATCAGAATCACTTAAAGGCAAGGTTGACACCTGAAGCAACAAATCTCATTTGTAGACTGTTACATGATGTTGACCAGAGGCTAGATATTGGAGGGGCAGATCAAATAAAAGTGAGATCTTATTCCTTTTTTCGAGTCTTTTCATATCATGTAATTTTGTTCCTTGTATGCATTGTAATGGAAACATCTCAGGCTCATCCTTGGTTCAAAGATGTTGTTAAGTTTACTGAAGTTCTTATGAGATTGAGCTGTTATGCATTTGATTTTGCGTGGAAATGTATCTTAAAGTGTTATCTGTAACACAATTTCATGGGGTTCAGTTATTTCACTTCATAAAGTTTGGTCAGACGACATTGGTTCTCATAATATGTTCATTTCAGCTGCATAATTTCTTGTGTTTTCTCAACATATTTGTTTGAGTCAGAATCCACTAATGAGGTCTATTAAATATTTCCACGCATGTTGGTAGTTTCAAAGGGAAGTATGCCGAGCAGGTAAAGTTGTGCCTTCTCTATTGAAGTTGCCCTGTCTGTTAAGCTACTATTTTGTCTATTCATCAACTACTCATATTGCATATCTTGCTGAAGTGTGATATCGTTGCTTTATGTTATTATTATTTTTATTGCAGGAGTTCTATGCTTTGAAAAATCATTGTTCACTGCGGGATGGAAACTCATTGAAGTGCTTTTTCCTTGTTTCTGTATGTATATTTCTAGTATATATTACTGTAATTCATTGTTTGCTTGTTGCATTCTGTGGATATATTAATAACAGGTAAAACGTGTTAAGCTTACCCAGTTGATAGTCATTTTCCTGCATGTTGTTTCTTATCTGCATAGAGATTATGGTATAGCATAATCTTGTTTCCTGTTCCTGTTCCTGTTCCTGTTCCTGTTTTTTTTTTTCTTTAATCCCCATAATCTTTTGGTTGATAAAAAAAAGGTTATACTGAAGATTGCATATCTTGGTTTCTTTGCAGGTTGATGGAGTTCAATCTTATATAACTGAAAGAGAATTATGGGGTTAGCCTAGTTTCATCTTACTACGGACTGAGGGACCAATAAGAGGAAACCGATGGGAACATTAGCAAAATCCTGAGAAGAAAACATGAAGAAGTAAAATATCTTATGCACTTCATAATCTTTGTCGTGGTTCTGTAGGTCTGCAATTTTCAATGAAAGATGACAAGTGAGTAACTTAGAAAGCACCAAAATTATGCAGTCCTTGAAAATTACGTTTCGTTATCTGTATAGGATATCTTTGAAAAAGATGAACTATTTTTTATTCTCGCTCTGAATTTTTGGTTAATGACTACTTCTGTATAAATATAAAAGAGTATGCAAGTTCCAATCTAACTGCTGGCATATTGTTCACCTAATGTTATGACAGGATCAGCTGCGTGTCTAGGTAAAGGTCTCTCTGGCATTTGTGCACATAGAAGAGATGGTGATGATTGCCCGTAATTTGGATTAACTAGAAACCACGCTAGAATAATATTAGTTGTCGTCATCTGCACAAGCCTTGGAGTGTTGGTTTGTTTAGGTACACTAAAGTTAAACTAATAGAGTTTGATTCATTTGAATCTTGTAATTAAATACACGCCTAGTCCCCTAATATACTATTTTGTGTCTGCCTTGTGTCTGACTCTGACATACCTATTCATTTACGGGAAGTCTTTTTCTGCTATTTATTATTGCAATTATATGATTTTAGGAAACATTGAGGGCTTGCTTGGATGCTTTATATCCTGGTAAAGAACTTCACGGGTTAGTATCTGAACAATGGATGGACATGGGATAGCAAGGAAAAGACCCATCTACATACTTCAGGTGTGCTCTGTTTTACATTGTTTGCTTATAAATGTGTTGCGTCTTCTATGTTATTATATACTGAATCTGCAAATGGTTTTTTTCCTTCCAAACGGTGCTGGTTTCATATTATTGAAGAAATTATTGTTCTTTGCAAGGTCATACAATGTGTGTTGCTCGCATCCTCACTTCTCCATTTCTCTAATTGTATCTTGAAGAATTCTTTCCATTATGTACTCTTATCAGTGTGTTTGTCTTGTTATGCATGTATACTTAACTAAATGCTCAAAGTTTTGGCTGCAGAAATATTTGCAGCATCTTCTCCGAAAGCAAGAAGGTGATCGAGCTATGTGGGAGTACCCATTTTCAGTATCTATGAGTGTTGTTTATAAATGTTAAGCAGATAATGGTGAGTATCCAAACTCTTGCAGACCTTTCTTGATGTATGATAACATCAAACATTCTTTAGCTATCAACTGATGGATGTCTGTCCTGTGAAGCATCTTAACTTGTAAACTACAACTATCTGAATGATTCAAACTTCAATTATGGATAGCTAATGAACAAAGTCCATTTTCCAGTGTAGGTTTTGAAGAAATTCTTCAACTGAACTAACAATAAAAGTGGTACATCTCAACCCCTCTATTGTTTTTGTTACTTGAGTTGTGGCTAGAAAATTTGCTGATCTTAAAGTTACATCTCCTTTATACTGATTCTTTTAAATGAAATCTTTTGTATCACATGAGAATAACTTATAGATACCTAATTGATATAACTAGAGTGATTTAAGTTAAGCTGAAATGTTGACGGCTTGAGCTTGTAGTTTGTGTTGTGCACTGAAATTGGTGTCAATGATTTCACCGTTGAGTCGTTAATCCACAAGTTGCATTCTCCTCTCTCGCAAATAATTGCAGTGTTGAGGCTCAACTCGAAGGACTGACTAAAGGATACCAGCATCGCAGCTGCTTGAGACATCTGTTGTCTTTTTATTTTCTTGGATGTTGTCTCCTTTATTTTATGTTACTTGAACAAAGAATACTCGAATTGGGTTTTTATAATATATGATGATCTTTTTTGAATTTAAAATGTTCTTAGTTTTTTAGATGACTTTTATTTACAATTAAATCAATGAGAAAAAACTTTTTATACCATTGAAAATGAATACTGTCAATTCAATATTTGAATTTATTGACAAATAAAGTCCGTCAATAATTTTTGACAGTTGAGGTTCGTCGTTTATTTTTTATTGTTATTGACAGTACCATCATTAAAGGTTTTCGACACCTTAAATAACGACAGGCCGTACGACGGGCAGGGTCTGTCAATAATCTTTATTATTGACAGATCTGGTCCGTCGAAATGGTTAATTCTGGCGTAGTGTTTATCTTTAAGCTTCTTTTGCATCTTTTCGAAGGAAATCTCGTTCTTGCGACCGGCTGGAGGCATCCTTTAGTATGTGAATGGAGAAGAAAATAAGAGTTTGAAAAAATGAAAATTGAGAAAAGTTACAGTAGCAGGAGCGGAATTTACGGAAGAACGGTGAATAAATTTGCAGAGAAAAGTTGCAGAGAATATAAGAAAGGAAGTAAAAAAGAAGAGTAGAGAAGAATGAAAAGGGTATATATAGAGAGAAAAATACTCAAAAAGATAAACGCATTTAATGCGAAGATTAGACGTGAACGGTTGGAATGCAGCAGTTGAAAAGGACGTGTCAGAAGCTGGATGGAAGAAGGGATACGTGTAGTGAATGTGGCGAAGAAGTGAAGAATCGTGTCAGTACAGAGAATATGAAAAGGTGAATAGTTGCGGTAGTTTGAAAACTAATTTCTCATGACATTCTCCTCTTCGCAGAGAATACATGAGAAGAAGCAAGATGTAGGATCAGAATATCGCAAGAAAGATGCATTTGCGAAGAACGGTTAACAACACCTTGCGAGTGTCGCAGAATGGTTTGAAGAATGACGTAACATATGACGATAGTAGCAACATGAGAAATGTGTGATGGTTATGCGATAATGAGAACGTTTGCGAAAGTTGGCATTATAACCCTTGAGAGAATATCGCAAGTTGGATCCTAAAATAAAGGACAGATTAGCTGTCATCCACCATGTAATTTCCTATATAAAGAGTTGAACAAGCGTAAGGAAGGGAGAGATATTTTTCGAGTGTTGAGCAAGTCATTTGGGAGAGAGAAAGTTTAGAGAGAGGTTGTATACTTGTTTTTTTCCATTTCTTGTAACTTTTCTGTGAATCAATTAATAAAAGTGTTGTTCTTAATCTTCAAAATAGGTGTTGATTAATATGAATTCTTGTGAGGGGTGTAGTGTAAGATTTCCTGCTACTACATCTCCATTCATCCAAACTTTATTTAGTACCTAAGATCACAATGTTAATTAGTAAAAGTATTTTTTATTTTAAAACAATGAAAATATAAAATTTGGGATAATATATGATTTTAAAGCACAAAAGATGAGTTAGATGCCAATAAAAAGGTGTAGAAACATGCAATTTTTGGAACTCATTATGCGCTGCTCCCGCTCTTCTTGTGCCTAAAAAAGATGGAACTTGGCGTATGTGTATTGATAGTAGAGATGTTAATAAGATCATAATCCTCTATCGCTTCCCAATTCCAAGATTAGATGATATGCTTGATATGCTCTTTGATTCCATAATATTTTCTAAGATTTATCTTAAAAGTGGGTATCATCAGATCCGAATTCGAACTGGGGATGAATGGAAGACTGCGTTTAAGATAAAAGATGGTCTCTGCGAGTGGCCTGTTATGCCATTTGGTTTGTCTAATGCTCAAAGTACATTCATGAGGCTTATGAATCAAGTCTTACAGCCCTTTATTGGTAAGTTTGTTGTGGTTTATTTCAATGACATTCTTATGTATTCTAAATCTGAAGAGGAACATCGCTCTGAATTGTGGGTTATTTTCAATGCTATCAAGGAGAATAAATTATTTATCAATCTGAATAAGTGTCAATTTTTCACTTCAAAGGTTCTGTTTTGGGTCACGTTGTTTCTGTAGATGGTATTCAAGTATATGATTCAAAAATCACATCTATTCGTGATTGGCCTACTCCAAAGACAGCCTCCGAAGCTCGAAGTTTGAATGGTTTAGCTTCCTTTTATCGTCGATCTATAAGAGATTTCTGCTCTATTTCAGCCCCTATTACTGACAGTTGTAAGGATAAAAGGTTCTTATGTACGGATAAAGCTGAATCAAGCTTTCAATTACTAAAAAAAAAAAACTTACTTCTGCTCATATCCTTGCACTACCTGATTTCAAGATTTTTGAAGTACATTCTGATGCTTTCAAATTAAGAGTTGGTGCTATTTTATCCCAAGAAGGTAAACCCATTGAATTTCTTAGTGAAAAACTCACCGAAGCTCGTCAAAAGTGGTTTACCTATGAGTTAGAGTTTTACGTCGTGATTTGTACACTACAAAAATTGAGACATTACTTAATACACAAGGATTTTGTCTTATATAATGATCACCAAGCCCTCAAGTATATTCAGAATCAATCATCATCCAATAGAATGCATGCTAGTTGGATTTATACCTTACAAGAATATACTTTCTCTATACAGCACTAGTCTGGTTTGAACAATAAGGTTGCGGATACACTAAGTCGTTTCATAAATCATAGTGATCGTGAGTTACTCCTTGTTACTATCCATGCTGAAGTGATTGCCTTTGACTCCCTTAAAGAGTCATATCCTAGCGATCCGGACTTTTTCTTACTATGGAAGAAATGTTCCTCCGCACAAAAAGGTACATGCATAATGGGTTTCTTTTTAAACGTAGTCGCTTATACATTCCTGATGGTTCCATTCGTGAACACCTTATTAAGGAGTTACATAGTAGTGGTCTTGATGTAGTTTTAAC